>JALBCR010002296.1:600000-1147692 GCA_030710515.1 Abscondita cerata
TTGTCAGTAATTACCTAAGTAGCTAAAAAAATTTATATTACTATTTTTAAATACTTTATTATTATATTGAAAACCTCGTTTATTGAAATATTACATTTCACATACTTTTTATTTGTGAGTGTAGGAAAACTATAGTACATACTTCGAGCTGCAAACATTAGTTGGATGAGTGAGTTGTCAATCATTCAGGTTCAAGTAGAAATCACAGTGTTTTACTATAACGTTGACACCTGCAACACTCGAGTCTGTTTTATAATAAGAGTAATTCTTTAAAAATGTAACCTCATCGCTTTGAATAGAACCTGGTTGCAAACTTATTACTCTCACCAGCAGACTGTAATTTTAGACATTCAACAACCCATATGTTGTTAATAACAATTTCTATTTTCAAATTGATTAATGTAACTAATAAAAGCATCAAAAAACATCAAGCAAGAAAAATTAAAATTTATACTAGTTAGACATACGAAAAATTATTAATGGGTAATACATCAACGTCCCTTTCACTTACTTTTCTTTTAAATTCATTTCCTCCTCACATATCAGTCATTCTGTCAAATAATGAAAAAAACTTAAAAAGTTATTTATTGATTTTATAATATAAAACAGAATGTTCATGTCTGTAAAAGTTTTTCACGTCAACAATGATTGTATGTGCTTATAAAATCAATGCAACTGATGAGACCTTTCAAATTTTTATATACTATCCGGATTATTCTGTCAAAATACGAATTGACGTTGGATGTGTAATTGAAATAAAGTGCACGTTCACAAATGTTTTTTTTTAAGTTACACAACAATTGAAAAGAAGGCGATGGTAATGAAGAAATCATTTATAACTCGTAAAACTCCAGGAGAAATATCGCTTAGGTCATGTTCACAACAGTGAAGCTAACATAATTTATAACGTTAGCCTCCATATGAAAGAAGTTCATATAATAATACCATAAAAGTTTGTGTATATTACCATAAGCAAAATTTATGAGCCAGAATGTTTATTACATTGGCATAACTAGCAGGGCGCAGCGGCTATTCAGACTACGTCGTAATTCAACCAGAGCTGTAGGATTTATAAATCCATCTGCAAAACAAATTAAGATTTAAGAATAATTTAACTCTCTCGACGTTCTCAGATTAGATTAGTAAATTGTTGAGAAGCATTTCTTAACAACTGGGTAGGAGATTCGATTAAGCACAGAATAAAAAAACGGACATTATTTTTGTTGATTGCTGGTTTGAAGATTTTTGAGTAATAAATACTTCTATTAACTTGACAAATTAAATAACATCAAACAAACCGACATCAAACCAATTATTATTTAAAATCCTTATACGTTACTGCTGCACGAATTGTGCTACAATTGGTTCATGAATAATGTTTAGGGTAATATATTAGAATTGACAGAATTCAAATTAAAAATTCAATTAGCTTAGACGAATTGGTGTAGATAGACTACCATTCTAAACGAAGCGTACATAATGCATTCGATTTTTTCACTGAACCTATCCAATATGTATGTGGAACACAATATTCTGAGAAGTTGTTCCTCGGGGGCCTCGTGTCCACATTTCTTACAAACGAGCGCATATACTTGACAGGTTTAAACCCCAGAAGCTATAATGTTTCATATCGCTATCTTTTATATGTATGGTAGTGCCAATTTCTGAGAGCACTATCGTATAACATAAACGGGGAGCTGATGTATGTATATTCGCTGCTCGTCCTGTATAGGGTGGAAAGTGGAGGCTAAGGATGGTATATGGCTCTTGATGGTTCCGAGGATGAAGGTAATATCATAGAGCGTTCTCTCAATGCGGCTTTATACAAATGAAGTAAAACAAATTCCCGCGCGTCTCCCGATCTCATCGCTGCGACCCGCCATAAATTATACTTTATGGAGGAGATAAAATAAGCTTATTTTCTTGAATGTACGACATCCGTTCTGGCTATCTGCAAGACGAGGCCATTCATTTTTCGCTTTCCACTCGTAAAGATGATGAAGTACACCAATGTCTTTCCAACAGCGCTTGGATGTCAGCAACTATGCTGTTTTGATTCACCGCCTTAATTTTAATTCTGTTGCAGCTTAGTTAAAATTTTCTCTGATTAAATTCATTGTACTTATATAAAGCTCGTAAGTTTTAATATTTTTAAAAGTTTGTCTCCCAATGCTATAAAATCTTTTACGAAATAAACTGCAGTCATATTTTACTAAATAAAACGAATTTGTTATTTAAAGAGAAGCAATCCTAAATGGCACTTTAATCTAAATTTTTAGTACAGAAAATGATACTTATCAGTCTTGAGTAGAAAAACAGAAATTGAAGTACGCGAGATAATTGATACTGTAGTCATCTCAATCGAACGGATAGATGAATATTTGCATATGGAAAAGGTTTTGGCAAGTTGGGTGCCGCGACTACTCACAGTAGATCAAATGAAAATTTGTGTTCAATTTTCAAATCAATGTTTGGACACGTTGCAACGTAATCCGTTCGAGTATCAAATGTGACTGTTGACAAAACCTGGATTCACCACCATACTCCGGAAACCAAGGAGGAGACAAAACAGCAGTTTTTGCCGACGAAACTGCACCAAAGAAATTTGGTCACTTGTGAATAAGATCATGCCGACTATTTTTTGGGATTCTAAAGGCATAATCTATATTGACTATTTCAAAAGGAGTAAAGCAATTAATTAAAGCGAAATAAATAAAAAAACAGCCACACTTGGTAGGCATATCAGGATAAAGCCCTACTTCATTTCTCCCAAATTGCGACGCTAAATTAAAATAATTAGGCTACGAATTGCTTCCCCATTCACCATTCTCACCAGGATTTTGCCTCATGCAACTTCTTCCCGAACTTTAAGAAAACACTCGCATCACATGAGACGGTTATTGCTGCAACCGAACTCTATTTTGACTTGAGTTACTAAAAGAATATTTTTCAGACGGTTTAAAAAAATCGGAAGGCCGTTAGACTAAGTGTGTAGCCCTCGAAGGGAACTATGTTTTAAAATATAAAAAACATATGCCAAAGATTAGGAAATAGGAAGATGAAAAACGTAGGTAAGACAAGTATAGCAAATACCGATAAAAAAATTAAGTTATGTTTACATCTGAAGCACCAGAGGGTGCCCTAAATTTCAAAAAAATAACCGCGAACTTATTTTCTTCACTGATCAACTATCAGGTGCATTTATTAGGATTTAGGAAAACGAGATTTAAATAAACAAAAAAAAGTTTTGTAGAAATAATATAGCTTAGAATATAGTTATTTTCCTACCGAGTGTCGCTTCGCTCCGCACTCGTGTCTCTATAGACACTCGCACGATATTTGCACTTTCGCACGAGATAGGAACAATATTTTTTAGACGGTTTGAACAACATCTGAAACTAATTATTAATATCCAATTCCATCGAAGACAAATTCCTATATAATCTGGATACCTTAAACCGTTGCTATGGTCATGTTGTCTATTATTTTTAATTGTTTCTTATTCTCGCTGTGAATTTCTGAATTTCTAAAAAGTCTGTTATCTCCTCTAAACTTAAACGATAAAATATTGATAAACTTGCGTATTTTAGAGATGTCGAAAAAAATTGCCCCAAGCACATTATGGACGCAATTTTCTATGATAAGAAGCACGCTTATTGTTTACCAGAATACTAATATTAGTCAATATCCTAAATTGAAAGCATTTCTGAAAAGATTGTCGCAAGGATACAAACCGAAAAAATCGAGAATTTTAACTGCTGATGAATTACTAAATTCATAAAAGAAGCGCCAGACGGCTAATATTTTTACAGAAAGTAAGTACATCCCTATAAACAAAAACCCTTCATTAATTGAAGTTTCAATTTTAGGTAATTTTGGTGTTCGGAATTAGTGGAGCCATGCGAAGGAACAGATTGGTCCAATTAAAAATTGACCATACAACTGATGTCGGTTCGGCCGTAATTGTAAAATTAGGTGACACCAAAATAAAAAGGATCGTGTTTTCACGATAGTTGACGAGTTTTACGGTATCTATCGCAAATATGCTGCTCCTCGACCACCAAATACGTCTGAATGTCGCTTTTTTTTTTGAATTATCAGCAAGCCAAATGCACTAAACAGCCCGTTGGAATCAACAAGATACGTAGCATCCCAAAATTGATTGCTACCTACCTTGGTTTAGAGGAACCGGCATCTTACACGAGCCACTGTATGAGGCGAATTGAAGATCTGAAACGCCACGGTGGATGGGATTCTTCATTAGTGGCGGAAGGTTACATAGCAGCGTATATTGGGCACAAAATGAAAGTTGCTAAAACAATCACTTCGGCCGTTAAAAATTCGTCAGAAGCTTCGTCAGAAACCTCGTCAGAAACTAATCCAATTACTGATAAGTTGAACAATGAAGCAAAATCATCTATCATGACAACTTCTTCAACAATTGTCAAATCATCAAATTTGGCAAAAATGTTTGAAAATTCAAATAAAAAAATAATACGTTTCAATAACTGCACATTTAATAATGTAACTTTCTAGTTCTATTAATATAAAGATTTCATTCAAATAATAATTGTGCACAATTATTTAAATCCTAATAATCCAAATTTGTGTATAAACTATAAAAATAGAAAATTGACGATCGGAATAGGACTTCATCCATTGGCCGAATTCATATCATGCACCGTGAATGATATGAATTATTTCCACACTGGTCAGTGATATTTTGAAGTTTCGATCTCAGATTGCTACTTTGATAAGTGCCACTTTGTGACAAGCCGTATAAAAATATATTTTGAGACAGTTACACGTTCACAGTCGATCTTAACTGAATTAAATCACAAATAAGGATTCTATAAATTTGTATATCAGCTACCAAAATAAACAATGTATTTACAATTCAGCATTTTTTGGCAAAGTAAAAAATGTTACCTGGAGATCCTTTCTATTGTTGATTCAGATTTGCACTATGCAATAAGAACCGTGACTCATTGCTTATTAGAAAACGAAACAAAATATATTTTTAAATAAAGAAAGAAACATAGAGCACATAGATAAAACGAAACCAAACGTTCCAAAATATAAGTGAACTAATACTAAAAAATACAAAATATATTTTTCCGCAAACGTCAAAAATTCAATTTTTAATTTTATTTGATAACGTCAAAATTTGATTTTACAAAACAGTAAACAGTTTTCTATAATTAGTTGTTATAGACGTGCTTGTTGGAACATCTGAAGCAATAGATGTCGGTACCTTACGTTTCCAATCTTCCTAACTCTATAACCTTTGACATATACCCTAAACTTGTGTTTTATCAAGATGTCACGCTTCCGTCAAACAGCTTTCATAAATCAAAAACCGTTTCATTACTTGAGCAAAACGTACTGCCAAACTTAAATTAAACCGTTAGGCCGGTATTCTATAACACTAAACGACGTTGTCCATGAACAACTCTTATAAAATAACGACATTGTCTATACTGTAATAAACGACTGTCGTTTGGTACCGACAATATCGTTCAAAATTTGCCGTTTGAGTACAACACCTATGGACCTGTTGTTGGGAATTAAAAGTATTGTTTTACAGTGATTTTGCGCGTGACACATCTGTCATGTATGACTAATGTTGGGTGTATAGCTACAGTAATGGCAAAGACATGGCCATGTGTTGTGTTCACGTATCCTGGACTGGAATAAGCGATTCAGAGATGGACTCGTCTCTTTGCAAGACGACGAACGACTTGGACAAGTCAATCAAACGCCTAAACTTATGTTTTTCTGGAGTTAAACAAGACTTCTGTCCACACCATTATCAAAGAAGATTTGTTGTTCAAAAAAATGGGAACCCTAACTGAAGCTTAGAAAACTGAAAAAATGATAGCGTAAAGATAGAGAATATTTTCTTGTCGTCTATCGTCACAGGAGACAAAACGTGATTCTAACTATTTTGAGACGGAAAGTAAACATCAAAGCTAACAGTGGAAACACCAGAATTCTGCTCCACCGAAGAAATCAAAATGGACACATATGTTAGGTAATCTGAGAGAGTCATGATGACCGTTTTTTTGATTTCCGAGGATTTCTCTTCGTCGAGTTTCTTGAACATGGATTCACCATAAACGCGGTGCACTATGTACAATTATTAGAAAAACTGAAGCGTGCAATCAATAACAAAAGACCTAGAATGTTATCAAACGGTGTCATCCTCCTCTATGTCAAAGCCCGTTCTCACTGTATTAATCTGGTGAAGGATTAAGTTGCATAAATTCCAATCGGAAACTCTCACACATCCTCCCTACAGCTCCAACCGTTCCCAAGGACATTTAAGATCTGATTTGGAATGAACGAGAAAGTACGCAACTGGGTGCGCAATTGGATCTCTTAGCAGCTTACTACTTCTTTCAAAATTGCAATCGATCGATTCATCTCACAGTAGGATAAATACAGTAACAGCAATGGAACGTACTTTCAAGAAATAAAATATTCAAATACCGCGTTTGAGCCACTCTCATACTAAATTAGTATTTTTGAAGACAGTAACGTAGTAGAGATTAAAAAACTGAATTGAATTAATTTAAGTTTTTATCTGCCACTCGCTACGATAAGAAGACCCCACATTTAGTTTTGAAAAACTAAAATAGACTGGAGGACATTACAGACCATAAAAAATCATTTGAGTTCTCTGAGGAAATGTTGAGGCAAATGCTTAGATTAGCTATTGTGGCAGCTAGAGACTTCTTCCAAGAACTACTCCCATACATTCCAGTAGGGCAACATAATAAAAAATACATTTAATCGTGAGCTTCTTTTTTGTAATAAATGATGGTAATTACAAACCTCATCCTGCTCTGCATTTGTTTCTTAACCTCTCATTCACAAACAAAAAATATCGATAATTGACAATTGATTCCGGTGTTGTCACCTTGATCAATTCAAAGACCATTCCTGAACGCGGCGATAATATTCTGTTAATGTTTTGAAAATGCAATTGTTTTTGACATTGATCTTGAAAAAGAATAAACTTTACCTACCTTTCTCAAAAATAGTGTTACGGTTTATTTGTAAACAAAATATAAAATATAATCAGTGTTAAAACTTGGCCGGCAGCTCTGTTAGTCGCATAGGGATTGTGAATGTACTTACTAGTAATTAGGTCGAAGATTTTCACACTGCAAAAGAAGAGAAACAAGAGAACGCCACCTAATAGATTGTCTCAGCAGCACTATATAAATTATTCCATTAATCAAGAGAGTCGAACTTTTTGTACTGGTAGAAAAGTATCCGAACTGCCAAAATAGATAATAGCCGCGACGGTAGGGCGTGCCTGCATAAATTTGTAATTACAAACCGATAAATGAACTCGAATCAATTGTGACATACGAGTACGTGTCACAGATACTGACATTAACGTTACACAACAAAGAGCAAGAATTACGTGAAGTACCGGTACGAAATAATAGAATAAAGCGAATTCACAATAAAACAAAATTTTCGAATGATCTTTCAAAATTACATCGATTAACCCTTCGGTACTCGCGCATGGATTTGTTACATCGGAGGTCGCACGGGATACATCCGTATCCCCTAATTAAAAATTAAAGCAGTCAATTTTTATAAGCAGAATCCTGTTTAATGGTGTTATTTATTTTATGAAAAATTGTTTTAATGATTACAAAAATAAAAATAATTCATTTGACATTATTGTTCAGGCAGCTAATACAAGCAATAGATTTTTTCTCCTGGTGCTCTTTGCATACCCATTTGGTACATAATGCACAATAGTCTCGTGTTCTTTTGTCATTTTTTCGTGAACAAATATAACATTGTCCATTTCCAGTTTTACGAATTTTTGGTTCTGGGGCATTATCTGCATTGCTTGAAGTTAAAGGTTCTTAGATGCTAAGAATGACACTACATTTCAGTCTTAGTTGTTTTGGAATAGATTCAATTTGGTGTCGTTTGCTAATTAGTGGTTTGATCATGTCCAAAGCAAGAGTATAAAGGAAGTTTCGTCTAATTATTTTTTCTTCGGCACGATTGAGGTGGTATAATACCATTGCATTTACACCTGCTATATTAAATATATTGAAAAAGATTGTAAGCGGCCATCTTCTACTACCTCGGGCAACATTATAGCTAGCACACATTTGGTCTACTACATCAACCCCGTATTTGCTATTATTATAATCTACTACCATCAATGGTTTCAAAGTACTCTTATCTAAGCTGTCATCCCCATGAGTTGTAGATAAAACCAGTACATTTTTGTTTTTCTTGGGTACGAATGAAACAAGTGTGCAATCACTGTGGAATGCAAATTAGCTGCTATTTTCAGATCTTCCTTTGATTGCAACAAGATCGGGAGGAATGTCTCTTTTATTTTTTCGTAGAGTTCCAAGCATCGTCAATTTAAATTCACTCTTTAGTTCTAGGGCTAATGGAATACTGGAAAACCAGTTATCTATTGTTATGTTGCGGTATGTTTCTTTGACTACTTCTACGAGCCGTTTTACAACATCTGAAGGACTATTAGATAACTTATAAGGGCCATTCGGTTGTGGCCCTGCATATACCTCTAGGTTCAAAGTGTAGATGTTGGCACAATCCACCAATGCAAAAATTTTTAAGCCATATTTGGCCGGTTTAAAAGGCAGGTATTGGCGAAAAAAGCAAAGGCCTCTAAATGCAACAAGTTGCTCGTCAATTGTTAGATCTTGTTCTGGAATAACAGATTTTTTACAATTTTCTACAAACAATCCGAAAACTTCCCTAATCGCTGCTAACTTGTCAATTTTTCTTCGATCTTCACGAGAATTTACATCATCGAATCGTAAACATCGCAAAAGATCTGTTTTTCAAAGATCTTTTATATTTTGTCTTCCTGATTTACATACCCCAAGGAAATATAGCATACCAAGTAAAGCTCTAATTTCAATTGTGTCAGTACATTTTGCGTCTCTATCACGTAGATGATTTGTTTTTATTTTATTTATGTAAATATTTGTTGATTTTGTTATAATTTCAATGATGGCATCATCAATAAAAAATTTTTAAACATTTAAGAACACTTACACATTTTGCAGTTGCATTCACAGGTCCAGGTGTTTTTGTGTAATAATTATGTGCTCTAGTTTTTGTTTTAGGTGGACTTATTTTTTTCCATTTAGTTACTTTGTCTTTCCCAAATAGTATGGAATATTTTCTTCTTTAAAATGTATATCGCCTAAGTCAAAATTTAAGTCCTCATCGCCATCTTGCTCAGAGTTAGAATGATCACTCATTTCACAAAAATTGCCGTCATCTTCATTAGGATCTATTTCAAAATTGTCTTCCTCTTCTTCAATTTCTTGCAACCATTTTAACCATTGGTTTGGATCTCTGCTTCCCATTTTTAAGGCCCTAGAAATAAAGGACTATAAATTCTGTATAAAGTAACGAAAGCAAACAAATTACTTACCAATAAACTTATTATATGCAGTTAAAATTCGGCGGTCGCGTGGGATACACTTGTATACCAGAACAGAGACAACCAAAAATTACGACTTTCAACAAAAAATAGAAGTACGTCGGTTTAACAAAGCAATCAACACACTATGACTAAAGCATTCATGGAGTTTGGTCGAATAATGCCTGCACATAAATTTAGGTAATCCAACTTTGGCAGGTTCGTTATTTCCATACCGACGAAGGGTGAGATGATAGAAGTAGATAGCCACAATAGGAACAAAGACGGATATGGATGGCTTGATCAACTCCTAACGATACGCAGATGGTCACCGGGTTATCTTCGAAGAACCCCTTTTCGACAGATAAAGCAGTTAGTACAGAGACCAATGTTTAGTGATCAGTCTTCAGCGAACGGATAGACCTATTGATAACCAACCATATTCCATGGTATCGTAGATTAGATAATTAGTTAGTAGCCATAAACCTGTATCCCCGTCGGAGGCCTACACGTGGTGAACAAAATTGTGATTAAAGACGGAATCCACACAGATAGAAATAATAAGAAAAAGTACTACTTACGACGGAAACGTTTCGCCAGCTTATCTCTTTGTGATTAACGGGAGTTCTTCATTAGGTTAATCCACTAGCAATTAATTATTATTCTATCTGGATCCCCAAATTAGATGTTCAAAATTACGCCACCCCTCACACGCCACCTTTTAAGTAGAGAAATGGAAGTTTATCGTAACGTTAGCGAAGACACAAACCCAAAAAGAAAGCAGTACAGCCAATGGTAAATTCTAAAATCCTAAATGGATATCGAACAGGATTTCTACCGATATGTATGCATATATCCACAAGGAAATCTTCTACTAGAAAAATTATTTTCGTAATACTAACAGAGTATTTTGGTTACGGAATAAATAAAACCGCCATAGTAGAAATCTGAATTGTATTTATTGCATCTTTTTCAAAGATGAGTACTTGTATTATGTGGTAATGACAATGAGTTTAAAGTATAAAACGATGACGAGGGTAACATAATGTACCTACTTCAGTAATTTCGTGGTATTATTAGAAGTTAATGTGAATAGATAGGTAATGTGACAACATGTCCCATGTACTGTTACAACTTGCCCTACCGTGAGGCAAGTTGTTACTTTATGACTCAGTTAACGTAGATTTTTTTTCCCGATTTCTGTTACCAATTTAAATCACTTTTTGAGTTAATTTTTATAGTTTAACGTTCTTCTTATTATAATACAATAATGGTTTTATACAGGGTGGTCCGAATTGATTGTAGAAAACTTAAAAAGTGGAAAAATGCCCCCTAGCGAAGCTAGCGACCCCTAAAGGTGCTCCCTAGTTTTTTATTTTTAATTCCTAAACGAAAGAAGTTATTCAAATTAAATTTGGTAGGCATTTCGAAGTAGTCATTTGGGATACGGGGGGCGTTTAAAAAGTTTGACAAGTTTTAATTTTGTTAAACTGTAATTTTAAGATATTCTGATGCAGCTCATATCATAGTCCATACTTTTTCCTTAGAAAAGCTTCTCTTGACGTTTCTTTTTGTTTTGCGTAGTTTTTGAGATATTATCATTTTTATAAACTAATACATGATGAAAAAATTGCGTTAGAAACCAAGTTTTTATTTTTAACTCTAAAATTACAAAGATTGAAATGAAAAAAAGGCAGAATTAAATTAATTTTTATTGAATTATTACAACGCTTGTTCAAAGTGCATGCCATTGGCATCAATGCATTTTTCACATCTCCTGGCTATGGTTTTGGGGAGCACCTTTAAAGGTCGCTAAGCTCCGCTAGGGGACACTTTTATTCCATAGTTTATACGACACTTCTTCTTTTATTTTTGATATACTTTCCACCATATAAGTTTTCTACAATCAATTCGGATCACCCCGTGTATTTTTTAAATAGATTACCATGTAAAAATTGCGTTTTCAAAATTGCAATTTCAAGCCTGTCCCACTCTCTCGTACCTATCGAAACATGAAAAAAATGTTATCTAATTATGTGTTAAAGAAAGAAAAATCTCGCTAAGATGGTGGTTTATTATTAATATAGCAAAATTTTAGATTTTGCTATCAAATTTTGTAATCAAGAGAAAGACAGAACATCAGACACTGAATTGATTGTATTGCAATGTATCCGTAAATTATGTGAACCAGAATTAAATAATTCTAGTATATTAATTGTAGTTCTAAATAAACTAGCACAGCTTTACTAAATTAAGTCATATTTAGAATATATAACCAGATTTACGGGACAAAATGCAATAATATAATTTACATGCATACGATGTAAGAGCGTTAATTACTACTAGCGAACCTGGGCGTGCGATAAAATGTAATTAGCGGTCGTCTGCAACTACATAACGGAAACGAACGTACTTATATGCTCTACACTGCCACTTTTTAGTACCTATTTACGGTGTAAATTTCACTTTATTTTTTCCGTACATTTAATTAAATGCTACATTTATTTCCATTATAAATTTCATTTATTTCACCGTTAAACACACCTTGGAGCATTTAAATTGATAAATTTTCTCGTATACAAAAAATATTGAAAATTTGTAAAGTCTATCGAAAAGTATGTGCTTATACAGTTAAGCCACAATTTTGGAATTTTTAAATAAATTAAAAGAGTTTAAAACTTAAGCATTTTATTTGAGATTAATGTTAATTAAGTTTGAGTAAACAAATACCTACTGTTGAAGGCATAACATAGTTGTTTGATTTAGAAAGTAATAACAATATTTTGATGTTTGAAATTTCAGGAATGTTATCTTTTATGTGATCAAAAACCGAATTTGGGCGTTTGAAATGTTTTTCAAATAATACATAAATATTTAAAAAACATAAACTAATTAAAAGTGAACGTAAATAAAACAGTAAATTTTAATGTTAAAAATTCTAAATCCGCATCTATATCAACATTTTTGAAAAAAAAACTTTCAAGTTGAATAAAATGTACTTTACAACATTATGTAATTAGAGTAATTGAATATATTGTGATGAAATGAGAGTGTATACGTTACGGGAATTTATTTAATTTTTTACTATTAACATTTACCTTCAAATTTTTACACTAATCTCTCAAGGGTGCCTATTTACCAAGTAAAAACTTTCTATCTGCGTAGTTTAGCCTTTTAATTTTAAAATAATAATTCTCTGTATTTTACCAGGAATAATAATTCTTTATCTTCTTTTTAGCAAAATCACTCTCACGATGTTACTAAAAGATTAAATCTATACCGTGTATATATAAGACAGCACTTCCGACCTGTAGGCCTATGGCTTTGATTATTTCTCCACTTTACTCTATCTAAAGTTTTCCAGCCTTTTTAAATTATATTTTTCTAAATCGTCTTGTACACAGTCCCACTATATTTTTTCGGTCTTTCTTTCCTGTTTCTTCCGCATGGTTCTAAATTGTAGGTTTTTTTAATTAGCTCTTCAGATTTCATTCTCAATACATGGCCCAACCACCTTACCCTGTTTTGTTGTACTATAACTTTGATGTTTGGCATTCTCACAACACTGTTAAGTTTGGTGTTCGTCCTCTTTCTACAGGTACCGTTTTCTCTAATTCCTCCATAAATGCTTCGTAGGGTTCTTCTTTCCCATTACATACCTGTAGTCTATTTACATTTTCCTTTGTTGTCACCCACGTTTCACTACTGAAAAGCACCACCGGTCGTATCACCGTTTTGTATAACATCAATTTTAAATTTCTAGTCAGATTTTTATCACATAAAACGCCATTTAAAGACCCAGCACATTTCGAACCAGCAGCGATTCTTCTTAGAACGTTCTTAATGTAGTTCCCATAACTAGTTATCTCTGTGCCCAGGTAGAGTACTGCAGTTTAAAGTTTTTTTGTCTAAAGATGTTGTAGTTAAAGTTGGTTCCTCATGGAGCTTATTTCCAAGTTTCATATACAGGGTGTTTCCTAAGTAATCTAAAATATTATATGGGGCGTTTCGTTACTCAATTTTAAGACGAAAAGTTCATATAAACATGTGTGATAAGTCTTGTCGTTAATGAGATACAGGGTGTTAAATTGTTTATAATAAATCAGCTCTGATTGTATTTGAAATTAATTTTTCCTGGTGACGCTACTGGTTTTCGAAAAACATGCTTATTCTAAGTGGCCTTTGGAATAACGTTGACAACTGTGTCAAACCTAAAACTAACGCAAACAACGAACAATAAATTGTTAATAATACGATCTTTTTGTGTTAAGTTAACAACGATGCCTGTGTTTACTAATGCCGAAATGGCTAATATGCACTTTTGTATGGATTAGTGAATGGTAATGCCTTAGAGGCTAGACGTATGTATGCCCAACGTTATCCTAATAATCGTTTATCATGTTCAGATACGTTTACTAATCTACATAACAAAATAATAAAACACCTTGTATCTCATTAACGACAAGACTTATCACACATGTTTATATGAACTTTTTGTCTTAAAATTGAGTGACGAAGCGCCCCATATAATATTTTAGATTACTTAGGAAACACCCTGTATATATTGTTTTACCTTCATGAACTGGTAATTCGATTAGCCGGGCTTCATTCTCTAGTTTTTGAAGATGGATCTGAGTTCTGTTTTTATTAACTCACATGGGATCATCAATCTTCATATTTGATTAATTTTAGTTCTATCTTGTCGGCTGGGGGATATCTATTCGGTTTTCATCATCTAGTTGTTCAAAAAGATTTTGGCCTTGACCCCTACATCCCACACGACCGTTTTAAATTTATTTTCACAGATATAGACCATTTCATTCTCGTAAGGTGTAGTTTTCCTTCTCATCTCTCAAACTTGTTGTTTGGTCAAAACCTCTCCTTTCAGACTTTATGTTGTGGTAGAAACCTTTAATGTTATTTGTGTTGTATTGTTTTTGAATCTTTTCCATTTTCTTTTTCATTTCTTTTCTTTTCTTTGCTCTGCATAAGTTGTTAGTTTCATTTCTAATTTTTTATATTTTCCCTTTAGTTCTTCTGTTGGGTTTCTTATCATTTTAAGCCTCGTTGTTTTCCTACAATCCTTGTCAAACTATTCGTTTTTGTTACTACTACTATTTTGTGGTAATACTGTTTAATTTGTGGCTATTCCTCATTGATTACTTCAAATTTTCAGTTTTTCATCATTGTTTTTGGTAGTTGTTATATATTCATGTTGTGTCTTTTCTTCCTGTAGTTTTTTAACTTCCCAATTTGTATTTCTGGTGTTTTACTTTTTGTTAGGTATGGCATTATTTGTTGTAATGTGCCCCTAATGAGGTTGTGATCCAAATTAATATCAGCTTCTCTATAGGATCTTACTTTGGTGATACATTAAGCTTGCCTTTTCTCCACTAATAGAAGATCGATTTGATTTTGTGTCTTTTTGTCCGGACTTATCCAAGTGGGTTTGTATATCATTTTTTATTGTAGCATTGTACTCCTGATTACCATACTTCTACTTGCCGCAAAATCATTTCCATTTAACCATTTTCATTTGTTACATCGTAAAGGCTTTCTTGACCTACTATTGCTATATTCCATATCTCTTTTCCTATTTTGCATTTAAGTCTCTAATGATAAATTTAATATCAAATTTTGGTAGCTTGTTCATGTATTCATCAAATTTTTCATACAATGTTTCTTTCTCCTCTATATCCGTTTCCTCAGTAGGTGCATGCAAATTAACCACGTTAATTTTTCCATATTTTCGTTTTATTCTTGCCCACTATGTTGCTTTTCCATTTATTTTTTATTAAGAAGCTTGCCGCTAATCTATTTACTTCTCCTCCACCATTAAACCATACAAAATATTCAATCTTATACTGTTGCACTTCTTTAATATTTGTTTCTTAAACTGCTAGTACCTCTATTTTTAATTTGTTACTCTTCTCTTCACTTCTTTCTGTCTTTACCGTGTCTCTTAGTTCCTCTTGTATCCTAGCTTCTGCTTGAGTTAAATCGTGATTGATAAAAGTCTGCGAGCCTTTCAGTTTACTTTTCTCCCTTATTATTATCTCTTTATCTTCCCAGTTGTCCATGGATACAATAGTCATTGGTAGTATGCCAGTTTTAATTTTGATTTTTCTAACCTCTTTAATGTTTGCATCTACTTTTAGTTCTCTACAAATGAACTGAGTAACTTGATTTTTGCCAATTGTGTGCCCAAAATCGTAATCTCTTATGACGATATTATTTTTTCTATGATTTTCTTCTATGTTGTCTAATTTCCTCTCAAGCATAATTACTTTTGTTTCCTTTGTTTGTTTTATGTTTTTAGTTCTTGTATTTTTTCTTGATATTGCTTCTGGTCCTTTGTTATGGCTTTCACATCTCTCATCAATTATTTTATCAATTTCAGTAGGCTTGCTTCTTCTTTTTTTTTCCTGGAGATTTGCTAGCCTTTATGCTCATTACTTTCACCTTCAGAATCAACTAGTGTCTTTTCGTTTTAGATTCCTCGGTAGACGTTTCTTCCCTGTCATATTTATTACTTGGTATTCTGTATAGCGGCATTTTTCCAATTTCAGGTAAGAAATTAATAATAAACCATAATTATTTACCGGGCGACCCTAGTATGTTGAGTTCACGTTTCTTAATTGGTTCTAATGTTCTAATTTATAAGTCAAAACCAATCAAATGCTGATTAGACTGACAAGAAGAACCGCATTATTTTTTTGTCAGTGTTGACAAAAATACAAAAATGGAAACACTTAATAACCAAAAAATACATAAATAATAATGATTAATTTTGCAGTTATTATAAACAATTTGTTCTTTTGTAACGTTTGAACAAATTGAGTCTTCTATGATGGTTCAAGTAGCTCGGGATGCCACTGAAGCATCGTTAGAAGAATTAGTGGGTCCTTCTGCTTTTTGATTTCTAAGCTTGCCAATAATATTTGCGTGGCGTTGAAGGTTTATCTGCAGATATGGCCGAATCGATGCGGCGTTGCTGTGGCCAGTGATTTTAATCAATTCTTGTTACAATACACCGACCTTCGCCAATTTAGTACTGCAGTTAATTTTGTTCAATCATTTGTGATCTTAGCCTTATTTCCGGCAAGATTAAAACCACCCGTTGTATTATCGCATTTTGAATTCAATATCCAACGAGAACCTTGCATTTGTCGCTGTCACCATAGATATATTGCACCTTTCCAGAAATATTTCTTGCTTGCGGCTATGGGTCTGGAAAGAAAAATATGCCCGGAAAGAATTCACAGTCTTTGGAGTGGGGAAAATACTTTCAGTAACAACAATTTTTAAGCTTTTGTTTGAGTTAAATTTGTTTATTTGTTTTATTAATTTACATATCAAGTTGTTATATTTTTATAATGCTCAGCATTCATTTGTAAGTAAGGGGCAATAGAATGTGCATTACTGTGTCCAGTTACTTTGCTCAATTGTTCTTTTTGCATAATGTTTTTCACCAAAGTCGTTACAGCAGTTGTTCGAATCGAATGGTAGGTTAATTTTCGCCTTCTTCGCATTTAGACCTATCTTTTCAGCTGATGTAGCCATCCATTTCAAAATTTTATTTTGTCCAAAGGGACAATTTTTCTACCATCCATTAGAATTCTCGTCTTTCCAATTTGGATCCGGTGTTACAAATGATCTACGGTTGTAACATGCTCTGGTCTTATTTCAATTAATTTTTTAATAACCTAATATACAGGATGATCATTTGAAAACGAGCCACCCTAAATATCTCGAGAAAAAATGCAGATATTTTTGTGGAGTCTAGGTTAAAGTTAAAATTCATCCTCTCACCCCTCCAAACCCTACTTTTGAAATTTAAATAGCATCCTTATACTTTTTTCACATTTTTTTATAGCGGACTTATTCCTAAATACGAATCCAAAAAAGAATTACGTTGACTAGCAAAATGTTTAGGGATAAATCCGCTATAAAAAAATGTAAAAAATATAGGAATGCCATTTAAAAGTAGGGATTGCTGGGGCTGAGAGGGTGAACTTTAACTTTAACCTAGTAACGTTAAAAGATGTCGCCTTTGACACATGGAAAGCTGCCGTTGACTCCACAAAAATATTTGCATTTTTCCTCGAGATATTAAGGGTGGCTCGTTTTCAAATGATCACCCCGTATAAACAATGCTATAATTAATTTACCTTTAGAATTTAAAAAAATATCCGACTGTACAAATTTCTGAATTTTCTAAATTAGCTGTCAATCATTTGCTATGTCCATTCGGGATATTATTTCTTTCATTTTTACAGCAACTTTTAATGTGCTTAATCAACAAAAATTCTTATTACGGACCTGAACATAGTATTTAATTTTTATGAATAACTAACTAACTATTCTAAACGTCATTTTCTTGGGGCTTTAGTTATGCAACTTTCTCCCACTTAATCGAATATGTATTCTATACCGTTTCCAAAATCTCCATAGTCGCCTTCCTTATCACGGACACGTTGTATAGTATTTTGTATTTTTTTTTTAATTTAAAAAAAACATCAATTCACAAAAATGTATGCAAAATGAAAAATAAAGTCAAATTTAGGCGTATAAATTAATATCGTATTTATTTTAGGTACAATTTTATAATACAAAAAGTTGAAAAGGGACGCTTTTCGATATAATTAAATTTATCTAAAAAATGTTCTTTCGAATTAATTATGAAGAGAAAATTAAGAAACGAGCTCGTCGTTACTTCTTACAAAGTAACTAATACCTCGAGCGTTTGTTAATTTATTTTCCAAATCTCCAGTAACACCTTTAGCTAATTAACATTGGCGTCTGTAATATAAATTAATTTTTAAAACGATTACAACTTCTTAATAAACATTTAACCCAAACGTTTCGAGAAATTAACCGAGTTAACTTATTCATCCCTTACAGAAATTTAATTAATTTGTCTCGATATCGGAAAGTACCACTTTATTTAAAAGAGATTTAAATTTTAGAATACGAATTTATATTGACTTAAAATTAACATATACAGGGTGTTTTAATGCTCTGAATTGCTTATTTTTTATCGTTTTAGGGCTATTTGTGCAGAATGATAGAAGAGTACCTAGAAGACAAAAAGAAAGCTAGAGTTGAATTTTTAAATGACCCTTATTATTTTTGATTGCATATTTTATCTTAAAAACAGAGAAAAATTTATTCTTTATCTATTAGCAAACAATTGCCAAACTGTGATCACGTAAAATATTATCTTAATAGAGATCATAAAAATTATAATAAACATCAGTAAAATAAAATGAGTTGAAAGGGTAACTGTAGTTGTCAACGTTTTACCACCTACTGCAAGCAGCATAATCAAGGCAAGAAACAAAAGTCAGGTAATTAACTTTTCAACCAAGCCAAATTTTAGACTTAAAGAATTCTGAGTAATTAGGGAAATAACATTGTATTATATAAAAGCGAAAGGTTAACCGTTAACCACAGTGCTAATTGATTTAAAATAGAAGATTTTAACCTAACACATCGGTCATGTTTCAAAATACGTGTACTAATAGAGTGACCAGTTTTACACATGTATGGATAACTTGTTTGCTATAACCGTTTGCAGTAAGAGTATTAATTAGATAGCGCAGCTCCAAATTCAGATTGCCGGTTTGATAAACAATGTGTCCAACTAGACATGGTCCAAACTTTGTAGAAGTGTTCCTTGACCAATTCTAAGCTAAAATGATTTTCTGAAGTTTTTTGTCATATATGGCTTTCTTTTGAAACTGAAGTTATTCAGTTAACGTCTGGGCTGAGATAATCGGAAGTAACCTGATAGGGCCTTACTTTATTGACGGTAATTTAAACAGCGAAAAATATAGACACCTGTTAGAATTTGACTTACCGGGCCTGTTGGAAGAAGCCCCCATTCTACTACGTTCAAGATGGCTGCCCAGCACATTTCGGGAGATGCGTAACTAATTATTTAAACAAACTTTTGGAAATTAATGGATTTGGATAAACGGGCTTATCTGTTGGCCACCACGGTCTCCAGATTTTAATCCATTGCATTTTTATTTTTCGGCTCATGCAAAATCTCTGATTTTTCAATAAGGCAAGCCAGCTACAAGAGAATTACTTTTTGGAATGATAGAACAGTCACTTGTCCAAATCAAGACTAATCTAGAAAATTATAATTGGGAGGGGCAACAATCGAAGAATTGAAATGTACATTACTGTTGGTAGGTTGCACGTTGACAATCTTCTTAATTAATTTTATTGAGTCGTTAATAAAAGTTGAGTTTGTTAATCCATTGTAAATTGCTCTCCTAGATTTTCTCTTATTGTTTTGACCTATTAAGTTAATTTTGAATACAAATATCAAAAACAGAAGCCAGTAGGGTAGACAACTATAAAGCGTAATATCTCGAAAAGGAAGCTCTGTATAAAAAAACTTCCAAAAATCATTTTAGCTTAGAATTGGTCAAGAAATACTTCTACAAAGTTTGGACTATTCCTGGTTGGACATCCTGTATAGAAAATGTTCGAAATACTAGAGATTTAACAACAGAGCTTTTTTAGACAGATTGATGGTATGAATAATTTCAACAATTACTTCGGCCGTGGAAGCCTCAATTTTTACCCAGTAAAATAACTGAAATTATATTCAAATTTAACTCAATGTTTATAGATTAATATTTTATTTTTGTTTTTGTATTATTTTCCAGTTACAAGGTGAAGAGCAAAGAAGAAGTAATGAAACTTCACCTAGGTATGGATAAACCGAAAATAAGCCGGTTAACGGGGTCAATTTTTCAGCATAATTATAGAAGATGAAAAAAGCATAAAATATTCAATAAAAATGGCTAAAAATGTCATCTAGGGGGTTATTTGGGTCGCTGAGTTTGATGCTGGGGTCAGAATTCCAAAGTGTTCCCCCCCTCCTTCCCAAATCAATGTATAAGCTTGCTAAGTCCAAAGGTAAACGGCTACCTTAATGTTCGGATGGGTCCACTAAACTTCATTTCCACGTTGTTCAGATACGTGTATCTGTAGGTCGTCCCCGTGGCACCTGGAGGTCGTCTCCACGGTGTTGTAATACGTTGTCCTTCGGATCTTTTCCTTACGATCGCTCCTTTAGATCGATAGTGAAGTGACGATAAATATTTATTTAAAGCTTATAGTGCCTGCAAAATTTAATAACCCTAACAAATCCTCATTTTTCTGTTGCAGAATCAAAAACATGAGTGCAGCTGATCATGACAGCATAATCGATGATATGAAAGTGTGCATAATATGTACTTTCTTTGATGGAGCTTTTACAAAACCAGCACATGCAGATTAGATACAAAAAATAGGCTACAGAGGATTGGTAAACGTTCAAAAAGCATCTGAAATTAGGAAAGATGATTTTACATTATTTCTTGACGAGTTACCTTTTGACGAACCTCAGTACATTTATAAGAGCTGCCGAGCTACTTATGTAGAACAAACTAAGATCAGTGCTGCAAGAATAATGAAGATGCTGAACTCTCCAGAATTGACTTTACAAGAAGAAGAAGAAATGGAACAAGAAGACGACGAAAATTCCGATGTGCAATTGATTACGGAAGATTTTGATTATAAGAAATGTGTAATTTGCACAAAAACTTGCGAACCAAGAACTAAAAGAAAACATCCATACTCGACCGTTCTCAACTTTCCCGATGTTATGAAACATTTTGATAAACCTAACAAGGAACAACAGCTCATCTTTTACAGGTTATCAGTGATCCATCCAAGCAAAATATCATTCATCGTGTATGAGAACATACGTAAACAAAAAACCACCCACTTACAAGAAAGTACTTCAGCCAAAAATGGATGCCGCGATTCAGGACATTATTGAGTACATGGAGGAAAATTAAGTATGTGCACTGTTTATGTAAAATTCAATGCGTAAATTGACGTAAAATTCTACGCAAGATTTTACACAATACATTTTACCTGGGTCTCCGTTGCGACATTGCGGCAGGGGATTATGAGGATGCAACTCCGGAATCATAATCAGCGACCCCAAAAACCCCCGAGTATACGTTTTTATTCAATTCCGTTGATCATACGTTGTTTTGGACGTATGGGGGGGTGGTGGTGGTGGTGGTGGTGGTGATTGTTGAAGGGGGGAGGCCATATTTTGGACATTCGACTTCGGAATCGTAATCACCGACTCCGAAAACTCCCGAGTATACGTTTTTATTTGGTTCCGTTGATCATACGTTTTTTCGCATTTGGGGGGTCGATTTGGGAAGGAGGGGGACACTTTGGAATTCTGACCCCAGCATCGAACTCAGCGACCCAAATAACCTCCTAGATGACATTTTTAGTCATTTTTATTGAATATTTTATGCTTTTTGCATCTTCTATAATCAGGCTGAAAAATTGACCCCGTTAACCGGCTTATTTTCGGTTTATCCATACCTAGGTGAAGTTTCCAGCAAATTTTCTCTTCAGAGCTTTAAAGTATACATTATTACCCGGCAAACGAGCCCAGGCACTAGTGATTCGGCCTTCTCCAAAAAAAATTCCGATTATAATACCACGGATACTCCACTAATTATGAATTACAAGTATCAGTAATCAATCTTCTACAGGAATTAGAACAAGAAGAAATATTTGTGCCAGGATTTGTTAATGACGACACTAATCTGATAAAAGGAAATTTTGCAGAGATTGTTTCATATGTAATGCAACAAGGATTGACATATGGCTTAAAACAAAGAGAATGCTGGCGATCCCTGTCAACACATCCCTAGTGGTCTTTAAAAGAAGGAGGGAGTAGCAACGTATTTCATCTAAGCAACTAAGCTAATTATTTAGTAGTTGACAGCTACCTTCAGTAGTAATACGCCCTAGACCTTTTGAAAAGGCTAAAGTATGTTAAATTAAACTGATAACAAACACTAAAGGAAAATTTAAAAATAAATACAAATACTTCCACAGAACAAATTTGGAAGTTTATCACTTTTATTCTTTATGACGTCTACAATTCTTAGAGGCATAGTTTTAACCAAACTCTGAAAAATTCCCGTCTAAAGAAATGCTAAATTTCTTAAAGTCTACTTCCATCAGGGATTGTTCAAGCAAGGTGTTTGCGGAGATAAAACTCATCTCAAAAGTGGTACTCCGTAGTTTTTCAGTCATTTTAAAATTCATTTGGAAGCATGACATGTGGCGCCGTCTTGCTGAAAAATAAAATCTTGTCCCGATGTCAAACGTTCTTCTATAACGCTAAAGGGTATTCTTCTAAAATATTTAAATATTGTGTTGTGTCCACAGCCCTCACAATATAATTAAACTTTCTTACCCCTTTATATGATATGCAACCCCAAAACCATGACTCAAAAATCTCATGTTTTCTACGAATAACTTGACTTCTATTATCTCCAACACACTCATATATGGACTCATTGCTCTATTGTATGTCATCCCATTTTGAACACTTCAATCATTATGTTATCTTTTACCCATCTTACTGCATTTTTTTGTAGCCACATCAAAATAAAAATTTTCAATTCTAAGCAAGGCTTAGTATGACCAAATTCCACTTTGTGGGCTTCTCTATGACATGTGGATCTGGAAATGTGGCTGCAAAGAACATCAGACCATACAAAACATTCAATTCAAGATAATTGGCACGCCGTTTTTTTTCAATAATTTTATTTAATGGTCGTCTATTGTTTCAGTAAGTTTGCTTTTACCTACCTTGCGTAGATTGGGGTCGATTGAATCTGTAGTATAATTCGTAACAATATTTTTAATACTATACCGGTATAATGCTTGATAAATCTGCTATTTTGGAGTTGGATTTGAGCAAAGGAGGGCAGGTACCTTTCCTTGTTATATGAATGTTGAAATTTGTTTTAATTAATTTAAGTTGTTTTCATGTGATCAGGAGTAAACAGTGTTGGTTGGTAGGTTACAGTTATTACAATTCTTTTTTTTTAAAGTTATATGTTTACATGTGATCGGGGGTCAAAGTTGTTTGTTGGTAGATTACAATTTCTTTCTTTAAAATAGTTACAAGATGTCTTGTGATCGGGGGTAAACGGTGTTGGTTGTAAGTTACAGTTTTAGAATTTTTTTCTTAAAAAGAAATACATTCATACAACAAGAAAAAGTACCAGCCCCCTTTTGCTTAAATCCACCCTTATTTTGGAGTTTGATTTGCCTGAATTAAACAATCAAACAATAATTAAACGAATTTTCCTCTACCCATTTTTAAACAAACAAATAATAATATCATATTTTTAACAGTAATTGACAATTGTTTTAGCATTATTTTCCGAAAGCCCGTGCATTTTCTATGTGTTTAAAATCAAATAAAAATCGGTTACTTTATGAGGAAAAAATCATATTTGTACCGTTTCCGAAATTATTGCTAAAAATTATTTTCTCTTAGTGTTGCCTAGATTGGGGTCTAAAGGCCGTCATTGATTGGAATTTCTTCCTAACCTTTTGCTAACGCAAGTGGTTAGCTTCTTCAGAGATTCTTCCATCTCCGATTTTAGATGCAGACTGTCTACGAAAACCTAAACCAGTTTTTGTTCTATTAAATATTATTAAAAATTCTATGTTGATGAACTTGAAAACCGACAAAACCATGTAATATTTTTATTTTAAAAATTTTTTAAAAACTGAGGTCTTAATAGGTGGGCCAACTGAAATGAGAAGGGAGCACAATACAGATACCATACAATAGAGCGTCAGTTGAAATATTCACTATAATCCCGAATGTAGGTTATGTGTTGCTAACGAAAAAGGTGAAAGGCGAGTCTTCAGCGCCTTAAAACTGAAACATAGCGGCTAAGCGAATAAACCCCTGGTTCTCCGGGTTGGGGTTGTCGGCGGCTAAAAAAATCAAACGCCAAGCTTTGAAATCTGGGCGACAATAAACTACGAGGGCGAATTACAATAAAAAGAACAATGAGAATAGGAACATGGAATGTACGCCCGCTTTCTGGAAAATGTCCGAAATAATTATGCAATCAGAAAACTACTACTCAGGCAAAGGAAAAGGGAAATGGAGTAAAGAATGTAAACGGAGGTGTATGTATACTTTTGGTCAGGCATAATTCTAAAACAGCTCAAGCTGGTGTATCAGTACTCGTTGAGAGATCGCTAAAAAGGCACATAAATGACTATACTTGCGTATTCGAAAGAATTTTAACTATCACAATAACACTATACGGACTGGAAACTGTAATCATTGGAACCTACAGTCCAACAGATAATTCACAGGAAAAAGTAAAAGACACATTTTATGAAGATTTGTCCTTCACACTGGCAAAGATAAAATTACATCAGGAAATAATTATGGCAGGAAATCTGAACTACTGGTACAAAGTAAAGTAAAAAACGATGAAGTAATCAGTCAATTTCGAGAAAATGCTGAAAATGACAACGGAGAGAAATTAGTGGAATTGTTCCATCAGTATAACTAATACTTTCTTTGGTCATAAAGGTGAATATTGTTTTATTTGGGAAAGACCATCGTTGGGATAATGAATCAAAAGGAAAAAAATAGATTACTAGCAGTCGAGATGGATTATCTCAGAACAAGTGCTTAAGTATCTAGACGTGACAGAATTAGAAATATAGAAATCAGAAACAGGATCACAGCACACGAAACTGTTCTGAACAGGGTAAAAAATATATTTAGTATTGGTTGGACTAAAGTTAAAATTTGTTTATTGAAAGTAAAGGACTTAAAATGGTTTGGGTGTTTATTACATATGGAAATGTATAGTTGGCCAAAAAGAGTATTTACATGGACATCACCAGGTAAAAGAAAAGGACCACCACGCAAATCCTGAAATGAAGGAGTAAGAAAAACGATGCAAGAGAGAAACTTAGGTGAAGACATTGGTACAACAGAGACGAGATGATGTGCTGTTTGGGAGTAGGTATGCAGCAAAAAGCTGTAGAATTACTGTATAAGGCCGTAGTCACACAGGAACCACCGTTTGTTCGCGCGTAATACCAACAAACACCGATCCAATGTGCTTGGTCATACAGACTGTCAATCACCGTTGCCAAGTATTTAAAATTTAGATCACAAATCTCTTTTCTACGAGATATTGTGTTTCATTACAGAGGATATTCCATTGTTTCCATCTTTATTGTTATGATAGAATGCATGTTAAAATGTCAGTAAAACTTTTAATTCTAATTGTGTAATTTGCATTGTTCTTGTATCTCTTTTGCTTAACTAATATTATGTTGTCCCATGCCCTATTGTTTTACCAGGTTTTACGCATATATCGCGGTTGTAGGGGAACTAACTAAATCTAATTCATAAATTTTAATGTTATTTCAAAAATTATTAAGTATTTTCGGGTCGGGCAACTACAAAAAAGGAATTGACAAAAGAAATGGTATGGTTGTCTATTCAATAGTGCAAAATACAGGTAAAAATTACGAATTGTGTTTAATGCTTAAACCTTAACCCTGCATCACTCGCGTTATGAGAGTTTCTCTCACGCTCCCTAAGAATTTGAAAATTTTACGAAGAGTTATTCGACTATGGCGTTACCCCCACTTCTAGCTGACTTTGTAACCGTCTTTAACAATATGCTTTAGTGCGTGCGTGATTTAGTACATATTTGTATTATACATCTGTTTGTTGTCAATTCCTTACAAGTCAATGTGAGAGTTTCTCTCATCACGCGAGTTTTAGCGTAGCATACAATTTATTTGATTGAAATAAATAATATTGGTAAGAAAATTAGTTTTTGAGTTATACACTTGGTACTACAGCAGCGATATTTTTTTAGATTGTAAACAATGCGTAGGGGCCGAAAATTAGTAGAATTAGCGAATATTCTAAATAAAGAGAAGGAAAGAGGAGAAATGTTAGCTAATATACCATGGACAGGACAAGAAGTACCTCAAGATGAAGAAGTTATGGAAGACAATAGACGAGACGACATCGAAAGTGATGCTCCCAGTGAACATAGCGAACACTATACGGATTCCGAACAATCTGATGCAGAAATTGAAAATTCTGTTCATGAGATTGACGGTAATATCGTATATAAATCTATACATCACTACACTGGTAAAGACAAAGTAACACATTGGATGGCTCATCCTCCCCGACCTAATGTACGAACATCTAGAAAAAATATTGTCAGTCATCTTCCTGGAGTCAAAAATATTGCAAAAAATTCAAAAACTGTGGAAACATGTTGGAGGTTGTTTATTACAGAAGAAATTATTGAACAAATCGTGAAATTTACAAACATCTACCTAGCCAAAATAGGAAGTAACTATTCGAGAGAAAGAGATTGCCAAGATACAGACACTACAGAAATATATGCTTTCATTGGAAATCTATATTTAGCAGGAGTACGGAAGGCTCAATATGTAAACACTAAAGAACTTTGGAGTGATTCGATATTTGCACCTGCTGGTTTCAAGTTGACAATGTCAAGAGAAAGGTTCCATCTTTTAGGAAGAGCAATACGATTTGACAATGTCAATGACAGAAACGATAGAAAGAAATTCGATAATTTAGCTCCCATTTGAGAAATATTTGAGCAATTTGTATCTAAATGTCAAGTGAACTACCAAGTTGGAGAGTACTGCACAGTGGACGAGATGTTAGAAAGCTTTAGAGGACGATGTAAATTTCGTCAATATATAGCAAATAAGCCGGCGAAATACGGCATCAAAATATATGCCCTGGTAGATTCCAGGATTTTTACACCTGTAATATGGAGATATATGCAGGAAGGCAACCGGATGGACCTTTTCATCTTGACAACTCTGCATTTGCAGTTGTAATGCGCATAGCAAATCCCATTATGAATACAGGTAGAAACATCACAACAGACAATTATTTTACATCGGTGCCGTTAGCAAAAGAATTGTTAGCTAAGAAAACAACTATTGTTGGCACCCTAAGAAAAAACAAGAGGGAAATTCCTCAAATATTCATAAATATGAAGAGACCTACACCTAGTAGCATGTTTGGTTTCCAGAGAGATGCCGTATTGGTTTCTTATAAACCTAAACCACAGAAAAACGTATTGATGTTGTCTACATTTCATTCCGGAGACTACATAGATCCTCAATCTGGAGAACTACAAAACCTGAAATAATCACATTCTATAACTTGACCAAAGGGTGTTGACGTAGTGGACGAGTTGAAATCAACATATTCTGTTGCCAGATTTAGTTGTCGATGGCCCCTTCGAATTTTTTTTACAATTTTGGACGTCGCTGCTATAAACTCCAATATTCTGTATAAAAGTAATACCGAAATCATTGAAGAACGTAGGATTTATCTAAATAAGCTGGGGGAATCTTTGATCAAACCACTATTGATTCGATGTTCTTCAATCAGGTCTCTGCCAATTAAAATTCGTACCATATTGAAAGACTACTTGAATTTACCTCAGATTAGAGAAACTACAGTCGATGCTCCGGATTTTTGTAAATTTTGTCCCAGAAGGAAGAATAGAAAATCAAAAAAACGATGCGTTAGCTGCAATGCTGCTATTTGCACAGAACATACGACATTTACATGTCCAACGTGTTCTGGAGTAAACAATAATAGTGATTGATTATTTTTATTAATTTGTATCTCAGTATATTAACAAAATTCAATTTTTTAGATTGTATTACGATTAAACTACACAATATCTTAAGTAACTTCGTTTTATTTTCTGCAAAGAAACAACATCTTTAAACAGAAACTTGAAATGATCATTGTGTGAGAGAAACTCTCACGCGCGAGTGCTCGCGTAATTTAATAAGGCGCGAGTGATGCAGGGTTAAAGTACGTTGTAAAAGTGCTTTGGGCAACATGAAATGTATAATATGGTAAATCCATATGGTCAGAATTAAAAAAAAATTACATTTACAACCCAATGGCAACAAGATAATAACCGCGTCGGACTTACTTAAGCAGATTTGCTCAAGTATTACATTGCTATGCAAAATCTCATTCCTCTTTGTATTGAAATGTGATTGAGTATGATTATAGTTTCGTTCCTACCAACTACTATCAACCACTGCTTTAGAAAAAGCAAACACGTTCACAGTGGTTTACAAGTAGAGGTGAGAGTTAATGAATCTAGTATGACCACCTAAATAAGAATGCATGTGTTTGAAATTGCAGCCACAGCAACCGACTATTATTAACTATCCTGTGGGACTGCGGCCTAATGATTATTTTGTACATAATTAACCTAAATATATACAGTGTGTCCCAGATTCTCTTCTCTTTACAGAGATCTCGGCAAAGGTTAAATGAGAAAAGTTATAGTGGAAACTTAGTGCGTTTGTTACTTAGTTTCAGATTTATTGGTTTTGGAAATATTGACAAAAACCCAAAAATAGCGGATTTTTTTTTCCTGTTAATAAATCCGAAAAGGTTAATTTAAATGCTATCAAAATGCGACATTATTTGGACACTTTTTAAAGACAAATACGACATTTCACAATCATCTTTTGTTATCCCGCAACCCACGACAACTTTCATTTTTGTTATATTGGATTTTTTGTTTTTTGGAAAGAGCGTAAAATTTTCTGTCTAGTGATGTGTCATAAGTGCATGAAAGATTCGAGGATCATCAAAATATCACACTTCGTAAAATAATGTCCAAGGAGCCATGATTTATTTGTCCCTAAATAACAATAATAAATAATGTATGGAAGGCATTGAATTTTCAATAGGGCAAGAATGTAAATAATGGTTTCTCAACAACTCGCATGTTTTGGGACAAATTTCCAAATATGTGTGTGTTAAAAAAAACAAATTAGAAACATCATCGTTAATTTAATAAACACTTGAACTTTTGAACAACCTACAAGTAAATACAATATTGCAAGTGAAAATAGCATCGGCAGAAAGGGTGCTAAAAGAATTAATAAGTACTCTATCATCATTCAACCCCATAATGTAAAATCTAATCTACAAATTTGCAAAATAACGTTTTTCCACTACTAGCTGTGAAATGGACAATTATTGCGTCTCCTAGCCAACTGAGAAGTTGAATTTCTATTAGTGGTTAATAATTTTTTTCTATTGTTGACCTAGGTTAATAATGGACAAATTCAAATTTTTGAGAATCTAAGAATCGTTGTTTAACAAAAACGAGTGAAACATAATTTGGTATATCCAGGAGATTATCTTTAACGTATTTGCTGCTTAAAATTACCTAACACGATAAAATTATTTGAATAAAAAAATGCAATTAGTTTAAAATTCGCGCCCTCATCCCATAACCGCAAATACATAACCTGAATTTATTCAAAGGAAAGGAACACCAACTGCAGCGTCTATTTAACCAACAGAAAAACACCAAAAACTGCACCAAAAACTTGACTCGGCTTAGCTGTTGAAACACGTGTCCGAGTCAAGTTTTTGTGCAGTTTTTGGTGTTTTTCTGTTGGCTGAATTTATTGATTAAATATGAAGATAGAATCAGTTTTTTAGGTTTCCCAAAGGAGATTTAACCAGGCGAGTTAAGTTACATGAGAATTTTAAGTAAATTACAAACATTTTGTTGTAGGTGTTTTGAATGGTTAACAGAATCTGGAAGGTCCGATCTGTTGCATAAAAATGTCGACTCTAAAAACTTAACGAGTATGTTATTCCTAAATAAATTACAAGTGGTATATTGGCGAAGCAATAAATGCCCGTTAACATCTCTAGCTATACCAAAACTACTCAAGCTTGCAGTTCAAATACTGTTAGGTAAAGAAAATTACGAAGGAACATTCTTACATTGCAACGCGAAAAGAAAGCACTTCAATTAAAGTTAACATCTCCCAACGATTACTTCCCGAAAGCAGAGCACAAATTGTGACAGCCGAAGTGGACTTCAAAAATAAACCACTAAGAAGCAGGAGATAAATAGAGGAATACAAACAATTTTCACTAAAATTATATTTTACGAGCCCCAAAATGTTAATTTTAAAGTAGGTTTTAAATTTTTGCCAGCTCAAACTGCTACGTGATCATGGTTAGAGTTATATATAAAAAGTTAAACAACCCTTGTGCTACATCTTTACAAATACGATATGTAAAGGTGACAAATTGAAGTCGATAGTATTAGACTGCATAGAAAAGCTACAATTACAATGCGGTGCCAATGTTAGGGCAGTAGTAAAATTTTCTAAGCCTAATTAAAAGAATATATGTTTACCTGAAAAACCATACCTTCTCGTAAACGATAAGAAAATCTATTATTTCTTCGATGTCTCCTATTTATTGAAGTCGGTGCAAAATAACTTGATTAAATACGATATAATCTTTAATAACAAAAAAGCATCTTGGAAAGACATTAAAAATTTCTACATGTCAGACAAATCTAAACCGCTGCGATTGGCTCCTAAATCAACTAATTTACATATCACTCCGAATAATTTTCAGAAAATGAAGGTGAAATATGCCACACAAGTGTTTAGTGAATCAGTTGGAGTTGGTTTATCAACGTATGTAGCTTTTAATGCTTTTTGATTTATTTGCATTCCTGTGCTACTTGATTTTTACAAGAAAAATGTTTATTTTTATTTTTGGCTTAAATTTGGCTAGTAGTGGAAAAAATAGTATATACACCATGGTTGTGGAGTCCATTATTGCCTACGCACCTTATTAATAAACTGGTGCTAAGGCAATAATGACAGATTTCACAACCTTGGTGTATAATATACTATTATTTACATCGAGACATTTTTGACAATTGGTGACTGTTCTTCGTACAACCCTTGCAAGTGTATTTCTGTTAATATTTTTAAATGTGTCAAAAACTCTTTGTCTCTGGATTTGTATGGTCACAGGTGAATCAAATTCGTAAACCTCATTCTTTGTGTAACCCCAGAGGTAGAAATCTAATGGCGAAAGGTCAGAGGATCTAAGAGGCAAAGATATTGGACCATTTAAGGAAATAATTCTTTTGCCAAACTTAGACTGTGGGGAAACATAAAGATCCTATAAGTCGATTTGCTGAAATGATTAACATCTGTAGACGCCTTTCTGTCACTTCGTGTGGGTTTTCCAAAGCCCAATGATGAGTGTTGTGCTTATTGAAAACTCTAAAATTCGTAAACCTACTCTCATCGGACCAAAAGACATGATCGAAAAACGAATCGAAAAATCCAATATGGATGTCATAAGAAAAATGAAAGTGCGTTGCAGGATAACAAAAGATCATTGTAAAATGTCTTATACACCATCTTATTCGTCTTAAAAAAGTGTCCGAATAATGTCGCCTTTTGGTAGCTTTCAAATTAACCTTTTCGCATTTATTGGCAGAAAACGAAATCTGCTATTTTTAGGTTTTCGCCGATATTTCCAAAAACAACTGAGCGATTGTAAATCTAAAGCCAGGTAAGGAAGGCACTAAGTTTCCACTGAAACTTTCTCCATTCAATCTTTGCTGTAGGTATCACAGAAGCCGAGATCCCTGCATAGAGAAGTGAATCTGGGACACACTGTATAGTAAACAAAACTTGTGGGTTAAACATCTATGCGGCACAAAATGCTTTATACTCAGTATACTATTGGCGCGGAGTAATAAACCTGTCAGAATTATCGAATCTCTCGTATTGCAGTGGCGTAGGTACCTGATACGTTTGGAAAATCATATTTTGGTAGGTAAATATATTATAATAGTAAAATCTACCTTGATATGTATTATTATGTGGTTATATGTTATTTATTTTATTTGTATAGTAGATCACATTACAAATTTGACTTCTTACGTATTATATACCATTATTTTTGTATCTTGGTATAATACCCACATCTACGGCTATGATTCTCGTTTCGTCAGTACCTGGGCTGATGGCAACGTGTTTACACAGATTAAACTATTGTTCTCAGACCTTAGATGGGTCGATATGCTGCAAGAGCGGCACAATGATCGTATTTTGGTTAAAATTTATTGGTTTTTACTTAACCGTAGAAGTACCGCTTTCACAAGAAAATAAAGAATTATTTCAAGCAATTATGATTTATTACTCCGCGCCAATAGTATACAGACTATAGTAGGTACGAATCAAACCCAAAGTATTATAATATAATGCAATGTATTGGCTACGTGTAAACCAAAATGTTACATTTACGAATCAGTTATATAAATTGTAATGTAGATTTTTGAAACCTATCAAAACTTAATTATTATTACCGTTTAAATTAGATTTCATGTTAACCGTCAAAGAAGATGGTATACGGTAGATACTATAATATGATAGTTAGCAATAGAATTCCGAAACGCAATTGTGATTTTATTAATAACAGAAATCTATGGGGATTTCAAAATGTTAATCGTAAAAAATCGATTTGAAATTAAAATTTAAATTACTTCTAGCAAAACTATCGACGACAACTTTTAATGTTAATAAAAGTATAATTTAAACCCGACTTGTAATTGTATTGCCATATAAAATTTTATGGTTACTGGTAAGAAATATCATAAATCTAGGAACTTATGGTTTGATAAACTCGTTTGGAAAGTTGCATGCCTGTAAATTTTCTGTAAAGGTGCATGCGTCGGCTTTGTGCAATGCAGTCGTTAATCTAAGTAAGTTATGTGACATCTTTATGTTACAGCTCATGTGTGTTTGATTGAAATACAGCAGCAAGTTGCCATTTTATCACCACCAAGTTTGACGTATGCAATGAATTGCATTGCATGACTGTTTTATGAATATTTAGTCTGCAAGTACGGTCAATGCAAATCGAGGAATTGTAGATAACACGATGGAGTGATTAATAACTTCCCATTTCACGGCTTAGCCTACATAATAATTAGTACATTACTTAGATATATCATAATTATGTTGAACAAAATTAATTGTAGTTGTACTGTAAAATATTTACTACAACTTTTTGCAATTATCTTTCTGGGTAATGGCTATTAATTGTACATTTATTCGCTGAAACAGATGCTATCACACTCATAAATTAGCAATATGTGTTATAAAATTAGAAGGATATGTTAACCTTCTGTGAAGCAAACGCAATTAAGCCACTTCATTAATGTAAATTTTTCTTAGAATTATATATAATTTTTAGTATGAAGTTAATGTAGTTAGTGATAAGCGGAAAGCTGTCAAGTTTACGAACGTTGAGCTAATAATGTTTTAATTTTTAAAAATCAACATTAATTACTTGAGTTGCAGCTGAAGTTAGTTTAGCTTATTGAATATTGTTTAGATCTAATGAAGGTGGTTGTAAAACATATTTTCCTTATAAACTTTGGGTTCACTTTGAGCACAACAACAGAAGTGTTTATCAACACCTTAACTAGTAATTTTTAGAGCTGATTGGATAGGAATACTTAGTTCGATTCAAAGACGTTCATCAGACCTGACCACATTATCTACTGACAAATGTTTCAAAAAAATATGTTTGAAATTTGAAGTTTATTTTAAATTGAGTTTTTGGATGTTTTATGGATTTATCTTCTGCCTCATACTCAACGTAATATTTTTCGATGACGTACCCTTTCGGTTCGGATTATAATAGCATCAATTTCCAACGTTGAAGCCAACTCTTTTTCATCAATTAACATTTTTTCAAAATATTCATCTGATCTATTTGTTCTTAAAGTCGATATTATGCTTTCTAACACTGATGCAACATTTATTTGTGTTAAAATGTCATGCCAAACAATATACAAATTTGAAATCTGTTAGCTTTGAAGCTAAATATTCACTTACCGCACTTAAGTATACACCTCTGATGAGCTCACAATAAGAGCGAAATGCTGCATCAGGTGTTCTTTTGTTGCGTGTGTACTTCTGTACAAGTTATCTTGGCTTTATCGGCAACGTGTGTTACAAGCATTAAAGCTATCGCTTAGATAGCGCTTTGCACTTTAACACACACATGCCGTTACAGTTAACTGTTCGCATTTTTCTTAGTTTATGCAATTCATACGTGTCAATGTTTACACGAGATGTCGCAAGACACACATTTTACCTAAATATTCAGCTTCATAACATGTCATTTTATCGAAAGGTTTGTTATTAACTATGTCTATCAGAGCATCATAAACATGACCGATGTAGCACTTTCGAGTACGAAGTGTATCTGTTCGATTTTCCTAACCAGTAGCAATCAGGTTTTAAAGTTTCTTGAATTTAGATTCAGAACACCCATATTTTTCCCTTCATGTAAGCTCCATTATAGTATCCTTGGTCCCACAAATTTTTAAATGTTTTTAAGTATCACATCTGTTAAAACGCTGCCTATAGTCTCACTTATGGAAACAAAAAGCAGGAAATGTTCTTCTAGACGTATAGTGCCAATGTTAACAAATCTAATAATAAGGGTTATTTGCCCTGAATGGCTTTTATCTAGGGTACAGTCTGCAATAATGCTGCAATAGTTTGCTTTATGAACTTAGGCCACTATTTTGTGGGCGATAGTTTTAGCGAGAAGTGAGATTAGTTCATTCTGTACAGTTTGCTTAAATAATGAGTGTGTAGAGATCTATCAGATATGCGCATTACATCCAAAGAAATCACCTCAATTAAAGTTTGGAAAAAATTCCATTAATTTCAAAAAACTTCGATTGTTAGATTCAAGTAACTTATCCGATGGTATACTATTGCTACAAGGTGCTCTAAAACATTTTGCCAGTGCTTAGTTTCTGCATACATAATTTTCTGGTGAACAGATCAATTATTTGACCAGACTTTAACCTTACAACCAAATTTATCCAATCTCTGTTAGCATCCATTGCGATGATTTGATTTTTGTGATCCACTAAATGTCCCGAATCACGGTATCAATCCCAAACGTTTCGGCGGCCAAAATAATTTTTGGAAAAAGGTAATTTGCAAAAATGTTCTTGATTTGTAATTGTTTTTTTTTTGACACTAAAAAAGATTTTAGCACATCCCATAATTGTCGTTATCTGGACGGTTGATTTTTCCGGTACTTTTGATGATTCTCTTAATTCTCCCAAAATGTCAGTTGATTTCAAATATTTCATCAAGGAACTATGTGACTTATTCAATTCGCACACCTTTCTCTTTTCGCTGTTGACTACCCGAAAGCTTATGTTGTCAAGATAATACTAAAATAAATTCTTAACTTTCAGTCATAAACAAAATCAGCAAATCAGCATTAGGGGGCTTAGGTTTATGCAGTGCATAATTTTTTTTACATAAGCTATATTTTTGGGCACGTTTATATGGGAAGAGTTCAAAAAAAGTATTTTTGTCAAAGAGGGCTAACCCTGGAGTCTACCAGGAACTTGGGCTTATGTAATGGAATATTTGTTTACATATGCTATGTTTCTACCACCCGTTCGACATGAAGGGGTTTTTAACTAGTAATGAATAAAAAAAGTAGAGATGGCGGACGTAGAACGCATTAGATATGTTTTAAGTAGGCCTAACAAACGTCACCGGAAACCGTGACGAAACGTTTTTATGTTCCCTCACTAGAATTTTTATAAAGTATAGATAGGTATAAATTTATCATTTTAAAATCAATACTTGCACATTGATAAGACACTTCTTGCTACATGAAATAAACATTCAAAATATCACGGCAATGAATGTCTATAAAAATTCCCACATGGGTATTTACTTTGCAGTTTCAATAAAAATCACAAACAATAATAGTTTTAGTCGTAAACATTCTCATAAATATTTGCATACAGCTTTCATGAGGTAATAAAACTTAGTTAAAACTCGAGAGATGAATATGAATAAATAGAAATTGTATTTGCTAAGTAGGTACAGGCCAAATCTACATCTCGACGATCAAAATCATAATTTCTCCCCCCCTCAAACCTAGTATAACATAATAATTCAATAATTGACTTAATCAAGATACGTTGCAAGATATAAATTATCCAAACGATGCGTCATTTACTTATTACATACTTATTAATTAATTAAAATATCTATTTCCTTTTTCATACACCTACCGATAAGCTAGAAAAACCTAAAAATTATCAGTTTATTGTAGGCTCTTCTTAATTCGCAATGATCATATTTTACGTAACCATTACAGTAGTAAGATTAGCAGTAAATCTAAAGTTGCTTATACATTCTAGCTGACATATACATAAGAATAGATTTTGGTATACATGTTTATTAGGGTAAGATACGCATACGAGTTTTTCTCCTCGAAGATAACTCGGTAACCTTTAGTGTTGTTGGATCACTGTAATCTGCAAATCAGATAAGTTGAAAAATTGCATGTTTGATCTAATTAATTTATATGCACCCGGGTTTGTACCTGTAGTTCGACGTGAATTTAGCTACCTATCTTGTTGCACTTTGTTACTTGACCATGGTAATTTTGAAAGATCTTCCGTAAATTTTGTTTTATGTGATTGCGTTATTATTTTGAATTTGTCGTCGAGTACCGGTTCTCTACGTAATTCTTTTTGTTGTTTAAAGTTAACGTCAGTATCTGTGACACGTACTCGTATGTCATAATTGAATCAAGTTCAATTTTGTAATTACAAATTTATGCAGCCACGCTCTACTAGAAGCGCAGATACCGTCACGGCTAATAAATATTTTGGCAGTTTACATATTTTCTTATGAGAACAAATAGTTCGACTTATTTAATTATTTTTTAATAATTTATATTGTGTCTTTGTTTACATATATTTATGTCTATATTACTTGATTTAGGTGTCGTTCGACAAAAATTATATCAATACTAGTTTACGGTTGTTTCTGTGTTTGGAGTTCCTAGTTGCTCTAGAACATTTCCTACGCGTTCTACTAGGTAGCGTCCTATGGTTTGTCTCCTTTGCAGTGCGAAAGCCTTCGACCTAATAAGTAGTAAGTAATTCAAGACCCCTCTGCGACTAACAGTGTAACCGGCCAAGTTTCCACTGCTCACTAATTCTTCTTGTTCTGCCTCTAAAAATGTTTATAAGTTTTGTTGATTACAAATTTTGTTGGTCCTAGTTTGCTAAGAAGTAATTGTGAATAGAACGATAGAGAGAATGCTCTTGATTGTTTATAACGGGTGATTCAAGTGATGAAGACGTAGTTCAGTTAGGAGAAATTGACCTGACGAAACTGAAACATTTTTATTTCCTTTTACAATTTTTTGAATATAACTACTCATGCATACATTGCTGGTTATTTGGTAAAAAATATATTGAAAACTGTAAAAACTTGACCATACTATTAAATTGGTCTTCTTTGTTTTAGGGAAACTCTTTCTACTTCTACTTTCTACTTTTTGACATTTTGTGCCAAATATGTATTGTTTAACCAACAGAAAAACACCAAAAACTGCACCAAAAACTTGACTCGGACACGTGTTTCAACAGCTAAGCTGTTATCATCAGCGATACCGATACTAAAAATAAAAACAACGGGAAGCTTATATATACTATCTGCTTATCACGCATCGTTAAACTTAATTGATTCTTAGATAAGCTTAAATAATTCCGAAAATCCTAATGGACCGTTATCATCATAATTCATAAGCAAATTTCTGTTTTTAAAAATTTCTAAACTTTCATAAGAATCAAGTTCGTTTTTATTATCTACCCTCTTAATTAATTCAATGTCGCCTACTCTATGGCCATTTTCAAGCATATGCATGGCAACACTGGACCTATCTGTGCGATGATATTTGACATGAGCTACGTGCTCTTTAAAACGAGTTTTAATAGGTCTCTTGGTTTGCCCTATATATACTTGGTTACAGTCTTTACAATTAATTTTATATATTCCCGATTTATCACACATTTCTATTGGGTCTTTTGGATTGCCTAAAAGATTTTGCAAGTTGTTACTACTAGAAGTCACTGTTTGATAATCAAATTTTGAAAATATTTTTTGAAGACCTTTTGTGTATGTGGGATAATTTGGTAATTTGACATATTTCTTATCTATTTTGCTATTACTAGTTCCTAACGTTGTAATGTTTCTAATGTTTAACTTATGTTTATGTTTTCTAATTATGTTTGTGACAATTGATTCTTGAAAACCATTGTATGATGCAATCTGCTTAATATTTCGCAGTTCTTTATCAAAGTTTTGTTTTGACAATGGGAAATGTAATAATCGGTGAATCAAAAAGTTGAAAGATGCAAGTTTATGTTGCATACTATGGTTGGAATCATTTGTTATAAACCTCATAGTGTTAGTGTCTTTACGATAAATATCTATATCTAGTTTGTTGCCATTTCTTGTCACTAAAGTGTCTAAGAAAGGTAACTTAAGGTTTGTTTCTGTTTCATAGGTAAACTTGATCGTCTCAAATTTTGAATTTAAAATTTCTACAAATTGCTGAGGGCTGTAAACTTTAGTGTCGATGACTGCAAAAACGTCATCTACATATCTACACCAAATTCTAGGAAAATAATCTAATTTATTTTTATATCAGTTTCAAATTTACCCATGAACAGGTTAGCCATAAACGGAGATAAGCTGTTACCCATTGTTGTACCATAATTTTGTTGATAAATATTATTGTTAATTTGAAAGTAGGTTTGACTCATACATAATCTTGCTAATTTAATAAAATTATCTACTTCTGAATTGTCTAAATGGTTTTGGTGTAACATATCTTTCAAATAATCTAAAGTGATATCTATCGGAACGCTTGGAAACAATGAACAGACATCGAATGAAACTAAAACTTCGTTCTCAGTCAGCTCAATGTTTTTAATTTTTTCAATAAAATCGTATGAATTTTGAACACTGAAATTTGATTGTTGATATTCAAAACTGTTGAATTTATTTGACAACCATTTAGATATCAGATAAGTAGGAGCATTAATACCTGAAACAATGGGACGCATTGCTTTTCCGGGTTTATGTATCTTAGGTAAACAATACATTCTAGGAAGAACCGGGTTAGATACCGTTAGTCTAAACCTAAGTTGTTTTGGTATAATATTTTCACATTCTAATAAGACTCTACGGGTATCAGCAATCATTTTGGGAAGAGGATTTTTAGATATTAATGAATAGGGGCCTTCATTAAGCATCACCTGAACTGACTCAAAATAATCCTCTTTGTCCAAAATAACTACTTTATTGCCTTTATCTGCTTTGAGATAACAACAATTTTTCTCTTTAAGATTTTTAACAATGTTTATTTCTCTCGCGTTAAATTTAAATTTTGGTAACTGCTGAATATTATCTGAAATTTGAATTTTACAGGCATTCCTAATGAATTTTTAGAATTATCGTCTAAAAGTTTGATCGAACTTTCAATTCCTACAATAATCTTATCTATGGGCGCTTTGTTAAATTTGAGGTTATATTTCAAGCCTTTATTCAACAAAGTTAATTCGTCATTGTTAAAAATCTCCGAGGATTTGTTTACCACTATGTTAGATTTTTGGGGATCAAGTCTGTGCACCTCTTTTTCTTTTTTAGATAATTCTGTGAACTTTTTGTTGTGGGTCATCTTTTTTTGCCAAAATTTGTGTTGAATAATTTCATTAATATGGTGCAAAAACTTAATCCATTGAACATACTCGTCAATCATTTAATCCTGAAGTCAGTTTTAAATGTAGCTCATAATTTACCATAATGACATTAATTTCCAAATCTAACCATTTACGCTTAGTAAATTCAAGCGCCTTTTTACATGAGTATTTATTAAAATTTGCATAAACTTTAATAAATTTTGGAAAAACACCTGCTTTGCAGGCAAGGATTTAAGAAATTCAATGTCACATTTAACAAAAGAAATCTTACTTTTAATCTTGAAGAACATTACAACGTTAGGAACTAGTAATAGCAAAATAGATAAGAAATATGTCAAATTACCAAATTATCTCACATACACAAAAGGTCTTCAAAAAATATTTTCAAAATTTAATTATCAAACAGTGACTTCTAGTAATAACAATTTGCAAAATCTTTTAGGCAATCCGAAAGACCCAATAGAAATGTGTGATAAATCGGGAATATATAAAATTAATTGTAAAGACTGTAACCAAGTATATATAGGGCAAACCAAGAGACCTATTAAAACTCGTTTTAAAGATCACGTAGCTCATGTCAAATATCATCGCACAGATAGGTCCAGTGTTGCCATGCATATGCTTGAAAATGGCCATAGAGTAGGCGACATTGAATTAATTAAGAGGGTAGATAATAAAAACGAACTTGATTCTTATGAAAGTTTAGAAATTTTTAAAAACAGAAATTTGCTTATGAATTATGATGATAACGGTCCATTAGGATTTTCGGAATTATTTAAGCTTATCTAAGAATCAATTAAGTTTAACGATGCGTGATAAGCAGGTAGTATATATAAGCTTCCCGTTGTTTTTATTTTTAGTATCGGTATCGCTGATGATAACAGCTTAGCTGTTGAAACACGTGTCCGAGTCAAGTTTTTGGTGCAGTTTTTGGTGTTTTTCTGTTGGTTAATTAGACGCTGCAGTCGGTGTTCCTTTCCTTTGATATGTATTGTTTGCCTGTAATTGTTCTGCAAAAAAATATGTATTTAAATATTGAAAAATTGAACTCGTGGTAGATTTGTAAGATAGTAGTGTTTAGTTTTTGTTTTTTTCAAAATGAAAAATCTTTAAAAGACAGATATAAGGATTGGATTACTATGATTAACGAATTAGTAACTATTAAACGTAATAAAAGGAGTCGAGACATTAATTTTTGTGGTTGTGGGTCAACAAGTATTTGATCAGGCTCTGCTTGAAACGTTTTGCTCTAGGTAAATGGACCACAAAATAAAGAGTGATAACTGTAACCTTACAATTACCGTCGACGACTCCGAAACACTAACAGATTATTCGGGTCACGATCGTAGTAGTCACAATTTTTATCAAAATGGAAAAGTACTAAACACTGCAAAAGAATGATTTATGCAGCAGTCCCAAAAATTCTATGAACCTAAATTATAGTGATATGTATTTGTCAGTACAGATGGATTTTATTTGAACAAGCCTTATACAATTTCTTCATCGTTTGCTTAAGGCTCCTCCTGAGTCGTCTACAAATTACATGGTGCTATTACTATATGCCAAAATAATCCCAGGTTGAGAATGACCAAAGTGGTTTTTTTTTATTGTTTATTTATAAAATCATTATAAAAATATCATACAATTACTACCTATATGACATTCAATACTTCCCCTTTATTTTATTTTTTTTATAGTAGGGTTTCTTACAGCAAAGCCTTTTTCAAAGCAATGTGCGAGACAAAAAAAAACAATTTTTTTGTTGACGTTTAGACTACTTACTTTGCATTGTCTTTTTCAGGACGTATTATTTTCTAATGATACCTTTCAATACCGTCTGTGAGAATTCCACTCAGACAATTTCAATCAATTAGATCAAATTACAGCTATAATTTTGCTTGGTGCTAAATTATCGCTGTAATTCTCTCCTCCTTCCCCCGAATTACACAAATATTCCATTCATCCATTTTTTTCATTAAAACAACTCTAAAGATTGATAGTTTAATACGTAATTACAAATTATTTACAAAAAAGAATTATTCGTATAGGAACGTTAAAAGAACAGTTTTTATAAACATTTGCAACTCCTTTATGGTTTTCACTACATTTGTCTGAGTGCCGTGCAAAATAGTTGAAGTGGATGGTTTTGCTCTTAATTCTTCAATTAATTTAGCATAATCCTCCTGATCCATTTGAAGATAAGGACAAATAGATCCTGCTGAACTGTGTTCTGTAATTTTGATTAATTGTTGTTCACGCACCACAGCTTTAGATAGAAGAGAAACAGCACTGGATCTTGTGAAATGATTGGCAATTTTAATTCTTTTTACATCCAGAACTGCTTTCTCCGCACTAATTCTTGGCCAATTTGAAATCACATTTAAGGCCAATAGGGGAATTTTTGAACCAATATGATCCATTTTTGTTCCAATATGGATTTGGTGTGAGAAACAATCTTTCTGTGGTTATCCTTGATGACCACTTAGACAGCATTTTTTCAAAGTTTGGTAATAAGTTAAAATAAGTCATATATAACTAATTTGTAAGTCTTGAGTGAGTCTTCTTTATCTTGAATAACCCATTTGCTGTAAGATAGTTTACGAGATCCAACTTGGCAGTGTAACGGTTGCAGTTTACAAATAATAATAAAAGAAAGTGACGGCTCTAGCGATACAACCTAGAGAGAAGAACAATACTATTCGGCTTCAAACAGCTCACTAAATTCATAGAAGATCCCGTGTTTGTAATAGTTAGTGCAGCAGTGTCCGGCTTAGTCGGTGAGTTGGGGAGGTCCTTGAGGAACTGAAAAGAAGTAAACTGCTGCCTAACGAGGCGCCACCTGCTGGGTAATAGAAAGAAATAAAACCTACCAACAGGAATGCAATAGGTTTTACTTAAGGTCTAATACGCTAAAACGAACACAAATCAGAGAGACAAATAGACAAATAAATATAGCAAATATGAGAAATAAGAGATTCTGTCGCATAAGACTTATGGGCGTTAGCAACAACAAATTAAGTAAAGCTCGCAATCAATATGTCGAAATTTAGTTAAACTTTTGTTTGTTACACACCAAATTAAAGTTAGCGTTCCAATTGAGGATTGGTTAACAAGGAAACTTGACGTACACACGTCACTTATACACGGTGGATTAAAAACTAAACTTAAACTCAGACTAACACAGTAAGTAGCTCCCGCCAACCCAAAAGGCATTTGTTTTAACTTCACCCACTTTATCTAAAGCGCCCAAGCCCTTATGGAGCTAGTTGACAACAAAACCGAGCGTCGGTGGTGAAGTCTACCTCGAATAAAAATTTACTTATATACTAGGAATTCAAACCGTTTAATGTCACATGTACGTGAGCTTCATATGCATGAATAGTGAATAAGGTTCTTAAACAATAAACTTAGCTGTATTCTGAAGCATGCAGTTCCGATAAGGAAGGTTCTTGCTAACGACAATAGTTGACAGCTTTAGAAGATCGATAGCCACAGGATTTTCCTTAGGAGAACTAGACAACGCAGCACAGAAGGCAGATAAGCTCCCTCGAAGCAGCAGGCACGCAGCGTGAACGACCTCTCAGCCGGTTGAGTTTATCGGCCGTTGGCAGCTTCAATACTTTTTGTCGACTATTAATAGTTATCTTACTAAACACAGTTACATTATATCGAGGAAGCGAGACATGTGCAAACCCTGGATCGATGACTCTTTACTCAGAATGATTCGCCACAAAAGGCAGCTATGGCGAAACTTTAAGCGCTCCGGTGTTCCAAGTGATTATGATGTACATCGTAATTTTTCTAATCTTTTGAAAAACAAAATTTTTGAAACGAAAACGAAGTTTGAAAACACTTTACTAAACAAACCTATCGCTTTTTATGGTCATTTGCGTAAATATATTTCTTCTCGAGTCAGTGTTCCAGTAGTAAATAACTTTAACTGAGCTTTCTGTGAGAGCTACCTTGAAACTGCAAATGTTCTGGCAGAAACGTTTGCTTCAATGTTTACTTCACATGTAAACAACAACAGACCTACAATAGTTCACCCTTATGTTACATATTCCGACACCTTTTCAAATATTTTTATTACTGAAAAAATTGTCTTTAACGAAATTAATAAACTGCCTGTCAACTCTGCGCCTGGTCCTGATGGCCTCAATGCAAAAACCATTAGGCTATGCTCCCAAAGTTTGCTTGCTCCTCTATGCAGAATTTTTCAAACGTCGTTAATAAGTGGCAAGTTGCCAACATAATGGCTTGAAGCCATTGTTACACCAATATAGAAAAAGGGAGATAAGCGTATAGCAGATAACTACCGGCCTAGTAGTCTAACATCCACTACGTGTAAACTTTTTGAAAAAGTTTTAGTTAGACAATTATTCGAATTTTTACAAAATAAAAAAGTCATACTGCAGTTACAAATTTACTTACTTCGTGTAACAAATGGACCAAGTTGCTAGATACAGGAAATACCGTCGATATCGTTTATCTAGATTTCAGTAAAGCATTTGATAGGGTGTCGCATTCTTTATTGCTATATAAACTTGAAAGATTTGGCATTCGAGGACTTGTCTTAAACTGGATTAAAGCGTTTTTGTCATCAAGAATGTTTGCAGTTAGAGTAGATTCTGTACTATCGGAAAGAAACAAGTTACAAGTGGCGTGCCTCAAGGCTCGGTACTTGGTCCATTATTGTTTGTTCTTTACACAGCTGACCTACTAACTATGTTAAAATGCAATTTTTCAGCTTATGCAGATGACATAAAAATCTTTACCGCTTCAAAATTCAATAATCAATTGCAAATCAATCTAAATCTTGTAACTGAGTGGAGTAACCAGTGGTCTCTGTGCCTAAATCGTGAAAAATGTTCTGTGTTGTGTATGGGCTACAACAACCCTAAACAGATATATCGACTTGGAAACTGTAACATAGCTGAGGTTACATGTCAAAACGACTTGGGTGTACTTGTTGATAACAAGCTAACTTGGAGCAATCAGAGTGCTAAAGTTGCTAAAAAAGTCTTTGCGGTTTTACATTCAGTTAAAATAGTTTTTTTCAAACCAAGTCTTGAATTATATTCGAGAATCTTTAAACTGTATATTAGATCCCATTTAGAGTATGCTGTGCCAGTTTGGAGACCTCATTACCTCAAAGATGTACGTTTAACTGATCGAGTACAACATGCAGTGACAAGGTGGTCTGTTGATTGTAAATATAAGCCTTATTGTGAACGATTAAAAGTTTTGCAATTTTGTGAATTGGGCAATCGCTATAACAGAGCAGATTTAATTCAAGTGTTTAGAATAACGCACAATCAATGGCCAGGAGATACCTCAGAATTCATGGAATTACAATCCGACTCCCAACTACGAGGGCACAATTTCAAACTCAAAAAAGAAAAATGTAAGACATCTTTCCGACAAAACTTTTTAATAAATCGCACATTTGAAAATTTGAACAAATTAAATAACACAACCGTTAACTCAACTACAGTTTATGCTTTTAAAAAAGAATATGATAAAACACACAAATAAGTAATAGTAAAAACACAATCCTATCGAATACATCTAGTGTCGACTCGTGAAAGCGTTCACGTATGTAGATGTAAGCAACTTTTGCCGACAGATATGTAAAGCAGTTACGTAGTCGATCCTTCAATAATTATAGCCAACATAACAGTTAGCAAGTATAAAAATTTTGAATCGCCTGCAGTAAAGTACGCAAGTGGTTGTACAATAGCAAACAAACACTGAGAATCACCCGACAGCTGTTTCGTCCTTTTGGGACTCATCGGGAGTGAGAGAACTCGAGTGTAAGTTCACTATTGTACAAACGCGCGCTGTCGACTATATGCCCTACTGGAGGGATCATAATATTTAAACGATAACTTTTTTGACATCTAGTGTCGACTCCTGAAAGCGTTCACGTACGTAAATGTAAGCAACTTTTGCCGACAGGTATGTAAAGCAGTTACGTAGTCGATCCTTCAATAATTATAGGCAACATAACAGTTGGTAAGTATAAAAATTTCGAATCGCCAATAGTGAACTTACACTCGAGTTCTCTCACTCCCGATGAGTCAACCACTTGCGTACTTTACTGCAGGCGATTCGAAATTTTTATACTTGCCAACTGTTATGTTAACTATAATTATTGAAGGATCGACTACGTAACTGCTTTTACATACCTGTTAAGCAAAGTTGCTTATATATATATATATATATATATATATATACATATACAGGGTGTTAGGTAAACATGCGGCAAAAAATTCAATGGGGTTTTCCTTGGCCTAATCTAAGAATATTTTGTCCTATGATGATTTCCTAAACACCTCTTTATTTCGAAGATACAGGGTGAACAAAATGTGCCACAGTAACAATATTAATGTAAATAAAAGTATGGCGTACGCCAATGAGTTTGTCAAGTAAAAAAATTAAGTGACGTTTAGCTGTTTGATGTGTCACATTTGTTTAAAGTGAGTGACGTTTAGGTCTTTACGTGTCTTTAATAGTTAGTGAAGTCCGCTATTATGAATCACTAAAGTCATTTCGAACATTTATTGTAGATTGATCAACTTTACATTTATTTTTTGATATTAAATATTGTTACTGTCGCAAATTTTGTTCACCCTGTATCTTCGAAATAAAGAGGTGTTTAGGAAATCATCATAGGACAAAATATTCTTAGATTACGCCAAGGAAAAACCCCTTGAATTTTTGCCGCATGTTTACCTAACACCCTGTATATAACTTAAAAACTTTTAAGTTGCTAAATAGGTTTGCCTCAGCAACTCTTCTATATATAATAATAATAATAATATTGTAGGCGAAACCGTGGTAGTCGTCACGTTTTATAGCGAAGGATTCTTAACTAGCCGTTCCAGCACCCCCATGAATTATCCATATTGTAATACCTAAGTAGAGTAAGAAGTCAAAACACGTGCTAAAGCATACGTCGTAATTAAAAATAATACAACCAAGAAAGGATAGAAAACAACGTGTACTTACGGTGAATGCGGTCGGACTTAAATTTATACACCAATTCGACACATTAATAATTTGTGTAAACATTTAGCTTCGGAATGCACGCCAAACACCCATGTACAAGAAGGAAGTAGCAAAATCTCCGCTCATCGTCGCGATAAATTGTGTGAATTAACGGATCCACCAATGAGAAAACCCGTAGCGTGCCCGGTAAATTTGACTTTCGTCGTAACGTGCAACTCACGACAAGCGTTATTAAAAAAGTTTGCGACATACGTTCGAATTCGAGAAATTTTAACCATAACAGCAGGTTTTAAAAAAAACAGGGTTGTATTAAAAACGTCTAGTGGGGATGCCTTGATTGTTAGTTCTTCACTGAAATAATAAACTAGACGAGCAGCTTCTCTACCTTGCCATGATAATGTACCAGCGAGAATTTAGTAAAATTTTATCTGAAGTCCAGAGGGACAGTTTTTGGCCCACACTTTAATCATTTTTGAGTATTCTTCTTTGTCAGGAGCTGCTTAGCTAGTTTTTTTTTATTTAAGTCACCTTGAAGTAACCGACGTTTGGCATCCCTTGCTGCTCTTGTTCCTTTGAACGTTATGTCAGTGAACGGATTTATTACACAATTAAATCTCTTCAGATAGTTTTGCTGTTACGTTAAACATTGTTTTTACAACTGATTCCTTGTAATCCTGATCATTAACTCTCTTCATGTCAAACGCAAAATTCTTCGACACATTGTTTTGTTTCTCTGGAGTGTGTTGCAGCTTCAGAAAAAACTTTCTTTTCTGGCAGAATTGTTCAAACTAAATCCACGTAAAACTGTACAATTTTTTGGTGTTTTTAGGGATAGCATCTTCAACTCGTTAATTTTCTGCTGATTCTCATAGTCAAATCGCGATTAAGTCATTATTCTTGACGCAGAAAAACAAAATAAAAATTTTGTTGATTCGTGATAAATTAAAACAAATTGTTTATTAAAAAATGAATTTTTTTTGGGTAATTCTCATGTTGAATACAACTCGTGGGCACGAAATTCTGTAAATTTTGTACCCACTCGTTGTATTACGTATTATAATCTAAGTATTTCAATTACTGTAATTTTAAAAATTCTAAATCTAAATTGAAGTTTGAAAACTCTAACTAAAGAACGTACATTAAATTCAGGAAAGAAACGCTCTTTAACAATAAAAATATTATATTTTACTCATTTTATATAAACTGGAGTTAAATAGCATTAAATATGTTTTGAAAAACTCCATTTAATTAAAATTGGAGTTCTTTTGGATTGGTAACTGTATGGTTTGTCAAATAATTAATAAAGTAAAAGTCATATTGAAGGTGTTTCACGACATTATCTTAATAGTGTATAGTAATATTTTGTAAAACTTATATGTTTTGTTATTCGCACTTTTTACAGACAATTAGTACAGATAATCCTGTTTAAACCCCTCATGATTACCAACACAGATCAGGTAGATATGATTTTGCGTTTTCAATAACAATGTGATTTTAAAACATTTTTCTTCGGTTTTTGAATAGAATGAAAAATTACGTTTCAAAAACTTAGATTTTTAATTATTAAATTACGGCTAAAAAAAATGAATCAAAATTCGGATTTATTAAGTCATACATATATAAAAAAAACAGTAAAAATAGAACGGTAGTCCAGACATCGTCTTCATATAAGGTTATTTTAATGAAATCATTGCTTTTCCCGTATTTATTATTTATCCCGTAATATTTGGGTTGCGTACCGGAGAAGCTTTAAAAGTATTTTTTCTAAAACGTAACGTTTTAGATGTGCAGCTCTGTTGTTTTTTTTTGTGTAATTAGTTTCTCTAACAGATAATATAATACAGGCTAAATACCCGTTAATTAACACTAAAGTTTAGTATCTGCTAATTAAACGATAAAGTAGCAGTGTTGCTGTTCCACGAAGACGTATTTATACCTGCAAGAGATGTCAAAACTAAATGATCTCAAATTGCTTTTGTTGTCGTGACAACTACCACAATTAGCTATCTTACGTTTTCATAATTTATATTTAACATTGGATGTCAAAGTATAGGTAGCTTAACAGATTAATTAAAGATCATTTATTTAAATAAAGTTCGCGCAGGATGTACAAGTTTGGATAGAGATTATAAATAAACGAAGAGACAATTATTGATGAAACGTATGAACTGTTTAGACATGCGGTCAACGAAATCTGTCTATCTATAACTTACTGGTCACAAACAATAATAGAAAGTGACAAGCAAACCGTATAAACGTTCCGGATCCGAGATCTTTGAAAGACATTCTAGCAAAGCTTCGTTCTGAAGAGTGGGAAGCGCGGTTGACTGGCAGTTTCAATACACACTCTGACACGTATTAATGACGACCTACTACAATTTATCACTCTTCTACCTTTGTACATCCTTCTTACTCTAAGGATCAAATGTATCCTTGTTTATCAGCAGCGATCAATCACTTTTGACTTTTAGAAAGGTGATCATTTATTACTGTAACTCCTTCACGTGAACGTGAAAATAAATTGTATGCGATAGTTTCAAATAAAATATTACTTTATGGCAGGAGTATAGCAGATGTCCAAATTGCTAGACAATAAATTAAAGTCGAAATCTTGTGTTTTCACAACTATTCCTAATCTTAAAGTATTAATTAACAATATATAAATTAGTTGTCGGTAAAGATAACAGCTTAGAAAGTTCTATAAAAATTGTTATACGCCAGTGATTAATTAATTGATAGAATTAAAATTCTAAAGGATATTAACTTTCCAAAGGAAAATGTTGGTTAATAAACCAAACGTATTATATACATTAATTTAAATAATACAAATTATATAATTAAATATTAGTTGAATAATTTAATTAGTGCTAAAGAATTTTGATATAATTATGCAAATGAAAAACTAATCGTGAGCTTCTATGGAGAGTCAAAAACTGTTAAACGTTTCAATTTTATATTTTTAAGCAATTAAGCTAGGGTGAAATTGAGTGCAACTGCGTCATCAGATTCATTAACGAAAATTTGTATGAAGGTCGGCGTTGACTGACGAAGATGAACAACCCTGTCATTTGTGATTTGCCCATCAATAACCGTTTGCACATGCCGCACGGATGATAAACGTCCTGAAAGTTGCTGGCAAGAAGCAAAGTGAGGAACGAATGTGAGCCAGATATCTTGGTCATTAGGGACTTACATTTCTGTCATCCATCATCTACACTCAGCATACCTTACTTCTTTCCGAAAGGAATGAATAGCACGCATTCATCATTAAATCCATTAGCAAATTCTTTGCAATAATTTTTTTTCTAATGTATACATACATTTACCGGCAATTATTGATTGCATAAATAAATGTAATATGTTCGCATCCATTTATTTTGAAACCTAGTCGAGATATAAAAATCTTACGATGCGGAAAGAATTTAGTGTATGATCGAAGACCTCCTAGATAAATTTTCTGGTACTTAACTTTAATGTTATTTGTAGTATCATTCACGACAAAGCGTAGGCGGGATTCACTGGCGCTGTTGCGATGTTACATATGTAAATGCAGTCAGAAAATTTATTTCTTAAGATTAAAAATCAGAAGAAACGTAAACAGCGTACAAACGGTTTAACGTTCATGTTTAGAACTACCGAATGCAAGCACGAACAGTCGTATCAAGATACACACAGGCCTCTAGTGACATGTATATAGTGTACTTTACCTCTGCAGCGCCAAGCTATTTGGATGTAGGCACACATAAAACAGCGACTTAACTTGCTTAAAAGTTTCATCCATTGAATTATTTACTGTTCCATCTTACAATAAATGCGATTTAGAACTGTATTTAAGTCAGTTAATAAAATCGAACTATTAAAAATATACGTAGAACAAATCGGTATGCTTTTATACAAATTGAGGGTACTTATTGTGAAACGACCGTAATCACATGGCTAAGAGATATTCTTAGACTTTATCGCCCTTTATAACGATCCATTCAAGGCACATTTTGTAAAACATTTATTCAAATATATTAGTTTGAGGGAGAATTATTTAAAATTACTAGTTTTTAAACATTAACACAGCTTCGATAATTGTTTTCAATATATTGATTTACGAGACGATCTCGAATAATTAGTTACTAAAATAAGAACTCTGGATAGTGGACACCTTCCAATTAAATTAGCCTTCTTGTGGCACTACCAAAATTACTGAGGCTTTCTCGACCTATTCGTGAGATCAAAATAAAATCTCAAATACAAAACAAGCAAACATGGAGGATGCCTCAAAGACTTCGATTACAAAAGCTTTACAGTTTTACAAAAGCCCATGCTTACTCAAACTCAAGGGATTGAAAAAACTCCAATGTCACGTTTTCCAGGTTGTAATATATTGCAAAACACAGTGACACCCTACAGAATTCTGTTTATAGAACGAGCTGTACTCAAGTCCCAAAGTGGCAAAAGTGTAGCAAAATGTTGGCAGTAGAGGAATAAAAAAATTAAAGCTACTCCAAAAGGAAGAAATGTCTATCGCCTTACTATCAAAAATCTGCGATGTTCATAAACTTTTTTCCCTTTACAGATTGGAACACAGTAACTGAGAATTGCCAATGGAAAAGTACTATTTTTGCTTTATCATATTTTTTACATGACTAAAACGTACTTACGGTACTTGTAAAATTTTGGAAAAGGCCCAATAAAATCGCGTGCTTGGTCCCAAACCAAACTTTCACCATATAGTATGGGGCAGGTTTGACACAAACCAAAAAGTTTGACGATAGTTATATGGGGTAAAGATCCCACTTTTGGTATTCAAAAAAAGAGGAAATGCTACCAGTTTGGTGGAAATGATACAGGAAAAGTATTGGTAAAGTATTCAAATGCTTATAAATTAGGAGAGGTAAATAATGAGAACAAGATCTGGAATACGCTGTAGAAAATGCTACTGGATGACTCACATAAAGACAACTATCCCTTGAAGTAAAAACAAAAACAGTTCTTGGTGACAAGTAAGTTTAAAAAAGCTTATGAAAGACTGAAAGACAGTAGAAAAAATTATACAGATCGCCAATAGAGAATGATGCCGTTTAAAAAAAAGTATAGATTCGCGACACATTCACCCCACACCAATCCATATTTGTTCATGCAAAACACCGCTTTACTAGTTTGTGATAAAGTTCCCTAAAAAATTGACTTTTTCAAGCTTTAATAATCACTTTGAGACCCCGAGATTTTCCTACTAGTTAAATACAGTTCTAGCGATTAGACAGATTTTAATCACTACACCGCAAGAGTTATCTGTAGAAACAACTCGTTCAATAACAGTAGCTACTGGTCGCTGACTGAATTGAAGTGACCGAAGAAGTCGTCAAGATACTAGTGAAGTAGTTTGTCAATAACCCTTCAGAGTCTTCGAGAAGGTAAACGCAATTAAAATCACTTACTTACAACTTAAGTCCGATTTCCTCCAAGTGGTGAACTAGGGGTAACGTCCACCAAAGACTTGTCCGCCACCACCAAAACGTCGAATTCTTTGACATTTGACAGAAAAATGTTATAATTTATTATATTGTAAATGAATTTATTTCTTTTGAAATTGTAAGGATTTATACTTTCGTTGACGTTATCTCATTTGCACAACTTACAACAACTTACGTTAATTAAAAATTACCAAATAAATTTTACATGTCGGAGTTTTACAAAATTCTGTGAAATTTTTCGAAATCTTCATAAATGTAAAAAGTTCTCTAATTAGATACCAAGAACAAGATAGAAATTCTGGAAAGAAACAAGACTTAACCACAGCTTTAGAAGAAACGTAACAACTTATTCTACAAACAGAATTATAAAATTCTAAACGGCAAGGTGGAAACTTGCTTAAGACTTTCTAGTTAACAAAATGTATATGTATTAACATTTAGGGCATCAAAGCATCAAGGGAGGATGTCATATTCTCGACCGTCTTAAGATAGACTCAAAGGAATACTTCGCCGTAATTGGAAGACTCTTCGGAGCGAACACGTTCCTAAAAGAAGGAGACGGGTAAGAGTTGATCACACCAAAATTGGAAACGGAAGGAGTAACTTACTAGTTTTTAATTTTTTTTCCAAAAACGGTAGAAAAAAAATCGATCATTAAATTAGGAGAGACGTGTAAAAAATCTACACTATTACATAAAATGGAAATTGCAAAAGAACAAGAGGAAATCTACGATCACATTAACCAAACATCAAATAAATGTGCCTGTATTGGCATTGAAGGAGTTTTTGATAACCTCACTGTACACTGTACAACCAATCTGTCAGAAAGTTCTAGCAAGTTTAAGAGAGGCCAACCTAAAAGCAAAATTATAATAGAATGTTCTCAATTAGGGGAACTGTCACATTTTCTACAACAGCTACTGACCATAAGAAAACCCATGCAGAATAATTTAGTAACCAAAACTTGAAATCTTCCAACAAATTTATTAGGGAAGCTTTGTCCTTGCATTAGAATTCCTTTAGGTGGATTTTTCGTTTTTCCAATGAAGGCTAAATCAAGGTTTTGTTTTACTCGGACGTTAAAGTAAATTTTTTTCATAGACCTCAGTTCACAAACACGAATAAACACACCAGAATACAGCTGCAACAAAAACAGTGACGCATCGTTAGTACAGCTTTTTCTAAGTATGTTTTAAACTCCTGGCAACTAATTTATTCTAATTATCCTTGATCTAGTAAGTTTTTTAACATACATTTCTTCAAAAATTTGTTGTTTTACAAGCGTTGCTTGTATTCGATAGACTTTCGATGATATCAAATTTGTAGGTTAAATTTATGTTGATCTTGTTACAATAAATCGTAAATGGCTGAGTGCTGCTTTTTTGAAATGTTACTGTTGGTCAAAATGAAATTTTAGAACGTAGGTGAGTCTGTAGATCATTGTCTTGCTCTGGACTTTCTTTTTATTTATGCGGTTGATTAGTCCCCCTCACGGTCACGTCGGGGTCACCACTTTAATTTGACGACTGAAAACAAATGATGAACATGAATTTGTTTAATAGTGAGCGTTGATAATATATTTAAAGTTATATTAATATAAATAATCGTTTGTGTTTATCAAATCGGGTCTCTTATTGTCATTACACACCTTCTTTCTATTGATATTGTTTATCAGGATATTGGGCTGCAAGGAGCAAATTTTCGTCTATTCAAAATGCTTGAAAGTTAGTACGTTGTTTTGGAGCGGTTGGTCGTGAGTTATTTGTTGGATATCAGTTGATGATTTTTGAGTTGAGAATCGTATGTAATTGATTTTTGAATCGTAAGGACCAAGATTTAAAAAAATTAAGTGGTGATTCTTTGTCAAAAAAATTTATATGAGCAACCCCTGTTTAGTTATATCCCCTTAAGATTGCAAAACAAAACGGTTTATAAGATATTTCTTGAAAACAAAATAAGCCAACATTTCTTGCTATAAATGAAAGAAACATTATTTGAGTAAAAATGAATTATAAATGATTAAATAAAATCAAATCAAATGTTGAAAACGGTCACCTTCAGGCATTATACATGACTCTAGACGGCGGCGCACGGTTACACGTTTACGGTCTAAAATTTTAGCCTACGCAAATCATGTAAAATATTTAATAATGTTGATCCTACAAAAAAACACAAAATACTGAAATTGTTCAATTTGAATTTAAATTTTACGCAGTGGTTTCTTTTGTTTTATGTGTTTTACTTTTGCACCATTCTGTATATGTTATTAGTTTGTATTTCGTGCGCACGGTTTAGAGAGAAGCATTGGAATGGGAAGGGATGGTTAGGGGTTGATCCCGGAAGGCGGCATCTTGTTCCCGTTTTTAGTGACCGAATTCTAGGTCTGTATTAAACCATTGTTAAACAAAGGTATTAAATTGTGGGGTGATCGCTTAGTAATGTAAGATTAGTAATAAGTTTTTTTTCCTGTTTTTGTGTAGTAAATCATATACAAATTATGATGCATGTATGCATAGTTTGACCACGTGTTCAGGATAGCTGTTTTTTGTCTTTGTGTAAGTAAGGATCCCGGGTAGCGGTGTAAATAGCTCGCAATAATTGCAGAATAAGATCGTACACAAATGTAAACGTTAATCACTCTTTTTTTTTATCTTTTGGAGTGTTTTGTTTGAGTTGGGAATAATGAGAATCCAGATGTGAGAGTCAGCTTTGTTGAATTACTAATATTTTATAACCTAAGGGATGAAGATCGGAGCGAGGATGCAACAGCTATTGCCCCTTGACCTTTGCTCATTTGATTTTTGAGTATGTGAAACTGAATCATTATAAGTAGAATTACAATGGCTGAAATTTGAACTTCTCATTCTGATGCTTCCCAAGTTCTTAAGAACATTCGCAGTGCAAACCCGAAAAATAGGGCCGCTGTCGACTCACCTTGCAAACCAACAGGTTTGACACTATAACGTTCTTCAGTTTGAATCGCATTGTGTGTGAAAATGGGCGTGATTACATTATTCCTGATTAACGACATCCCTGTGTTTTTGGTTTTATATTTGTGAACGAGGATCTCTAATTTTTCAAATCGGTCGTTCAAATTGAAAATTTGATCTTGAACCCGATGGACCTTTACTGGTATGATTATTTTTTGTTTGTGTTATGTCGGACTTAACCTGAGGTTTTCTAACCTCTCTTTCCTCGGGTCGTCAAAGCAGAGAAGTTCTTCCTTTTTTTTTGTTTTTTTTTGCTTCGACTAACATTTTCATTCCAAATTTATTTTTGTTACCATTCTAATAAATTCATTAATCCCCACATTTGCGTTTTATTTAATTTGTGTGTCTACTACAACATTGCAACATGATCATTAAATAAACTAGCTGGAAGTGTTATGTTCTAAATTAAATGTCGTAGGAACTTTTCACTTGCAACCGGCCAAGTTCGCTTTGTGTTCTGGCGGGCTATTTAAATCTTGCTTTTGCAAGTACCTGGGTTACATTGCAATACCTTATTTGTTTAGAAAAAAATCAAGATATCTGAAATGACATATCAAACAAGAAAATAGTTCAGAAAAAAGCAAATTTTAGTGGTGGTTTTTTCTCCCTCTTAGAATTATACGAGAATACTATAAAAATATTCATTTAATACTTTTTTGCTCATTATAATTTTTGAAACTTTTTGTTTTCAGGAATAAAATTAAAGCCCGTTTTTTGCTCCATCTTTGAGGGTTGTAACCAAGCAAGTGTACTCATACCTTTTTTGTATGAAAAAACCGGTATTGCTTTTTAAAACCCTTTCTTTTGAATGTCAGATTGATACTAAAACAATTTGATTTTGTTGACCGCAGTAAACTTTAATTAGATGGAAATGGACCATAAACTATATTTATAATAACCGTTTTAATAATAATGTTTAAATAAACAAGTTCTTCCGTTAATTGTCTTTTTGGTTGGATTTCATCGAAGTAATCGTCAATTAAACTACGCAAACAATTATATAATTTTTAAGTACTGTTTTAATTATTACAAGTTTTTTTTTCTACAGCTGTACGATTATAGTTCAAGATCAAGGCCGTTAAACTTTAAAACTTTTTGATCTAATTCCGATTTAATAGAAAGTACATTTTTTTATGCAAATATACTAATTTTATTACAACAACAAATGACGAATATATTTAAAAAAAACAATTAACTTAAATTTTCAGATAATAATTTTAATTAATAGAAACCTGGTGATTATTATTGTATAATTAAAATATAATTTATAAATGACGTATCTTATTATGTACTTTAATTGTAATTTATTACCATGCAATTATTTTTATATGTTAAATTATAATTTCAATAATTAGGGGAAAGTTCATTTTAAAGTATTTTTTGTTTATTATTATCTATGATATAGATGCAAAATAAAGCATGTTTGTGTGTAACATAAATTTTAATTTCATACATAGAAGCATTTTAGACATTGATAGGGGTGAACTATATCAAAGTAAAAACTATAGAGCCCTGACTTTTAAAGCCTATATTTCTAATAATCCGGGATCATCGTTTAAAATTACAAAATTATTTCACTTTGTTTAATTGTTAGGGTAGATTATTCCTTTTGGATAGTCAGTCATCTAATGATCTTGTGAGTAGATTAACTTTCCAGAAGGAAATATATTCTTTACACTGAGATGATATAATTTTTATACTTCAGCAACAATTCAATATTTAAATAAAATGTAAATAGTGTAGATTAAGTGAGTTAAAATGTGGGATGAGTTCAATTTTATATGTGAATTCATTTAGCAAGTGCGGGTTGCTAGGACAATAAAAAAAACAAGATTTTAAAAATAAATAAACTTGAAAAAGAATAATGAACATTGAAAATTAAATGACATTTAAGAAATATACAAATTAAAAGATAAACAAAAATGTTTATAAGAAAAGTAATAGAAGTAAGCAGTATTTGGAATTGGTTGGTTGAATCAAATAGATTCGCTAGGGTTGGAATTAGACTGACCTGAAAAAGAACAAAAGGTAATGTAAAAGAAGCTTTAGTTGATATTATTTACTGCAAGAATTACATTCATCTAGCAAACCCGGCGAACTCTGTTTCGCCACCAGATGGCTTCGTTTTATGTAACATTTCGTTTGGTGATTAAAAGATGAAGAAAAATTTTTATATTTGAAAAGGAAAAATTTTATTTCATTTCACAACAGTAATAAATTCATTTCGATTACAAAAATCAAGTGTTATTTAGTTGAACTTCTCTAAGTAAATGAAAGTGAATCCAAAGTAAATACTGAATCGAAGCGTTATACGTGTCCGCAAATTATCCGTTTCATTGAAGTGCACTTTGGTAAACCACATTTTTTGGTTTTTGGTCTGACATTAACACAAACAAAGCGGATGGTTTCCCAACTCGTGAACACGCAACGTATAACTAGCCATGTGAAAAGCAATGATTTTCTAAATTTATCCCGCAAACACTGAGCGATTGGCCTTGCGACTTGTTAATTGTCATTGAGACGCACCGGCGCCATCTACTTAAAATATTGGTTTGTAGTACATGCTATGTATCAGAGATGGCGCTGTATGTGAAAAAAGATTTTCCCGCTTTTCTGTTGACATTTTTCCTGAATTTTCTTTGCTATAAACCTCACTGAGCCCGAGACCTTTCCAACAAATGCAAAACCGTGGAAATCGGTTCGTGCGTTCTGGAGTCAGGAAGGAAAACCCGATTTATTTTTATATAGTAGAAAGATTAGAAGACGAATTGGGTAATATTGTTTAATTGAGCCGAGACGGATTTATATTCAATCTTGAACTGGACTGACCTACAAATTAGTTTATAAATTTGGGGTCAAGAATCGAGAATAATTAATTATCCCTTTGAAGTGTCCGTGAAACAAGAAAACAGCGTCATCTAGGTGGAAGTAGGGTAACAGTATTTTTTTGTAGTATTGTAAAAGTAATTGTAAAAATCTGTCATATTTTTTCACTTTTTGGTCTTAAAAGTAATTGTCTGTATTCCTAAGAGTACTTGTGATTAACAACAGTTCAATAAATTCTTACAAAAGGTTTGAAAGAAAATCTGAAAAAAATGTTACTTAAAAAAACTGTTCAGAATATAATGTCATGACTGTGTAGCAAATTTGAAGCCAATAGGAACACTTTGGTGTTTTATTTATTGAAATCCTCAATTTACCTACATTAAATATTTAAAATGAAACACCGAAGTGTTCCTATCAGCTTCACATTTGCTATACAGATATAATAATCTATTTTGAACAGTCATTTTAAGTAACACTTTTTTGAATTTCCTCAAAATATCCAATTAAAAAATAAAAACATAAAAAAATCAAAGTAGGCTAAGCACTTTCAAATTTTGCTAATTTACTCAGTTTTCCATTCTGAACAACTTTTCTTAATAACATTTGTGCATATCTTGTCCTCAAAGAGCACTTTACTGTTGTGCAAAAAACGTTTTTCGAGAATTTCAAGGGTTGATCCCTAGAAACTCAATATTTAATTCGAATATTTTTTGTCTTTTTCAAGAGACGACAATACAATCGGGATGACCCTGTATACTGTGGCGTGACGTTATTCCTGCCAAATAAGGATATGTCCTTAACATTTTCTTTAAAAAATCATCCAGAGTTAACAAATTTTGTGTAATCTGTTCTTGAAATTACCTAAAAACTGTTTGATATTGTACATGTAATTATAAAATTCTAATTTAGATAATTCCAGTACGTTTTTTTTTAAATTCTTTTAATGCTGTAAATAAATTAAAAGATGTAATGTTCTTAGAATTCGACGATACTCTAATAACTCTGGGTTGCAACTAGATCTTTTTTTAACTTTAGAAATGATGGAACTAATTACATAAAATAAACTGGCTTGTGGTGTATTGCCTAAAGGTTTATCAATGCTGAAGTCCTCGTCGAAATCTTGCTCCATTTCTACGAAAACCTTATCATCAATATAATCTGTATAATCACACAGTTTTCCCTCACATGATTGGTTAGTTTCATCTCGGGTTTCATTTGGCAGTATTTCACCAAACGGTGCATGTAGCTGAAACGTTTGACTGGGCCTTCAAATTGATACACAAAAAAACTAATTTCAACGATACTCTAATTGCATGGGCATTCAGTACAAGCTGCCTACATTTGACTGAAGAGAATGGATTCTCTAAAACGTCCTGCTTTAACTGACCAAGCATTAGACAATGGAAATTTTCTTGTTTCAAATAAATCTTTTGTAAATCTAGTACGGTTTCTGTAGATAATACAATTCCCGTATAGAAAGGTTTCCATTATTGTTGACGGTCAAATTGTACGGATTTCAATTCTATGTTGTCGTTCCATATCTCCTCATTATGCAAAGACAATGCCAATCCTAAGTATTTTCTAGTAAGTAACTTGAAACATTGATGCATTATTTTAACAAACCCAGCAGTTGATATTTTTATTGTATTTTTGGAAATACAATACAATGGCCCTGCCGCAATTTATTGACGTTACTCCAAGTTTAGCATTCATTTTGTCAAAATGTGACGGACTTAGAGTGTCGTCCTAATCGTGGACATAATTTCAATACATCGCGATTGACAATTTCATGCATGATCTTTATCGATTCCATTTCTTCCAGCACTGTCATTTAATATAAATTTTGTGGCATTTTGTCAGTGGTGCAAGTAGATTCTTAAAGACATGAACTGGGTCAAAAATAATTTTTTATTGGTCAAACACGGATGCTGAATAAAATTTTCCAGTTTTGCGGACCCATATATGATATAGTAGGTCTAACAGTAATTCTAATGTTATGGGCTTTTTTAATGATATCTACAAATCAATCATGAAGGTTGTTGGGATCTATTAAGTTTGCAGTAAAATCATATCCCACAATTTGTTTCCATTTCGTTAAAATTCCTCTTAGCATGTACACAATTTCATGTATTCCAATAATGTGAGGATTACCTGTTGCTTCGTTGCCAGTAAAGGTTTTCCGGGAGGATTATTAAGGTGTTTTTGCCATGTCGCTGCATGTGTCTCCTCCGGTCGGAAACTTTCCATCTATACGGGAAAATAGTATTAGTTAACAAATATAAAATAATAAAGTAAAATATTATACTAACTTTGAATTTTATTAAGTCAAAAACATTAGGAAGAATACCTTCTTGAAATTTTAAACTGCTGATCTGATATTGAAGGATCCTTATGCTAGGCTAGGGAAGTCTTTGACCAAGAATTTCTTCATTTCCTTTAGTGCCGCAAGCCAGATATACGTTAAACACCTTTGCTGACCACATTCCCCCCTGCATTCCAATTTTTAAAACATCCAGTATACCTTGATTTAAAAAGGTATCTAAAGGACTATGCATTTGTTGTTTAATTTTTTTTTCATACTGCCTACACTTTTCCAAAGCATCTTTTAGATTGTTTCTTAAGGTATCTACCGAGTCGTCTTGCACACAACAATTCGATTTCGACTTCCTTCCCAATACTGTCATTGTCTAAATCTTTTCCAGCAATTTAACGTCATCAGGTGTAGCATAGGGTTGAAGAAGTTTCTTTCTATCTTGTTCAAATTGGCTTTCAAAAAATGTACCTAATAATATTGATATAAAACAAAGCAGTACACATTAAACATAACTTACTTTACAAATTCTAAAATTTTTATTAAAACCCGGTGGAGCAATTAACTTCAACCACAATGGTAAATAATGGCCCAAGAAAGTCAACAAATCAGCAAAGAAACAATAAAACATGGAACGCTATGGCCTCCAAAACAATAAACGACGAACTATGTGAATTTCTTGAGGAAAAGGAAATCGGTATAGCCTTAATCACCGAAACTTTTCTGGAACCAAACAACAAGTTTAAAATTCCCTGATTTTTGATTATTAGAAAGGATAGATAGGGTCTTCTAGAAGGAGGAGTGGCAACTGCCATCAGGACAAAGATCACTTCAAGGAAGGTAGACATAAATTTGGAAGGAATTAAAGCGGGGGGTGCAGAAATGTGGATTGACAAGAAGAGAGTAACTCTGGTAGCTGCATACAGCAAACCAAGCAACAAGATAAAAACCGAGTGGCTTTACGAACTTGAGGATATCCATACTGTCATAGTTGGTGGAGATCTAAACGCATAGATCCAATCGTGGAACTCGCGGATAACAAATTATAATGGGAGAGTAGTTCAAAAGTGGGTCGAGAGATTACCTCATACGACGTTTAGCGGACCTGAAGACGCTACCACTTGCCCTAGCAATGGAGGCAGGGGAGACGTTATAGACGTTTTTATTACAAAGGACATAAAAATATTAGAGATCAAAACAGAATATGCTCTGGATGCGCACCATTTCCCAGTCATAGGGGAGTTGAGATTGAGGACAAGAGTGATAAAAAATAGAACCACAGTTAACTGGGCAAGATGCGCATGGAAAATGTTATCTTTAAAACCCGAAACTTCAAGCGTTGTTACGTCGGAAGATGTCAACCGTCTAGCAGAAGATCTGACCCTGAAGATTTCAGAACCGCTCAATGACAGCAAAACAATGGTGGCATATTAAAAATTAACCCCCTTGGACTAAACAGAGAACATTCAAGAGAAAGAATATACCAAGAAAAGAAGAGAGACAGACAGAATCAAATATATTATTGTCAGAGAAAAGGTTAAGAAGATGATTAAAGAAGTAAAGAATAAGCACTGGGATGAGAAAATGGAGTCTATTAAAGAGAATCCACAGGAAATGTGGAAACTTCTAAAAAACTTGGGGAAAAGGCGAGAACCGAATTGCCCCATGAAGGACGACAACAAACTAATCTACGATGACGAAGAAAAAGCAAACTTTATTGCAACTAGTCTCCAAGCACAGTTAAACCACTTAAGCTCGGCAAGCGAGATGACGAAAATGGAAGTTAACCGCACGGTTGAACGAATCAAAAGGGACGAGATAAAAGCTGAAGAGGTAAAAGGGGTCTCCATGATGGAGGTGCAAGGTGTAATAAAGAAAATGTACTCTACAAAAGTTCTGGGGGTTGACAACATCCCCAACAGAGCATTGAAGCTGTTACAGGAACCGGCGCTTCAACAGCTAACAATAATATTAAATGGAATTCTAAAAACGTTTAGTTTTCTGAATATTTGGAAACACGCTGTAATCACGATCATATCCAAACGGGATAAAGACCCAAGGATAGTGGAAAACAGGAGACCTATAAGTCTCCTAATGGTTTGGCGAAGGTAGCTGAGAGGATAATAAAGAATAGACTAGAAGAAGTTGGTGCTAAGGCAATCATTCCGCTGGGTCAGTTTGGCTTCAGATCAAAAGTAGGAGCAATCCATCAGTTAATTTGACTATTTGATATGACTGAAAAGAAGAGTGGTCTTAGAAGAGCAATAATGTTTGGGTTTTAGACATTTAAAAAGCTTACGACAAAGTATGGAAGGAAGCTCTAATTTTTAAATTATGGAATCATAAGATATGACTTACCTAGTCAAATATTATCCTGGATGACCAACAGTTAGATTAAACGGAGAGCTTTCTGTAACGTTTACTGCTCATCAAGGAGTGCTACAAAGTTCGGCGTTATCACCGATACTATTCAATGTATTGGTGTCAGACATGCCACGTTTTAGTGACAAAGCAAACCTGTGGACACTATAGTTCGCTGATGATACAAGAGTGGTGGCGTGGGGACTGGACAAAGAGTCAGTTTCCACGAAAATCGTCAAAGGTCTTAATGGTGATTTTAAACAAAGACATAGTTATCTATGACTGTGAGAAGTTTTGTACGCGTTAAATTCTGATTGTAAAAAAAGGTATAAACATTGCATGAAACAACCTTTAAATTCAAAATTAGTTAGTATTTTTCAAAGCAGCTGCCAAAATTTTACTTTTCATAACGAGTGATGGCAAGTTTTATTTTTAGATTAAGTTTATGTGTATGTTATGAACATTTTTAACAAACTGTGCCCATAGGGACACCTGAAGCTATAAAAGTACAAGGGAGGAAAAAAACCTCAACCACACTTTTCTTCCACCATTTCTTTGAGCACTCGGGAATGAAAATCATCGAAAGCCTTTTGTGGAGCTATTTTTGTAACTTAATACACAACAGCACATTGGCCTAATGGGTTGCGATACTTTTTGTGTCCATTTTAGGAACTTAAAAATAATTTCAAACAATTTTTTGTCGTCACTTTTACTAAAAATATTTTTTTCCGCAAATTGTAGAACGAATAGGTTCCAAAATATAGCCGGTGTCCTTTCTTGTTTAGCCACCCCGTACATAACTTTTGTTTACACAATTTTTATTATATGCATTTTATGATGATTACCTCCACTACGATTTTGGTGATCGACGCTTACTTAGTTTTAGGCACTAACGATTACACACAAAAACAAGCGTCATCAAAAGTATTCCCTCCGAGACTGAGGGGTAGTGTAGTGATGAAATATATTGTTTGTGCAATGCATACATTTTCGGGATTTCTCAGCGTAGTTATTAAAAACCCCATATTTTGTTGCGTTTTTATTTGGCGATATCGTTTTTGTAGAAAATTTTCTGCTTTTGTAAAATTTCATAATTCTACGTATAGGTGCAGTGACCGCCAAAGAGTTTGCAACATAGTCCGTCCTAAAAAAACAATGTTTTTTGTTCTTTACCGTCAATTGGTAGACTAATAAATCAAAATTACTGGATTGTGAAATTTGTTTGTTGGTTTTATTGTGTTTTATACAAATCAAACGCAAAAAATTTTGCTTTCTCAATATTTCCGGAAAAAATGCCGGAAAACTGATATTTTTAAAAAGTGGTGATTTTCTTTAGAAAATTTGCACATAGACGTATAATCTAATTCTGAACAACTTTTCTCTTAGGCATTTTTCAATATCTTGTCATCTAACCTCACTTTTTACATATTTAAGCGATATTTTTTATATTTGCCGCCATGACAGTGGTCGCATGACATTTGTGCTTTTTTTTGTCATTCTATATACTAACTTCATTTGCCAAGAGAAATTTTCGGATAACTCAATTACAAAAATGTTTCCCATTTGATGCAAATTCTTTGCCGGTCACTGTATAACGAGATATTCCCGGAAAAGCGTTTTTCAAATTTTCCGGGCCATTTACAGAGGCTTTCCCAAGCCGTTTGCGTTTAGAACAATTTTTTTTAAAGTACTATAAAAAAACCAAATATTACAACAGGATTTTTTTTGTGAGGATTAAGTGCGATCTTCAAGTCCCTGGTGACTGGGCTAATGTTAAAAGATTGCGCTTGAAATTCTAGATTGGTGTAAAATATTTAGTAAAATATGTTAATGTCGTAAGTGTTTTAAAAAAGAAAATAAACTTAACAATTTGTAATAACAATCTAAATATAAAACAGATAGTTGTCATATTTTGATTATTAACTATATAAAATAACAAGGAACATTACGTAACTTAATTTGCATTAATAATGATCATTAATTTATTAAAATAAACACCGCCATTTTTGTTCAATGTTTAATAAAAATATCTTCAATGGAATCCGAAATCGACCGAGTTGATTAGCAAAAACAGTTTGATTGTGACTTTAATGTAAAATAATTTGCTAATAAATAAAAACATAAAATAAACTTGGTATTAATTTGTAAGAATTAAGATTTATGCAGCCTAATCTATTTTTGTTGCTTAATTAGACTTTGAACTATAATTAAGTATTAAATTAATTACGCAGCAACGATGTGGATTATGTTTTCATTAGTTTTTATAGTTTGTTGCTAAATTCGTTCCGAGCATATAATATTTGCTAAAATAAAATATTCCATACTATGGTGTATACATGAATCATTTTTTTTTCGAATCATATGATAACTGTACCATTAAATTTATGTATAAATTCTTAATTTGCACAATAAATGTTAAGCACTACAGTAGAATTAGTATCTTTGTTGAAAGGTAAATAAATATAACTTGTAATACTAGAATAATAATTGACTGATATGACTAACTCACAATTTACATTTTTTGTCCATCACATCAATATCGATGAAGAATCTATGAAACTGTAGAAGTGACAATGTTGGTTACAATCTTTAATTAATTTTGACATCTTTTGTTTTGGTAGGGACCGTAGGGAGCCTGCTTTTTCTTTCAGGTTTCTTGCTTGTGTTCGTGCAAAGGCTTTTGGAAACATCTTCATTATTCCTCAATTGACGTTTGAACACAGAAATTCACCTTCACCGAAAACACTTTCATCAACATATATCGATCACGGAAAAGCCTATGACAATATTTGTAATGGCAAAACGGTTGCCATTATCAACCTACATCGCAATCGTTTTTCTTGAAAATAAATGTTGGATTTGGACTATTGACTGACCTACCTGAGTGATGCAGTGAAGAACTTTCAAGAATGTGGTCCTGTTTGTTTGTTTTGTTGTTTTCGGTTTGTTAAATCGTTAAATATGAAATTTGCCTCCGGTTTCCGAAGTGCGATATTCTTGTACCTAATCAAAAAAATGTGCACCCGTTCATTTCTGCTTTTTTTAGAACTAAACCGTTTAATTTATGCACTATCAGATATGTATAATAATGCTGTAGATGTTGGACTAGTCAAAGTTTACTATTCTTATTGGTCCAAGGTCCAAATCGTATATCATGTGAAAATACATGGATTCTAATTGTTGAGGTTAGATTAACAAGAACCAGATACATCATCTCTACTACATTCGGATTTGTTAATTATACAGGGTTAGTTTTTGTTAAATTTTTTTTTTTTTGTATTTAAGTATGTTACTTATGCTCTTATAGGGTCCTTCTTGGTGGAGGTGAAGTGAACAAAAGCAACAGAATAGTATGAATTTGCGACGTTTTGCCCAGCATTGTGTGCGCTTTATCAATAAAATATTAAAATTTATCAATAAGCGATAACTTAATGTTTATTGCCAACCGACTTAGTTTTGAGATAGTCTTAACAAAGCCCACACAATGCTGGATGAAACGTGATTATACTGGATTAGTTTTTCACAAATTTTGTTTAATACTTAGGGTCCTACTTGATGGAGGTGGAGTGAAGAAAAGCAACACAGTAGAATGAATTTGCGAGGTTTTGCCTAGCATTATGTGACTTTATCAATAACGTCACTTAATTTTTATTGACAACCAACTGAGTTTTGAGATAGCCTTGATAAAGTTCACATAATGCTGGGCGAAACGTGATGATACAGAGTTAGTTTAGTTCCAATCTTTTTTTTTATACTTAAGTTTGCTCTTATAGGGTCTTTCTTGGTGAAGGTAGAGTAAAGAAAACCAACACAGTAGGATGAGTTTGTGACGTTTTGCTCACCATTCTGGAGCTTTATCAATAAAATATCCTTGACAACAATTCAGTTTTGAGACAACCAACTCAGTTGTGAGATAGCCTTGATAAAGCCCACACAATGCTGGGCAGAAATGTCAGCAATTTTAACCTACTTTGTTGTTTCTGTTCACTCTACCAAAAACAAGAGCAAGGACAAAATAATAAATACGATCTTCTCAAGTTTGTTATCGAGATATCGACGTCAAAAATTTATTTGAAGTTTTAATCACCTTACAAACAAAAAATAGTGTATAATATTTTTAAGCTTCTGACATATCTACAAGGCTAGTAGTTTCCGTTTTAGAGATGCATATAATATTTTTTTCCTGCTGTTTATAATACAGTTTTTTAAGCAGTAAAGTACCTCTTTATAGACTAGTCTTTTTTGTGATTGTGGATTTTAAGAGTAAAAACTGTCAATTTATAAACACAAGCAAAGACAACTAGTTATACATCGGTATGACTAATCCTTTCTGCAGTTTATATTGTGTTAAAGTAAAATTATAAAATTAACCTTAAAATTTTGTATGCAACTCGTTCATTACCTCATTTTTTAGTCTGACCACAGGGGCTTGTTCATAAAAATGTAGATTATGGACGTGTTACATGTATAACTACTATTTGACAAGTGATTAAATATAGATATAAAACACAGTTTGTATTAACCCATTAGTGCATATGGTCCGTTTAAACAAACGCTCATTTAACGGCCGCGTGCGCTTTAATAAACATAACCTACAAATATACAGTTGCACGAGTGTTTACTCTGATATGTGTTTGAATACAAAAAAAAATAGTGTATGCCTTTATTACGATTTATGTGTAATTAGAGAACGATTTTCTTCAAAATGGACCCATCACTTTACACCCGCAGGGGTAACGGGTAAGTTATAAATAAATTTTCTGTCTAAAATATTTTTGCAATATTATAAACATCATATTTTTAAAAGTTTATGGTTTACGCAATTAACTGTGCTAACTAATTTGTCTAATAATAACAATTAATTTGTTTATACTTGTTTATATGTGACGTCCGTTATAACGGCCACTATGCGGTGGGGTTAGATGTGTTTAGTAACTACGTAATGCTCTTGCAGATTGTCTCTTGAAGAACTTCTACAAGCGTTGGACGAAAATGATATTGATGCTCCACTTGATATATATGCCATTTCTCCAGAAAGTCCGAAAATGCTTAAAACTACTTGTGAAGTCGAAACAAGAAAGACTGCTAAAGCTACGGCTGAAGAGCCCACACCCTCTTGTTCCCATTGGGATTCCATTGACGAAGAGCCCCTATCGAAACAAGCAGAGTCAACCCCATAAAAGGTAAATCAAAAGAAGAGTAAAACAAATTATACCTGGTCACACAGCAAACCATCATTCAGTATGAATGTAAACTGCAAAGAAGTTCCTCCATCAGAGGCAGCGAAGGCATGTAAAACACCTCTTGATTTTTTAAAATTATTTTTCACTGATACTTCATAGAGCAAACCAATTTATATGCCGGACAGAAAAATAGAATTTTGAATATGACACTGGACGAAAGTTACGTTTTTATTGGAGCTCTATTGTTTTCTGGATATTCCAAATATCCAAATAAAAGACCTTTATGGTCGAATTCTCCAGATATACCTGTTGTATTACAAAACAGTATTTGGCTAAACAGGTTTGAAGAAATTCTACGAAACTTTCACCTAAATGATAATAGTAAGCATGATAATGCATATCGCTTATTCAAGCTAAGGCCACTGATAACCCACCTAAATAAAAAATTTAAACTCCACGGTGGATGTGACGAAAATATATCTATAGATGAAAGCATGATACCCTATTATGGAAAGCATTATGCTAAGTAGTATATTAGAGGAAAGCCGATAAGGTTAAGTTTCAAAAATTGGGCTTGTTGCACGAGTTTTGGGTACTTGCTAGCTTTTGATATATACATTGGAAAAGGTAATAATGACAACAAAGTTTTTGGCATATGAGGTGATACGGTGGTTTCACTTATCAGTGCAGCAAAAATTTCTCCTCATAAAGGATTCAAGATTTTTTTGATAATTATTTTTATCGAGTGATCTTTTCAAACATCTTTCAGAAAAAGGGTATTGTGCAACAGGAACCATTCAAGATTCACCAACTAACAAATGTCCTCTAACCGATGTCAAAACAATGGATAAAAAGCCACGGGGTAGCTATGATTATCGAACAGATACTGATAATAAAATATCACTAATGAGGTGGAAAGATAATAAAACAGTTACATGCATAACTAATTATGATCCAGTTGAAGAAAGAACCTGTAACAGATATTCGCGCGACAGTAGGGCTAAGATTGCTGTTGTCCAACCAAAACCGATAGCCCATTACAACAGGGGAATGGGAGGAGTAGACAAAATGGACCAAGCAACTTATCGCATCCGAATAAGACAGAGATAATGGTGGTGGCCTATTTTTGTCTATTTGTTAGATGTTTGTATTTCAAACGCTTGGCTTCTTATGAGGAAGATTCGACAAAATAATAATTTAGCGTCAAGTCTTTTGATCTTCAGAAGGTCTAGTGCCTTGGATTTACTAACAACATACGGGACACCATCATCAAGAGGAAAGTTGGTCCGACCACCTAGCGAGAATATACGTTACGATGAACGGAATCATCTGATAGTGTACAACGAAACCGAACGCAGATGCAAACTTTGTGGTAAAAAAGTACATTTCATATGTGAGAAATGCTACTGTGCACTCCATCCAAGGCAGTGTTTTAAAATATATCATACAAAATAGTTTTTAGTTTTCTTTAAATAAACTTTATTATTGGAAGTGTATGCCTAGTGTCCGTTTTCTGGAGAAATGTCAAAAAAAAAATTTTTTTGTTAAATTATCTTTTGATTTTGATTATAGTCTGTATACTATTGGCTCGGAGTAATAAATCATAATTGCTTAAAATACTTGTTTATTTTCTTGTGAAAGCGGTACTTCTACGGTTAAGTAAAAACCAATAAATTCTAACCAAAATACTATCATTGTGCCGGTCTTGCAGCATATCGACCCATCTAGGGTCTGAGAACAATAGCTTAATCTGTATAAGCACGTTGTCATCAGCCCAGGTACTGACGAAACGAGAATCATAGCCGTAGATGTGGGTATTATACCAAGATACAAAAATAATGGTATATAATACGTAAGAAGTAAAATTTGTAATGTGATCTACTATACAAATAAAATAAATAACATATAACCACATAATAATTCATATCAAGGTAAATTTTGCTATTATAATATATTTACCTACTAAAAATATGATTTTCCAAATGTATCAGGTACCTACGCCAATGCAATACGGGAGATTCGATAATTCTGACAGGTTTATTACTCCGCGCCAATAGTATACTGAGTATAAAAATAAAAGATTTATTTGTTTTATTTTAAAATTAGCACTGATAAACTTTATGCAGTAATGGGTTAAGTTACTTATTACTGTTTCTTTGTGGAATCGTGGAAACTGCATCAACTTTATCTATACGAGGTGCTAAAGGTGATGAAAATCTCTTACATTTTATTTCTCGTCCTGTCTGTCTGTTTTTGGTTCGAGCCAATATAAAAATGGATCAACTATTATTTATGTTTATCTGTCAATTTATTTGCCCAAGCTGGTGTATGAAGAAAGTAAATATTTTATGGAAGAAGACTTTTGAGACAGTAACTTAAGCAATTTTATATCAATCTGTATATTATAGCCTATTAGTCGGTAGAGGACTAAGAGATGCATCCAGACCGTTTTGTATTTCTGTACGCCTGTACATTTGTTCTACGGAATAATATGAATAAAAATGGATAGTCGCTTCCATGGCAATCAGAGAACATTTTTAGGGAGTAATTTATGCTATTTCTTTTATTTCAGTATATTTGTCCATTGCCTGGTTTTTTATCAGAAACGATTGAATAGAATTTAAAGGGCCAGTAGGTAGGGGTTCTTTAGAATGTAATATAAGAAATATCTTTATTTGTATTTATTTGGGGTCTGTGTATTTGTCCCAACTAATCTACGCAAAAGCGTGGATAGATTTTGACCTATCTGCATGCCTGTTAATTTATCTCGGTTAAACTCTTTAACGCAATTTAAGCAATTTTTATTTTAAAGTTTTTGTTTGAAACTTTAAAAAATGAGGAACGCAAATTAATTTTAGTACGTATTATGATAGCACCACACGTCACTTTTTTTCATAACCAATATCCATTTTTGTTTCTTTTGTTTTATTTTTTATTCTTATTTTAATTTACTATTAATCATTTTTCGTTTAATCCTACCTTCTTCCTTCCGTCTCCTTTCTTTTTTAATCCTGTGGTAATTAGTTTTATTTCCTGTGAGGTTCTCTAGCTCTTTTGCATTTTACTTTTAGGTGAATACTTAAAATTTGTTTTCATATGTCTTCATTTTTATTCGGTACTATATTTGATTTTCATTTATTTTCTTATTATTTCTGTTTTATTTTATTTTCATTAATTCCCAATTTCATATTTTATTTTGAATTTAGTTTCTCTTTTGTTTACATTTAATTCGTATATTTAAACTCAGACCACCCACAGCTTACCTCTTTCAGCCCCTTGATGCTTTTAAAATTTACGTTTTCTATATACACCACCCCACTAATTACATAAAATTCCAAAAAAAAACTATTGTCTATGAAAGAAGTAATAAAAACCAAACACTGCTGTTTCGGATAGGCGATTTTACCATCTTAATCGTATCAATGATCGCGGGACCAGCGACGTTGTTTGCGAGGTTACTGTTATCACACATTGATGATGTTCCTTTTAACAGCTGAAACTCTTAAAATACATAACTTTGAACGCTTAGATCAATATATTTGATGTTAAAATTTTTTGTTATAAATGCTGTATCAACAGAGAGTTTTGAACTTAATAGTGTAATTACGATTGCAATAATTAGATTATGGTTAAATTTACTGATAAACGTGTGATTATGATTACAACATTGTCTTAATCTGCCATGAATATGACAAGGAAGATTATTTGGTGTAATTCTAATAAACCCAACAAGTTGTAAAATCAAACATAAAATTAGAAAAATACAAGTGTACTACAAGGATTTTGTGAGTGTGTAACAAAAAAAATTAAAAACTTACAATTTGGGAATATTTTAGTAGTCACGGTTTCAGTAATGAAATTAATAACGTGTTAGGGATGTAAGGAAGATCTTGAACAAATTAGCTAGAGGGAAAGAGGTAATGACATTAAAATAGTATTTATTGAAGGCCACTGTCAAGTTACATGATAAATTATCAGACATGTGTGTAATAGCAAAGTTTATCTGCATTCAACAGAGCTGTTCATTCATCGTTATTTTATATCTATATTCAGCGTGACAGTGATGTATGGTGTATGCACTTATTCATTTCACGACAGGCGCGTCAGGACGACTCGCCCTGGGTTTGCCAGGCGACGAGGCGTCACTCCCTACTGACATGCTGATTGATTATACCCGCTACATTTAGTAAATAACGCAGTTTACTGCTTTATTATTGCGGCGGGAAGTACATTTGTACTTGTAATAGCGTCAGTCTTTATTTAACATTACTGGTATTTCCATTCCTGAAAAAGTATGCGCAGGTAATTACCGTATTGGGTATTATTTGATAGGTAAACTCAGGCACATTTAAACTTGAAAGAAATGTTAGGTATCCTTACATTCCTTCTTATATCCACATAACAAACGCTAATTGCTGTAAGACCAGAAGCAGAAATCTTTTATTGGTACAACTAAAAGGATCCTTTGTCGGCACTTGTCACCAGACAACAAAACTTCGCTTTACCCAAACACTTAGCGGACTCTGTTTAAGTTTAACGTTCGCCTATTTCAATCGAAAACCATCGCGATCAACCCACTTTGCACCAAACAATAAAGCTTCGGTGAGTTCTTTCCAACTAAAGTAGTGGTTGAGTTGCTCTTAACATGTCAATCTTACTTCGTTCAAGTTTTCAAATGAAGATTTAATTTAAGAACCGGTAAAGCATACGCAGTGCTATAATCTGCCTGGCGTCTGATCATTATTATTATCTGCTACCGTGTGACAGCTTGACGAACCCTCTTCATCTGTCTGGAATGCGGTGAGTAGTAGAAGAGTTCACGAGATGACAGCCAACTCGGGATTACATCCGGATGGTTGACTTGTCCCTGTCAATTAGGTTGGGCCGTGGGGTTTAAGTCGACTTGGGTTACCTGCTGACAAGACATGTTGTCCGCCAAAGCAAACAAACCATAACTGCATTGAAAGGTTGTTTTTCTTTAATAATTGCTAATGTTACAGTCTTGAATAAAATAAAGAGCCCTTTTGTTGTTGTTTATACAATACAGTTATTATTTAAACTAAAGAATACGTGAATAAGCAAATTTAACATTTCACATTCGCTTTCACTCACTCTACTTATTAAAAAAATTGTAATAATTTTATTAATAGCAATTGTAAACACATGTATATATATAAATGTATTGAAATTGTTATAGTTACTTAGTGATAAATCTGATGTATTTGCTTTTGGTAGGCGCCAGTGATTCAAAATCTAATTAATTTTTTTTTTGTTTAATTTCAGATAAAACTATTATATAATTTATTTATTAAATAAGGACTTAATAGCTACGCTTGAGTCAAATTTAGATTAAAAACACAATTTTATAGACCATAGTCTTGGTTTAAGTTCACCTTAAGTCTTTATTAAATCCTATGTTGTCGATATTCTGACACTTAACACCAACTTAACCTATTTCACATAGAAAATGACAGATAGTTGTAGGTTATCAGCTAGGTTATCATTAGTTACTTTTGTTTCGTCATGAATCTCAAATAATTTCACCTTTGAACGCGTTTCTTTTGGAATCAGCTAACTAAGATTTTTACCTAAGTTCCTCACTAATGAGACATTAGTATCATTTGATGGTGCAGCTGACATCTGGTTACAGTTTATTTGTAACAAACTCTAAAATATAGCACAGTGCTAGGGCAAGTCACACTTATGCGCCCTGCCCCCTATCCAATCAAAGTGTTTCACAATTCAAAAGAATTTTGTTTTTAAAAATTTTGCAGTAAAAGCTGTGAATATTGAGTAAATTGCATGCAAATTTTATTACTAAGAAATAAACACTGGACATTTCAAGAAACATTTTTATTGAACTAACAGATACACATTACTTTAAATTGCACTAATAATAATAATTATAAAAATTCAGGTAAATAACACATTAAAATATAATACACAGATATTGATGAAAAACAATTAATTATCAGGAGCAACTTTGAGCGCCTTTTTTCTAGAAATTTGCCTTATTAACTCTTGCATATCTAGGGTATTTAATAAATCTGATTCAATAGAAATAATAGTCAAATTTTGAAGATGTTCTTGAGACATTGATGATCTTAGATAGTTTTTAATGAGTTTCAGTTTTGAAAAAGATCTTTCGGCAGTAGCTACAGAAACAGGCATAGTTAACAAAATGCGCAGTGCTATAGTAGTGTTTGGAAATGCTTGATTTAAATTATTTTTACTGATATAATTTAATGTCTGATTTGGAGATGACGTAATCTCCGGGCAAAAATTTTGTAAATACTCTAACTGTTGTAATAATTGAAGACCATTTATATCGCGTTCATTTCTTTCTTTGTCTGTTAAAGTATTTTCTAATTCGGTGCATAAATTTAACTGCTCACTTTGTTTGTATTGAGAAAATTTTGAAATGTCGTACAAAAATGAAAATTATTTGAATAATTTGATAATAATTGAAATCTTTCTTGAATGGATTGTATGGTTACATCTAATACATTATTAAAGCAGTTAACTTTAAATTTTAGTTCTTCGCTCGCAATTGTTTCGTCGTCATGTTCATAACTGAACTGCTTTTTATTTTCTTGCTCTTAAAGAACCACTATTTTCAAATTTTGCTTCAACATCTAATAAAGAAGCGATTTCCTTAGCATCAACAAGTAAATCAGAGAAACCTCTTTATCTGATCTATAGTTTTTAAAAAATCATTTAGTATTTTCAAACTCGTGCATGCTTCAGAAATATTGAAATTTTGCATTGTAACATTTTGTTTGTAATATTTACTTTACTTAAAATATTGTACCACAAAACTAATGTGCAAATAAACCCAAATTGTTTTATTTTTTTACCTAAACCAGTGGATACGTTTTTTGCACTGTTATCGAATAAATTATTACACCCGCTAGCTATTTCAAACAGAGCATCATATATTTCTCCAAGTTGATATCGTAAAGGTGTTATAGCGTCAATTCTACTAGACCATCTAGTATCTGATAGAGGTTTCACGGTTAAATTCGATATGTGTTTTAAGAACTGACCATCGATTAATTGAGGCAGAGAAAAAATTATAAATTTCTTGGACTGTTGAAAAAAATTTATACACAATATATTACATTTTACAGCATCGTTCACAACTAAATTTAAACTATGGTTACAACAAGGGACAAAAAATGCTCTTGAATTTATATTAAGAATCTTTTTTTGCAAACCATTATGTTTTCCTCGCATGTTTGCCCCATTGTCGTAACCTTGTCCGCGTAAGTCGTTAATACTTAAACCATTTTGTTCTAGTGTTGTTAATAAAAAGTTGTTAACCCTTCTCCTGTTGTATCTGTTATTGGACAGAAAGTTAAAAATGTTCCTGAACACAAAATTCATTTTGAGTTGTATTTAAATTCACAAATCGAATGCAAACCGAAATTTGCTCTTGGTGACTACTATCGGGGTGCAATCTAATATAATAGAAAAATATTTTGATTGCCTAACATTATTTAAAATATGCGTTTTAAGATTATTTCCTATTAAATTGATTATTTCATTTTGGATTTTATCTCCGAGGTAATGGGGCATTTTTAAGTTGTCGTGCATTTGCACTCTTTTAGTATGCTCAGCCATCACGGGATCAAATTTAGCTATCATTTCTATGCATTTTAGAAAGTTTTCGTTACTTTTTTCGAATAACCGCGGAATGTTAAGTTTTGTTGAGACAAAAATTGGATAGTGTAAAAAATCCTTTCAATAACCGCGTTCCAATATTTAGTTTCCAAATTCAATACATTTTGAGAAGCAAAATGAATTGTTGTGTTAGATTTTAAACGATTCAGTAAATCAGACCATTTTTAAAATTTTCAAAATGTAACTTGCTTTTTCATGAAGATTTAAATGTTCGCCTATATGTTTCAATCACTAAAACCGTTTTCATTACTTAATTTTGTAATTTTAAATAAATTTTCCATGTTAAATATTTTGCAACAGAAACAAAATACAGAGTTTTTGATTTTGAATATAAAAGCCAATCTCGTTTAATATTTTCTGAATTTGGTAAAATACGTATAAAATGTCTGGAAGAAAATTTTCTACCAGATTTGTCTTTAGGATAATCATTACATTCGTTTCGGTAAAGACAAGGTCCGTTTTCTACTAAGCTTTGAATTTGAGAGGAAGAAAATACATTTGGCCATAAACCGGGATCGTTAGGAATAGGTGTACAAGTATACTCATTTTTGTTAAGTCCAATTTCAGCTGTTGCTGTTGGATCAGTAGTTGACGTAGTTGTAATATCAATATGGACATTGATGTCGGTAGAAATTTCGTCTCTACTTGTTGATGGAAGTGAATCCTCCGCCTGATGTATACTACCAATTACAGTGGGTACAGCTGATGACTGCAAATCTTTATTGCTTATTCCAAAGAAATGGGTAATTTTTTCATAATTATTCTTCAAATCTTCTTCGCGCTTTCTTTTTCTAAGAAGATTTTGATGGCCAGATAGTTTTTCTTTTTTTCTTCTTCAGACATCTTCTGAAATAAATAATACATTCAAACAGTCTGAATAAATAAAATACAGAATAAATTGAAATTAATTAGAATTATACAAAAAAATACAAAGCTAACAAAGCGTTTCAGATTTTTTGTTAATTTTGATTATTTATTCTGATAATGTTCGACAAAGTTTTTTAATGTATACTAAGAAGTAAGAACCAATGAATTTTAAAACCAAAACAAATTCAAATTATTTATAAAATAAAATTAAAAACAATATATAAAATTAGCTTACCTTATTATATTGTAGAGTTTTCTGTTTTTTTTCTACAAAATCGGCAATCACAACAACTTAAAAATAATCACTATCACAATATTAATTTGCTTTATTCTAATTTAATTCGTTTTTCAAGAAACGACCATCAATGAATGGAGGTTGAAGGTAATAATCGTATAAGAATGAAAGCAGTAACAGTAAGCATGCAAGATGCAAGTTTGAACAAGCAGATCTGCAACTTGCAAAAATTAAGAATTGACAGGAAAAGAATCGTTTGGCGCTAATTGAATCTAGCTGCGTATACAGTAATGCCAGATGAAATTTGTTTAGTTGCCGGTCGCCACATTAATTAGTTCGATACATTTTGCTAGATATGAAGAAAGAAATGTTGAATGTTTTTAATAACACAAAAGTCTTTTGTAATTGTAACATGCAAGGTAAGATGTCCATGTCTCTTAGTGATTGTTGAAATTTAATACACACGTTGATAAAGGAATATACAAAACAAAGCAAGGAGTGTTTTTAACGTAAAATAAACCTAGTGGTTTGACTGAGAAACCGATATTAAAGTAGATGGCATCGAGTTATAAATAATAAACAAACAATAATAATCGAAATATTTAAAAGATCTTATGTTATAGGAAAGCAGTTGCAGCACTTTACATAGAATATTTATTTTATACTAAAAAGTAAAAAATATGTTATAATCTTAGGCCGTCGACAATGTCAAAATCGCCTTCGGCTTTCGGCGCCCTTTGCAGCGTTGCGCCGTCGCGCCACTGCTCGCAGGCAGATTCTCTTAGTCGGAAGTGGTCGTGGGCTTATTGAGAATTGCTTCCACACTGCACGACGAATTTGTAAGGTGATTGCGTATAAGAGATATTCTAGAGTTACTACGATTTCGTAGACACAGAAACAAACCGTACGTTGATAGAAATATGTATATTATTATAGCGAGTGACTTAAATCAACACACATAGAAATACATAGACACACCAATAGATAATATATCATTTAGAGTTAATAGCAAAATATAGTTATAAAATAATAATAACTCACGAGAGCGAGTTAAGACACAAGTAATAATTCGAGGCATATACGCCCAAATAGGTTAGCGTATTATGAAATTTTGACAGTCGTAGAGCCGACTATTCCATGCAAACGATTCATCGAGTTCGTGTGGCAAATATTGTTCTGAATGTACTTGACAACAATTTACGGAGAGTACCGGACCTTAGCCGATTATTTAAATAGTTTAAAAGCGAACACAATTAATCAGATACTTGGAAAGATTTTTCAAGTTTACAGGCCTTTCACACAGCGCAAAAGGTACGTTGTTAAATTTACAGCCGCAGTACGTATACATAAAACGCGACAAAATTTATGAATGACATGTTTAAAAAGAATTAACTTAGCTTGTATATATATAAATATATATATTTAAACGATAAGTTTTGCAACATCTAGTGTCGACTAGTGAAAGCGTTCACGTACGTAAATGTAAGCAACTTTTGCCGACAGGTATGTAAAGCAGTTACATAGTCGATTCTTCAATAATTATAGGCAACACAACAGTTGGCAAGTATACAAATTTCGAATCGCCTGCAGTAAAGTACGCAAGTGGTTGTACAATAGCAAACAAACACTGAGAATCACCCGACAGCTGTTTCGTCCTTTTGGGACTCATCGGGAGTGAGAGAACTCGAGTGTAAGTTCACTATTGTACAAACGCGCTCTGTCGACTATATGCCCTACTGGAGGGATCATTATATTTAAACGATAAGTTTCGCGACATCTAGTGTCGACTCGTGAACGCTGTTATGTTGGCTATAATTATTGAAGGATCGACTATGTAACTGCTTTACATACCTGTCGGCAAAAGTTGCTTAAATATAGATATATATATATATATATATATATATATATAGGAAGTCTTCGGTGTTCGACAGTTAATAGGCAGATGTGACAGCTTTCGTATCCAAATCTAGTATTTATTCCATGAAGAAAAAGGAAAGACAAAGATGGACTCCGTTGATAAGAGTTGCTGGGCTGCTTACAAAGAACCAGATAACAGGCTTATCTTGGGTGGTGTCCTTGACAAGAAAGAGGTTCCAAGGTAGGTTCAAATTCCAACTCTAGTGAAAATACCAGACCCAACTTCGTTATTTTATAATTTTCGGATTATTATTCATGCCAGCATAACTATAATTAATAATCCATTTACTAATTAATCCCTAGTAGAAAACGGAGTACACCTGAAGAGACCAGCAGGAGAAGTCAAAAAGAAAAAGGTGTATGCAAGTGATAGAACCCGTGATAGCAAATATTATTAAAACAAAAGGAAGTAATAAAAGGTACTTACACATGAACAGTAAGTGAAAACTTATCCTCTAATTTGTGCGGGATGATATTGCTTTAATTCATACTACTCAGCACATGTCTTGCTGTTTGAATTTTAGACGATGTTACAAGTACACCTTTTACAACGGTCAGCAAATAGGATATGAAAGTAGGTCTTCATCTTCATCTTCAACGCATGAGTGTAAACACGGCTGTCTATACTGTAGGAAGAAATTGGTCTATAAATCAATTTTTAAATCCGAATTTTCGTTTATTTAAGAAATAATACCGTCACAATCTTAAGTAAAGACGTCGAAGAAATTGAGCTGTGACTTAATAATAATAATTTAATGTTATCAGCCGATAAATAAAGTGTGCTGTGTGTTCTCCAGACACCGTATTTGTGATCATAATTTAAATTTGGGATGTAACAGTTACAAAATCTCAAAATATGTTAAATATCTGGGATTGATTCTAAACAAGGGTTTAACATAGAAACTACATGTTGAATCAGTAGTAAGCAAATGTGAAAATATTTTAAACTTCATGCGTATTTGTACCAAAACTTGGTGGGGTGCCAAAACAAAATACTTTTCTTGTTTTATAAAGCATATTTTAGATCTGTAATAGATTATGGCCAACCCTGTACATAAGTTTTGGTCTCGACGTAACTCACCACCTTTAACTAATGTGACAATTTCAACCTACCAACTTAAGGAAAAGATTTTTAGAGATTCGAGATTTGTTTTTTATAGAACCCCTTACCGTTTCTTATGAGAAAAAAAGAATATAATTTTTCCGGAGTATGATAACGAAGAACACGTTAATTAAACCATATTTTACTAAAATATTGAAGGATGGCCAAACTCTATACATATTTACACCGACGGGTCTAAAAATGACGTAGGTACTGGATTAGCTTTTTTATACCTCAATGGAAGTATAGAAAAAAGTTTTGATTGCCTAATGTAACTTCTATCTTTTCAGCCGAAGCTTACGCTATCATAAAAGCGTTAGAGCACTTAAACAGTATTAATTGTCACAACACCGATTTACTTTTTATATCTGATTTCAAATCATGTTTATTAAGCCTGCTTCACCCTTCCCTCAACACATCCCCTATGATTTTGAACATTTTATACCAAGTTCATTTTCTAAGCTGTAAAACGAATGTCATTTTCTTGTGGGTCAAAGCACATTCGGGTATATTTGGAAATGAACAAGCGGATTTACTGGCAAAGCAAGTCACTATGATATTAATTATTTCTTTTTCGGACTTGATCCCATACTTTAAGAAAAATATAAGGCTGCAGTGGAATGAGGATTACCGATTAAAGTATTATAACAAACCTACACATTATTTCTACATTCATTCTAGTGTGCATAACAATCGAGCTTCGGGTAATCGAGCATACACATCTAGAATAAGTCGGTTAAAATTTAATCACGGATGCTTTGCTTCTCACCTGTTTATAATTGGATGTAAAAATGATCCTTCTTGTTTTTGTGAAAATGAAAACGCAGACATGAACAACATTTTATTTATTTGCCCATTGTATGATAATGTTACAAAAGCCTTTACTGAATCTCTTATTAATCTCCACGTAGATCTTCCTAGCAGTGTCTCGACCTTGATGTGCTTAAATAATGATAATGTTAACAAAGAAATTTATCACTTCCTTTGCCGATGTGCATAAAAATTTAAATTCATTAGATTACTCAAAATATCACATCTGCCAAATCATTGATTTGTGGCCAAATGAACAATGTTCAAAGCCATAAAAAAATTGAATTAACCTGTACTGTAATCATAATCGAAGAATTCAATTTGCTTAATTATTTTTACAGTGCACATTAAAGTACAGCAAAATAACGTCTGGTGGCGTGGAACTTTGCAATAAAACATAACATCAATATAACCTAACTTAACCGGATACATCATTTTTTACTACTCACTTAAAAAAGAAGTGAGATGTTTTACCCTTTCTTCTCTATGAAGTCGACGCCAAGCACAGAAAGGTAGTCGATGAGATAGGATTTAGTGATGGCGGGAATGCAGATTACTCGTTATTAAGATGAACTGTGATACACAAATCTAATAGAGTTGGTTAAAAGAAAGCACCTTCAATTATAACCTAAATTTTGAATCAGTTGACTACTTTGTTAGAAAAATTACCAAATGTCAAAGAAAATTCCAAGACTTACCCAGCCCAGATTTTTATTTGGACACCCTTACATGAGTAATTTGCACCTAATTTGTAGGGTTTTTTTTGACAACATTCTGTTAACTGTCAAAATAAGTTGATCTGTAAATAATGTAGTAAGCCAACTGCTCCCATGTATGTACCAACCTAGTCAGAGAAGATCATTTGAAATGGTCAAGGATGCTCAACATACTTTATTTTATAAGGAGCAACATTTTAGAACTTTTTGAACTAAGATAGAATCAAATGGATAAAGAATATCACCAGTACACTTGTACAAAAACGCACAGTGAGCAATAAACTTAGGATCTGTATTCGGCGTATAGCTAAAGCTAACGCAAGAATGGAAGCCAAAATAAAACTTGCAAAAACTGATGAAGAACCTACAGCTTTATACACTCATTGACATGCTCATTTGCTTGGTTTGCCTGTTATGAAACTTTGTAAATGTCTTATCGGTTGTAATTTAACCTTTAACGAGTTTCCATACTATTTTTAACAATATTTTAGAATTGATTAAAAATCGGCGTCAAAATTCATACACATTCGAACCCACTGTTACAGAATATTAGATTCCAGATCAATATCCCAATAAATACATTTAAAATACATAGAAAAATATAAACGTCAAGACGGCTTATTTTAATTGTCAGTACCTGTTAAGAGTACGCTTAGAGATTAAGTCCCAATGTGTTTCATCGTTATTTAGCTTTTGCTAGTGCATCCGAGTGTAAAGCGTAGCTTCTGCTGGTTCCCTTCTACATAATTTTAGATTCGCAAGACTGCTGGCAGTACTGAGTTGACTGGAAGTAGATTCCTGTATGTACTTACTTAACGACCCACACTTAAAGGACGTAACAGGCTCTCAGTCCACTCAACTATAATCATCTTCTGTATTGTCCTCCACTTCCAAAAAAATAATTTTGCCATTTTCTTCATCTCCGGGTTGGCAAACTTCTGCATTGCTCTAAGTGACTGAAACGTAAACAACTGTTATCATAATTTGGTTGCAAAATATGTTATATCAATCATTGTTTGTAACGTTTACCGTATTCTCAATATTCACTGGGTTTGGCAACCCACAAATTGTTTTGTGTTGAGTACAGTATAATGTCTTCTTTGATTTGTGCACAGAAGCTTGGAAGTTTATCGGTAACATTAGAAACGACAATAGAAAACCTGCAATACAGACAAAATCCGGAACATAGTGAGATAAATATTAAAAGAAGTAGCTGGTAGAAAATAATACTTAACGGAAGAAAATACAAAAACCATTGTACAAGGGAAACAAATAAATATAAAAGTAGAAAGCATAGAAAAAGTTATCCCGGGGACGAAAAACAGAAAAGCTACAGGTCTACAAGTGCAGGAAATATAACGACGGAATTGGTAAAAAGTGATACACCAAAACCATAGCAAATGATAAAAGCACTCTTCAATAAATGTATAAATAAGAACAGGATAACCTAAGGAATGAAAAATAAAGTATATGACATATAATTAAAAAATAATAGAAAATTCACACAAGTGTGAAAAATACATAGGAATCACGGTTACACCAACATTTAGTAGTAGTAGAGTACAATTTACAGTTATTATACCTCTTTAAATCCGCTGTGTTCATTATTGGCGCCTAAAGTAAACCGTCATAAATTACCAACTTTTTGTTTATTAAAATTATTTATTTTTATTGAAATAATTAAATTTGACATTTACAATTTATTTTAATGCTAACATTTCTTTGTCAGACAAGGAACTTCAAAAAAATCTTGAGGGTCCTGATTTTTTTTCTGATATACCACAAGTAGGTACCAGATAATTCTGATGATAATGATTCTGAGTAGGTAACTGAAGTAATGGAATATCGATGTTGAATCAATGCAGAATATTTCCTTGGCAAAGAAAGAGACTAAATGGTATAAGAAGGAGTTTCGTAGCACAAAAGCTAAGGAAAAAGAATATTATCAAACCATTCTTCGTCTCAAAACTGCAGGTAAGAAATATAAATGACGAACTTGATGCTCTTCTTCAAATATTTGATCTGTCAAAAAGTGCATGAATATCTATATAGAACACATAGAACATAAAATTGAATATACAAGAGACTGAGATGTCAAGGAAACAACAAGGTCAAAAATAATGACTCTTTTCGGTTTATTGTATGTTTTGGGACTGAAGAAACTAAAGCACACAAACGTATTAGACAACCGATAGAAGATTTAATTTTCTCCTTCGCTGTCTTTGTTTTGACGAAAAACGAGCAAGAGTTGAAAGAAGAAAATACGATAAATTAGGGGCAAATCAGATTATAGTATAGGGGAATTTATTACAATATGATGACACACTACAAGCATTTAGAGAACGATGTAGTGTTGTGTAATATATTCCAAACAAATCCGTTAAATATGGAATGAAGATATTTGCTTTGTGTGATGTCAGAACATTCTACACGGGAAACCTGGAAATGTACTGTGGAAAACAACTTGAAGGACATACATGCAGTCGAATAGCTCTATGGATTTTGTCAATAGACTTATTAGACATTTGAAAGGTTCTAGCAGAAATCTGACAACAGACAATTCGTACACTTGTTATCCGTTCGAAAACAAGATTAGGCACAACTAGGAAAAATAACAAAAAATACCACTGTAATTTCAACAACATAGAACACGTTCTGTAACGTGCTTTCAAAAGGAAGCTACATTAGCGTCTTTTGGGAAAAAAATAAATCCGTAATATTATTATCAACAATGTTGTTGATCAAATATGTAGTAGGTATCAACGCCCAAATAATATTGTATTCAAAACAAAATAATAGAAAGGATCAAAGAAAACATTAGCTTTTTTTGGATGAGGCACATTTGATAGAAAGATCTAAGATTCTTAGTCATCCAAAAGATATTACGTTGTTTTTTGCTAAGTATAGACCAGAAGAAACAAAAAACGATGGAGAACTCACAACAAAAAAACTAAGACGATCTGTTACGTGCAGAAAACGTGAACACGACCATCAAGTGTGACAAATGTCAACATTTTGTCTTCCATGTTTTTCCATATATTTTTCTATACTTTCTTTTGTCCACACATTTTTCACTTTCCATTCTTCTCTTTTTCTTTCTCACATATGTAAACTTCTAACAGTTGATGGTCTGATTCTTACTCATCCCCCATTTTAAACCGATCTATATCTTCTATACTCTTATTATTTACTATTACATAGTAAATCACTGATTCTCCACTATCTTCTATGTATGTATAATCTCCTCTACCGCCATCCTCCATATTACCATTCATAATTATCCACTCTCTTTCTTCACACATTTCATTAATTTTTTTGTCCATTGAATTCCTTTTTTTTACTTTTCATCTACCATCACCCCTTCTTCTTTCCTTATTCTTGCATTAAAACCCCCTTTAATAATTAGTTTTTCTTTATCTCGTTCCTTTATTATTTCCTCAACGCTTCTCCTAGTTCTTTCCATTTTTTCCATAAACTGTTATTATTTCAAACTTTTCTTCTTTACCTGTCTTCACGTATTTTCTTACTATTCCTAGTGCTTGTTCCTCTTCTGTTTTCATCTTTTCATTCTTTTTTTACCCCTGTAATTATTTCCCTTTCGCTCTTCCCTTTTTCTTGTAAATTTTGAAAATTTGTATAAATTTTCGTTTTGACGATTTAAATGTTGTATGAAAAATTACATAATGTTAACATTTAAGGAATATAAGTTTATTACTTGTCATCGACCTAATCAGATCTTTTGGATTCGATCAATATGGAAAAAAATAATTCAAGCATTTTTATTCAAAAAGCTTGGGTACTAATATTAACATTTTAGTAACATTTATGATTTAGTTATTTTGTTTATTTTTCTGAATAAAATACAACAAGAAAGTTTAAACTACGTGCCTGTATCTAAATGTTATCGCAAAATATTTTTAATTATGGTTATATTCAAAATATGTTCGAAGGTAAAGTTTTGATTACAATAAGCGATTAAGATAATTAATAATTAAATATTTTTGTTTTCTAGGTATAATATAAGTATAAAATACTGACATAATTTGACTTTTAAAATAATTCTGCGGATAATAGTATGTAAAAAACATCTACGCGTTTTATATGTAAAAATTTTATACAGTAAAATTTTAATTGATAATATCAACAAATCATATAACATTTATTACATTAATCTGTTGTGAAATTCACATGGTCGCAGTTAATTATTAGAAAAGTAACTGAAATAAACATAAATTAAGTTAGTTAGTTGGGCAATTATGCAAAAATAAATTTCTATACATACCTATAAATAAGAACGTTAAATAACCAATAAACATTAAAATGGTAATTTGGAGGGTATTTGCAATTTATAAAAATATAAATAATTGTAATAAATATTAGGCATTATGGCCAATCGAATAGGTTTTGACGTTTTATGAGTATCGTTTAGTCATATAATCATTTATTATTATAAAGAATTATGTATATTAACTACAGATGCACAGTATAGTGACACCTACATTTTGTTAGATACTTTAGATGTTCTTTTTATTCAACATATTATATAAATCAGATTATAATTAATTAATCATTTTACAACTTCCATTCTTATGTTGTGCTACCTAATTTCTTGAGATAAAAAATATGTGTGCTTTATGTAAAACTTAGTTTACATTGGCCACCTGAGAATTTAACCTTTACGTTTAATTAATTTTTTTCTACTTATTCTAGTTTGATAAATTTAATAAAAAAACCAAATTATATGCATATTGTCGATAATAGTTGGTAATTAATTGCCTAAAATTATAATTTACCTTGTACTTGCAAAAATTAATTGTATATGTGTCATAATAGCACGGCTGTTGAACTTCAATCATTTATAGAAAAACCTTGTCATATAATAAACAATTATTTTTCTAAAAAGTAATTGCAATTGCAGAACATAAAAAATTGAATATGTTTTTACAGTTTCTAAACCATCAATAACAATGAATTATATACAGTAATTTAGATAATTAATAAAAAATACAATAATAATATAGAAATGTGTAGGTTTAAAGTAACTGTCATGTTAGTGTATGTATATTTTTATTTGCACAATTTTTTTTAATACGTATAAATAGAAATTAAATTCTTTATATTATGACAATAAAAAAAGAGATAAATACACATAGAAGCAACGTACTTTGTATAATTAAATAGGTCATCCCAAATGTTTATTAAAATACAGGTTGGAATCATATGGAAAACTTTTTTTATCGATTTTTTGAAAAAAAGTTCAATACTGAATTTATCCCTCTTATCTGTAAAAATATGATAACCTTCCTACTTGTTAAAGTTTTTGAACAATCTTGCAATTTAAATACGTAATGAATGCATAATAAACATTTATTTTAAAATAAGAATATCCATATAAATTATTTAGTAAACAAACATCATATATATATACAAAAACAAAAATTTTAATTCAATCTCTCCTTATCATTTTGACATTCAGTGTCAAGTACTCAAACATTCTCCTTTATTGTAAAAAATACTACTAAAAACTACGATATTAAAAGTGCGCTAGCGTTGAGTAAAGTTGTGCTAGCTATTCTCCTTTGTGTACAAACATAAAAAATTTGATATTTGTTTGTGAGGAAGCTGAGGTCGCCTTAGCCCCTCCAGGTTCAAACGTCAATAACTTCGCTATTAAGGGTATGCTAGAATTGAGTAAAGATGTAGTACTCTATGCTATCCATTCTGTTTTGTACGCAGACATAAAAATTTGATATTTTTTGGAAAAACTAAGGTCGCCATAATCCCTCCAGATTTAAACATCAATGACTCCATTATTAAAGGTGTGCTAGCAATATTTTTAGTTGTGCTACATGTGCTAGCTCAGTTTTTTAATATTCAAACGTCAAAAGTCTGAATAGTTTGCGGGGGGCAGTTTCTTAGACTCAATCCTCATCAACTCTGTTATTGAAGGTGTACTAGCGTTGAGCAAAGTTGTGCTAGCCTGTGATAGCTATTCTCTTTGGTGTGCTAACATCAGGAATTCGATATTTTTTTTGAGAGGATGATGTAGTCCACAAAGAAATCTTAATGACTCCGTTAATAAAGTTGTGCTAACGTTGCGTAAAGTTGTGATAACCTGTGCTACCTGTTCTCTTTTGTGTGCAAATGTCAGAAAATCAATTTTTTTTGTGTGGGAGCTAAGGCGACCGAGCTCTTGTACGCTTAGTATAATAAAATAATGAATGGAATTTGCCATCGTAATTTTGTCTTTGCAACAGAACTGGACCGAACCTAACGAAACTCGTGTCGGAACTCGTTTACAATAATGGTGAATATTTGCTTTGCAATCAAAAATCAACTAGCTTGTTTTTCAACCATACAAACGATTTTAATTATCTACTTTCCTAACTAAATTATACATTTTTTTAAATTAGCATATTTAATGGTTTGGTTATGGTTGCAAAATATCTCTCTCTGAAATATGAAGTCAACCCTATAAATCGATGCATCCCATGAGTGTTTATGAGGTATTGGATATTCTACAATTGCCAAAACATTCTTTGGGATAGACCTAACACCATTTTGATCTACTAAGTAGCTCAAATAAATAATACGAGATTTTATAAAACTACTCCCATTTAGCCTAGATCTAATAAATTTTCACCCATTCCGTCAAACATAATTTTCCAAATGCCACCAATAGATTGTTGAAATATATCAAATTTCTATCAATTTACTCTGCGATTTACAATTTCCTTACCCACATTAACAAGCTCGCCGGTATTACAATCATTGGTAGTATAATAAATATGCATAATTTCAAAATCGGAAGGCTCATTGTCAATCACTTGGTTACATAATTCTTGAGTATCATACGATTGTCTTAGCTTGTCGACAAATTTTGGTACACCTTGTATATAGCCATTACTAGACAAATATCTATTATGAGTGTCACGTGCTAGCGACAAGAGTTTGAAAATAAATCTTTCCGTATTTGTATTTGGATTACACTCAGACTAGTGTATATCAAAATACGGGATTTGGGCATGTGTTTTTTTTTGGTCGGCAAATAGTTTTCAAATACCTATAAATTACTGAACCGCACGACGTCTGCCGCATATGTCTAAAGTTAGTCAGGTAAACTGTCTTGCTCGATCTTGTGACTGAAACATATTCTTTTATTGTTATACTCAATTAATTTGTACTTTTGTTGGCCACGTAAATTCTTAACTGTCACAACTTGACTACTTTTCTAATTGTGACTTTTGAACCAATTCTAAATTAGAATTACGTATAACATCGCTTCGTAATACGCAACTAGAACTCATCGTATCGTCTGGAACCACACAAGTTTACAACAATAATTAAATTATGACTACTAATTTCATTTAAAAACGTACCTAACACCCTACGCTTTGAATTGTTTATCCATCTTCTTGAAGTAACTTGGCCCCTTGCATAAACTTTGATTTTACAAGGTTTATAGTGCTTTCTGTAGAAATTACCTTATAATTACCTACAATTTTTTTACATTCATCATTGAGTTTAAATTCAATTGAGAATGTGTAGGTCGGGGCAACAGCTGAACAAATTCCGGCTGATGGTGTATCCACTACCAATGTTGTGCTACCGGTAGATCTCCCGTTGCGCTGCTTCCTGCCATCTTCTTTCTGCAATTCACAATTCTGTGGCCCGCTTTCCCACATCGGAAGCAATTACTATTTTGTTGATTTGGCTAGGAACATGCAATCGATAAATGTCCTTACTCTCTGCATTTAAAGCATCGGATAGATTGTCGAATGATTTCACTTGAAGCTCCACTAACTGGTTTGTGCTCTAATGAAATTCACACTAGCTACTCCTCTATCCAATGTTGCTAATCTTTGTTGATAGTTTTTGCAGGATGTGCTAGTGTTTTAATGTTTTAATTACGTAAAATTTCTTCAATGTGTTGTTGTGTGTTTTCTTCATTTGTGTTGGAAGCCTCAACATTACATTTAAGCAGGTACTTTTAACTTTTAAGTTATTGTAAAAGAAACATTTTACCTTCATTAGTACAAATCTTCTAAAACTTCAATATCACGAATTTATATCAGATTATATTAAATTTGGCCACATGTCTTTGACTCAACAATCATCACATTATGTAATACCTCATCAGTATGTCATTCAACAATCTAGAGTTATTAAAAAATTTAGAGTTGTATTTGACGCCTTTCGTAAAATCACAACTGGAATTTCGTTAAGTTGCACACTTCACAGTAGACCTCGACTTCAATCAAACATTGATGATGTTTTTGCCAATTTCAAACTTTATCCATAGTTAGTTTTGGAAGATGGTAAAAAACTTCCAAAGGCTTCAGATATTCTAACAAATGACATTTATGTTGATGACATTGCGACAGGGGCTGCAGATGTCGAATCAGCAATTTAAGTTTATGGGGGAATTATCTTCATTGCTTCTTAATTTGCATATTTTTTTTCTAATTCTCCGGAATTCATGTCCATAATACCTGAAGATCATAGGGCAGCTGACATTTTATTTTCACCCAATAATCTTCCTATTTCAGTTAAGGTATTCGGACTTCATTAAAACCCTAGTAGCGCTGTTTTACATATGATATGAATGTAAATTGGTTTCGTATTACAGAGTGTTATGTATTATCTCTACTGCTTGTATCTACGATTATATTGGATTTGTTTTACCGGTTGTTCTATATGCCAAATTATTATTACAGGAATTATGGTCTAAAGGTTTGAAATGGGATGATGTACCAAATTCAAGTTTTATTAAATCATGGTCTAATTTGTTTGATCAAATTTCTTTACTGTTATCAATTGCAATTCCTAGATATCTACTTTATGAGTTGGTTATAGAACATCATTTCGTATGGTTTTCAGACGCTTCTTCAAGAGCGTTCGGTCCCGTGATATATTTTGTATCAGTATCTCTATATCTTGGTTAGAGCTCTGTGGAGCTTATCTTCTTGTTCGATTATACAATTCATTTGTTACGATTTTATTTTATAAACTGAGTAAAACGTGTGTCGTGAGCAATATGTCACACGGAATATAGGTCTAAGAAAATCATAGTTGGCGCGCATTTTGCAAATTTGCTATTGGTTGAAAATAAATATCGATTTTTATTTCCAAGAACGTAAGCGGACATCTTGTCTCTACGTTCCTGCTTGCTGATAACTGGTAGTGTTTCTAGCAAATTTTTTATTAAAATTACACAAATAGTGGAAATGCGTTAAAGGATTTCCAATAACAATTGGTTAAGTTATATTCGTCTAAACCTACCGTAAGTACTTGTTCTTTTTTTTTCCTTGTACACATTTTAAATGACATGTGGAATCTTTTTAGACGTTACGTTACGTTAGGTTACCTACTCGCTGCGTTTTGTTCAGTATCTGGATAACTTCCTGGGGTGTTTGAGTAGCCAATTAAGACATTCCTTTTTCGACGAAGTACCGCGCCACGGGTAGCGGCATCAGACAGCTGCAGGCAATCGGTGGGTACCACGTCTACCAGCTAAGGGGTGGCTATGCTTTGGGGCTTAACGAGGAAGCCTAACGCCTTCCAGTTCTCTTTGAACACCTTCCCCAAGAAGAATCCTGTGTGCATAATTGAGGAATTGTCAATCTCGTCGCCAACTGAAAATCCTACTCTCGGGACTTCGTTCATATAATACAGCTAAGTTTTAGAGTTTAAGTTTTCGTATTTATTGCTAGTGAGTGTGAAGCTCATGTACATACGACATAAAACGGCTTTAACTTTTAGTTTTAAGTAATACCATATTCGGTGGTACACTCAACGACCAAGAGATTTTAATTGGCTCAATACGGGCTTGTGCTCTTCAATTTAAACGGTTGTCGCCAAGTCAAAAGGCCTTTTGAGTTTGCGGGAGGTACTTACTCCGTTAGATAAGTTACTTTTAAGCCTCCGTGTTGTTGCATGTTTAACCCTCTAGATTGCCGTGTGTAAATGATATACATATGTACACTGAGTGTTCTTATGAGATAGTACTCAATTGAAACATTAACACTACGAATTGTGTTGCTGAAGCTCATCTGTAAATCCGGTGATTCGTATAGACTGCTTATTATTAAGCGAGACTACTGCTTAAAGATACGCGACGACATCCGACAGTCTCTCTCCTTCTCACTTTCCTGTTACTATTAGAAATTTTTAAACTGTCTGTTTTCCTTTTATGGTTAATTATTATGTCAATTTGTTCGATCTAGTGTATCTCGTTTTAGGATTTAATAAAACCTTTTGATCTCCTGTTGGTCGGTTTTATTTGTCTCTCTTACCCTGTATGCGGCGCCTCGTTAGGACGGCGGTTTAATTTTTTCAACTTCCTTAAGGACCCCCACTCTACAACAAGGCCGAGAAGCTGCTGTTCTACCTAAACAACTTATTTCTACCAACCTACAACGATACACTAATCCGTACTTTCTTTTATTTTTTTTTAGCTTAATTTAGAGCCTTCGTTTATTTGTAAACTGAAACAGTTACACATTGTTTAATTTTAGAAATCGTATACCTTTCGCTTCATCGATGTGTTATACATATTTTACGGAGATTTTAGTTTGGTTCATGTCTTTAAGTTTTTACGGCTAATTGAATCTTCTTAATTTTGAATCACTTCTCTGCTTATCACGTTACTTCAAACTGTAATCCTGCTGACATCGTTTCTAGAGGAATATTACTAGGAGAGATTATTAATTGTTCATTATAGTGGAATTGTCTTTTAAATCCGTTTGAATAGCCTTCTTCAATACCTAATGTCTCAGAAAATATGGTGTCCTCAAGGTGGGCGATCGCTTTTGTCAAAGAACAAAGTTTCCAGTATTATTATCACGCAAATCTTACCTATCTACAGTAGTTATTTATTATCTACATACATCGAATTTTCATTTTGATATCGAGTCTCTTTTAGCTCTTGTTTTACAACGATTTTACATTATTGGGGCACAAACATTTTTTTTGCGAATACATAAATCGTATCGTTGTTACAGAGTTAAACCACGATCATTGACACCATTACGTTTATGGGGAATATTCCAAAATACAGAACAACAATTGAAGAGCATTTTTATCAGTTGGTATAAATTTTGCGGGTCTTTTTTTGTCTGAAATCATCTGGACTTCGTTCGCCATAGTCTTTGAAATCATGGATCTGCGTTATCGTTTGTTTTAGAATTAAAGCAGTACATTTGGAACTGATTTGGATTTACTTTTGATGCCTTTTCAGTATCCTTCAAATAATTTTATTCACGTAGAGGATTTCCAAAGGAGGTATTTTCTGATTGTGAAACAAATTTTGTTGGCGCTGCTCGCCAATTAAAGGAAGTTTATGTACGGTTTTATTAATCGTCTAATCAAGTTTGCGTTCTTGAATAAACATCAAGTTTAGGAATTAATTGGTCATTTTTGCCACCATCCTCTCTACATTTTGGAGGTCTTTGAGAGGCATGCGTAAAACTAGTTAAAAACCATTTAATCCGTACCATTCGTAATAAACAGCTTGTTTTTAAAGAATGTATGAGACTCATGCGTCAAATCGAAGCCGTTTTAAATTTACGACCGTTGACTTATTGGGTCATCATTAAATACACCTCCTTCTCAAAATCTTTCAGATACGTGTTCAACTAGACTAAATGGTTTGGAAACATATTACACAAATTATTCAGCACTTTTGGCGTCGTTGTAGTGTAGATATCTACACACTTTACAACATTGTTTGAAGTGATATAAACATTCGAATATAGAAGATTTGGTCATTATCCGTCCAGTCGATACTCAGTCCTTATTCTGGCCTGTGGCTAAGGTTCAAAAGTTCCTGAAACGAATGGAATAATGTTCTTGCTAATTGAATCATTCTTCGACGTGCCATTCATTCATTAGCTTGTTACGGTTTATTTGTAAAAAAAAAACTTAAAAATTAGTCAGCAGTGTTGAAAATCTTGCCGGCAGCTTTGTCAGTCGCAGAAGGATCGTGGATGTCCTGACCGTCAAGAAAAATATATGCTGGCCACGATGATATTGATTGATCAACGTTTTACACCGACAATAAGATTTTACTCAAACTGCATACACAAACACGTGTGGCACGTATTTACGTTAATTATCAATAGCAAAAGTTTACAGAATACCGGTGCTTGTCGGAATATGAAGATAAAATGGGCCAAACACAATAAATGAATGTTTCAAAAGATCTTACAAGCTCACATAAAACGAGTAGCAATGCGCAATAGTTAGGATGTCAAATCCAGGGCAAAACACATGTACAATTACGCGTAAAACGTAAACTTGTTAACTAAAACATGCAAATTATCTATGGTTGTGCAGTCAAATTCAATCTCCAGTTAACTGATTCGAGAGATTTGTATTCTAGGATACACGTGGCCCCAAAATACAATTTGTGATGTCTCAAGCTTCTCTTCGGTGAAAACCCTTGACCGTGAAATCGCAATTAGTTAGATAGATTCTTAAGCAACCAGGAACTTGTAGTATGGCATCCCCGATAATTTTTGATTACCACAAATCTTATCTGGTAGATCGCCTGTAACCCAACAAAATAGCGGTAGAGAAAAAAAAGAAGTTCAGACAGAAATATTTCAGAGATTCAACTTACTACGTGTCGGCGGTCTAATTTTTTTTCAATTTTTTCGTTATTTTATGTTCAATGCATGTATTAAAATTTTTAAGGTCAGTGTTAATAATTATTTACTTAAAAAAGGTCGTTATAGATTTTCATTTATTATTATATCATTCATCAAAATAAAAAAACGACGTTTTTATCCGCAATCAAAATTTTCCTTCAACAAACATTTTTTAATTACATAAAATTTCTTCAATTATTGGTGTATTAAATTTCTACGAGTGACCGTGTTGAAGATTTGGATTAATTTAATGTGGAATTTTGACAATTAAATTGTCGGATTAGAACACATTGATGAAAACATTTATAAAATCAATTCTAATTTGATGAATCACCCTAGAAATAATTTTATGGTTTAATTCCATGAGATCATAGCATATTTTGATAAATGTTTTTTTTTACATTGAAGGTTGTTATCAAGACGTCGAAAAATATAGGATGGTCAATGTATTACCGTTGCTGTTGTTACCATTGTTTCATCGCAATCACTATGCCTATAATACATTAATCTCTGGATTTTTGTGTTCATTATTAGCTTTGCGCTAATTACAAAATTATGAACAGCATATAACACAAAAGAAAATAAAAAGTAATTAATTATATTTAAATATAGGAATTCGTTGGCAAAATGATTAATAGATATTCAATTAAATTTGACAGGCCTCCAAAATGTTAACAGATGAATGTGTCAAAACGTTTTCGTTTGTCTAAAGAGTCTAAATTTCATACATCAGTTTGCAAAAATAAATAAATTATTGACAAAAAGAAGCCAGCCAGTACTCTACAAGTTTAAATAAACAAATTATTGTTGTCCGTCTATTTTCACAATTAATTTTCCATTATTAAATTTAAATTGTGGATATTATACTCAAAGGTTTTGTAAGCGTAGTTAATAATAATTAAAATACAGTCGCCATTAATATTTCTATCGCCAAATACAAAAAAATCAATAGAACATCTACAAGATGAATACGTTGTTAGCTTAATTTATACTTTTATGATTGATTGACTTATTGAGATATCTGTTATTTGGCAAACTGTCAATCAATATTGGTTGTTTGAGAACAGACATGGCTAGTAAATGTTATCTTTATGTAAATATTGAAGTTCTTGTAACAGTGTCTGTTATAGATAGAATTATCAATGTAGCACTCACCAACGTATAATAAATCAATTCAAAACCCATTTGGTGTACACCCTATTAATCTAAGCTGTTGAAACACTCTAATAAATCAAGAATTTCGGCAATAAAATTTCAAGTCTTTCGCATTTAACAATAAATAATTGGAAAGCATTCGAATGATGTTCAGTTAAAGCGCTTAACGTTAATAAACAATTAATTGTTTAGCGGCAATTATAAATAATTGTACCGTATTTCTTAAAATTCAGTAATGACTTGCTTGTTGTTAAAAAGAGTTCCATTACTAGTTAACGACTCTGTAATGAACCCTAATTGTTCCACTTTGAAGTGCTTCATTTTATTGTCGAGTTATTAATTATTCAATGACTATAATAAATGCTCTTGTTTAATTTCAACTGAAAATTGCATGTCCTTTCGTATTAATATTCAATCTCACAATCGTTACTCGTAAAGAATTTAGAGTGTTCTGTCTTGCATATAAATAATACATTATATACTATAGGTACATAATGAGAAATTGTTGGTTTATATTTTTATTGGTAAGTGATACATTTGAGTGAGCAGCTGGTTGTGGTCGATACATCAAAGAAAAGTGTGTTTGACAAGAGCAATCCCACGTAATGCTTTCCCGGAGGCTCGTAATGCCTTCCCGGAGGGCGACTGTTGTAATTATGTGGCAAGCGTCGAAACAGCGTCGGGGATTTGTTCACCAGGCGGTTGTCATTCATTATCCATTCTATTGTCGAAAACGCGCAAAACTTTACACCACATAAAATCCTTTACCGTTTCCTTAATTTAAATTTCATCTTGATTTATTGATGACGGACTACGTACTTAGTTAAGCAGTTTTATTCATACACATACCAAACCATTAAAACTTTAATCCAATTTATTTTTTTTCCATTTACAGTTTTATATTTAATTTATTTCTGTATTACTACGCATTTAATTAACAATTATAATTTTTATAAATTTCGTACTCAACGCAAAATCTTCAAACTCCAAGGCTGTGCACAAACCATTATTTAGTTAGTTTCCCAAGAAAAAAGTAAATAATTTAATAAAAGATTTTGTTATATACTTAATCGGTTTCCTGCAGAACGTGAATATCACTGTTGATGTAATCCGTTTTGAGACGTGCTGTTATATATTATATGAAATGCGATAACCTCTAAAAATCACCGATGAGAAGTTAGCAATAAAATAATCGGATATATTAAGTTGTAGATTTACTATTATTTTGATGTGACGCTCGTATCTTATTTATTTAGTTGAAGGAGATACATTCATTTTGTTTACCTTAACAAGTTAAAAATTACTAATTCATGTGTAAAAAAGTTATTTAAAAAATCAACATTAAAAATGAAATTAATATACTTTAAATTGTGTCTTGTTAAGGACACTTCTGGGGTTGAAGGTGTAGAGTATAAAAATTAATGCTTTAAGAGCAACAGGCCGACGTTTTGGCTTGATCTTACGTTTGGTGACGTAGTTGGGATAAAGAAGTTATCCTAACGTAACTCATCCCTGCTACATATCTCACCATAATTTCCCACTTCTAATCCCCTCTAGAACTCTAGATAATATTTGGGTATAAATTTCATTGTTTTATTCCATTTAGAAATTTCTCTGCCTTTTGTTAAAATACTGAACTATTTCAACATGTTTAAATATTACCGATCGCCGGTCCTGGTCCTGGTTAAATACTATTGACCAGCGCCTGAACTTGATCTGAAACCGATACTTGATATAATCTGCTATAACTCTGACCTATTACGCACTAGTACTCTCCAACAATTAAATTTGTAGCAGGCGAAAGTGCTGACGTCTTCTTGTGTTACGTCAACGGTACTTCTGGGTCCAGTAATTTAATTTACTGCGTTCAAAAGCGTAACCCTTCAACATCTTGCTCTGTTTGATTTTAACCGATTTGCATTCAGCCGTTATATAGACGCCTACTTTCATTTTATACTTTAGTATCCTGTCATATTCCCGAGTACCATATACCTAGTTCGGTGGCCGTTTTGGTCCGCCTAAGCAAAATCCTGACACCGTACTTAAGCCGCGATTGACAGACCGGCTGTGCCTCTTCTATCGCTGCCGCGAGACGCTAAGCCTACCGTAGATAGCAGAAGAACTACTGCGTCGCAGTTATTTGATAATTATTTAGTTATTTGTGTTCTATAATTAACACTCCGATAGTCGCATCTGATCTAAGAGATCCAATTCAATTATTATTTACGTTTATGACTACAAGCTTTGAAGTGAGAAGTCTCACGTTTCACCTAACCTCCTAACTCACGGCAGGGTAACATTCAGTACCGTTGCGTATTTTGAAAAGCAAACAGTGAATTGTAGAGCAGCTAGTGAATCTGTGAGATCGGCGCGACTAAATTTGTAAGTATTGATTGTAGTTTACATTTTTATAGTTTTGACAAAAATATGGAATTCTAGTAGCTTAGTGGACTTTATGACATGATCATAAAGTCCGTATGACATTTTTGCGTAAAATTAACTATAATGAGAAACATAATGCAGATAGATCTAATAGATCCTGCGCGACTATTTATGTTATTTTATCATTTTATTTTATCAATAGCACATAAATATGATTTATATTGTTACAGTAACTAAGAAAAATGCCACGAGAGAAGATGTATGATTTAAATAACCCCAAAGATATTAAAGAAATATACAAAATTCTGTTCGAAGATGATTTTGATAAACCTGTAGCAAGTACCTCAATAGATACGTCTGATTTACAAGTAGAAGGCCCACAATATGATATACAAAATGAAAATTCCGACACAGACGCATCTGAGGAGATTGAAGAGAGGAAAGACAACTCAGACACTGAACAAAGTGATATAGACATAGGAGAGAACTTTGATGAAGACGAAAGTGAAAACTATTACGTTTGTAACAAAAAAAGAATAAAAAAATAATCGATTCAATAACTTGGAAAAAATGTCCTTGCACTAACCGGAAGAAAACTAAAAAATGCAATTTGATAACAAGACTTCCAGGTGTGATTGGTAAAACAAAAAACATCAAATCGATTATAGATACTTGGATGTGTTTGTTTGACAATAACATGCTAGACATGATTGTAACGTTTACAAATCAGTACATTGAAACAACATCCGTTAATTTTTCAAGAGAAAGGGATGCCTTACCTACTAACAAAATTGAAATACAAGCATGTATTGGTCTATTGTATCTAATTGGTTTGTACAAAGGTGGTAGGATGAACTTGGAGGATTTGTGGGCTGTTGATGGATTCGGCGTAGAAATATTTCGATTGACGATGAGTCTTCAACGGTTCAGATTTCTGCTTAGAACTTTAAGATTTGACGATCGTAAAACAAGACTAGAACGAAAAACAATAGATCGCCTTGCACCTATTCGTAATTTGTTTGACTGTTTTGTAAAAATTGCCAGTCCTGTTATTCCGTGGGTTCAGACGTCACGGTCGACGAAAAATTAGAAGCCTTCCGAGGTAGATGTCAATTCATCCAATATATACCCTCAAAACCGGCTAAGTACGGCATTAAAATATTTGCCGCCGTTGACTCAAAGATGTTTTATACTTGTAACCTTGAAATTTATGCAGGTAAGCAACCGGAAGGGCCCTATCAACTCAGCAACAAGAGTACTGATGTAGTAGAAAGACTGATTGTTCCGATTACCAAATCAGGTCGTAATGTGACAGCTGACAATTGGTTCAGTGATGTAAGTCTGCTACAAACATTGTCTGAAAAACATAGGTTGTCATTTGTAGGAACCCTAAAGAAGAATAAGTGGCAAATACCTGCAGCAATGAAAGAAATCAAAAACAGAGAGCCTTGCTCCTCCATATTTGCTTTCAGAAAAGAAGGAACTATGGTATCTTATGTACCTCAAAATAAGACAACGAAGAAAAACGTCATTTTAATTTCTAGCATGCATACAGACAACTCAATAGATGAAGACACGGGTGATAAAAGAAAACCAGAAATAATAACGTATTATAACCAACATAAAATTGGAGTCGATATGGTAGACAAAATGTGTTCGACTTATAATGTTCAAAGAGGAACTAGAAGATGGCCAATGGTCGTATTCTTTTCAATGCTCAACGTGGCAGGGATTAATACTCAAATTATTTTCATAGGAAATAAAATGAAGTCAAACGTCGTCGAATCTTTCTACGACAGTTAGGACAAGAACTAATTAATGCTCAATTGGTAAACCGTATTTCACTTAATTTACCTATGACAATAACTTCAAGAATACGCGAAATATTATGTAGCACCCAAGAACTTTCAGCGAAACCCACTGAAAACGCCAACACCCGAAAGCGTTGCAAAGTTTGTCTAATGACAACCAAAAAGAAGACTGACCAAATATTTTTGTAAAGAATGTGGTGAATATTTGTGCCTACAGCACTGCGCGTTCGTTTGTTGCAATGGATGTTGCAATAAAGTATTAGAAGAACATTGAAATATATGATTCCTACTTACACATGTTTGTCTTATTTTTCTAAATATTTCGGTATCGTGAGATCTCATTTTATTGAATTGTGTTTAAGTTTTTTTTATTTTTTAATAAATGTTTTATAAATGGAGTTGTTGTGATTGATTTGTGGTCTTAATATAAGTTTCGTAAAAAAAAAATTTTAATTTTTGAATTGTAGGACCAAGTTTGGATCATGGATCTCACTGGTCCAGCGCGATCGTTTTCGTTAGTTTTAAGGGCGCGACTATCGGAGTGTTAATCAAGCCGGATACATAATTATTTTGTTAATTACATTTATTTTTACAAAGTTAATATACGTTTTAAAGATTGTACTCTTTACATCTTCGCTGTGGTTACCCTAGGCTAAATAAATGTTGTAAATATTGTACTTGGGTCTTAAATTAACGCTCTCTCAAGTAAAGGTTTAACAACCGTACACCTCCATCTCCACAGGGTCTTACCCGGGCCCAAATTCGACCCAAAAGAGAACATCCTATCTACCAGCTGGCTTTTAAAGCTACAAGAAAGATAAAGGGCAACCCTCCACTATATCAAACTAATCTACCAACCAACACCTACAAACCTTACTTAAGTTTCCAGTAAACGAAGGAAGTTCTCCTCACCCAAGTCTGAGCCTTAGCGCTACGAATAACAAATTCAGCTCTAACTTTCGCTAAATCCGTTTTCAATAGCACATCGCATCGGTTACAGTTTTAAGCTACAGACCTATATTACAACTAAAGTTGTAAAACACATACAACCGGTGTCCCTCAAGAAATTAGTTCAGATAGATCTTTGGTCAACAATTATCGTACGATTGCCCTTGATAATGATTTACCATCTAGTCAATCTTGTTCAACCGATAGTACACCAGTTAGGTCGCCCTGTAAGCTATAATAAAAAAAGGAGAAACGACTATGTTTCTCGTGAAGTTACAGATGTAACACTACAAATGCAGTAAAGAGCAGAGACCGCTTCGGAATATGTCCAAGTCTTTTAAAAACGATGTCCAAGCATCCTCGGTTTAATCTATCTTTGAGGTAATTAGGATGAGCTCAACGGGCATTCATAATCATAATCGGGTTAACAATAGACTTGAAAATAGTACCTTTCATCTATTAACCATAAAGACTTATGTTAATAAGCCTCAGTCAAACAAACCCATTAAAGGCGACTCTATTCTAATGAGGATGTTCAAAGAAAGGATTTACAGCTGATTCAGAATTGCTACTATAAGCTAACTAAACTAATTGGGTCCAAAGCCTCTCTCTATAAAAAAGCGCAAGATTGGTTAGCCGAAGTCATTATTTCCGGTACAGATCTAAACTATCAAAATAAATTTCTTTCCTCAAGATCTTTTCAAGTGCAAGACTATTGCAACAGCATCTCTCAACCCAGAAAACATAACATATTAGCGGGACTAATTGTTTTCTTAGTGAAGGGATACTCAAAACTAACCCTGCAAATTTAGAAACGAGACTGAATAAAATTATTCGCAGTCTACTCAAACTTGATCAAAAACCTTTACGTCATTTCACGACTTTTCTATGGGTTCCAAAAGACTCCCGGTAACCACTTGGAATAGCTGAGACAAACTAGTCTAAAGAGCCATACTTTCATCTCGCACGCACAACTCCGGATCAATTTCTATATACCAGCACTAAAGATGAAGGTCTAACAGTAACACATCTTCGTGATGGTCATATCACCAATCCAGGGATTGCATCGAAAAGAAAGCACCGATAGTCGAACCTGCTACCATCCGAAAAGAGCTTATAACACAAGGTTACTCAAGCGCAGGTCTACAATTTTCGCAAAATGATACAGCCAGTAGATCCTGGACCTAAAATAAAGCTACCGGTTAGACGGGTAAAGATTACATGAAATCCATCCTTTCTAGTAAAGGGGCATCCCTTCGTGCCACCAAACAAACTAACTTGTCGGTTTGGATGTCCTTCCCGAAAATCATTCTGTCACACTTTACAAACTTGTCAGGCTGTATATTATGAACGTCTGCTTAAGGCATAACGAGATAATGAATAAAATTGCCAATCATGCATTAATCAAAGGTTGAAATAGAACCGCAAGTTAGACACGCAGACCAAAAACTATATAAACCAGACTTAGCCTTTCACACCGGGAACTAAAAACACCATAGGTTGCGATATTCAAGTTTATTGGAAGGAAAATTTTAACAATCAAATTGATTCGGTTCAAATTTCTAAATGTTTATTTGAAAAGTGAATTTGAGCTATTGATTGTTAGAGACATAATTTTAGTAATAAATTTTAATCAATAACAATAAAATGTATTAAAAAAAATTAGAATAGATCGTTTGTTTTGTTTTACACTGTCATGTAATTGTTTCTTCAGAACAAAAGTCAGTGTTGACGTTCATGAAAATTTATATTGCATTGTCTCTTTCCATTTGATGAATTGTATTTTTATTCCAATTTTGTATAACGACAAATCCTATTGAATGATTTCCTTTGAACGTTTTCTTTTAAAAGCACGCGTTTTATTGTTGTCGCTATAAAATCATATATACAATACTTTACAAATCAAAAAATTTTTTAGAAATTTTACTAGAGGCTATATCATATTTTATGATGAACTCTAATGGAAAATTGCATTTAAAGACTGGTCTTCGAACACTATAAAGTTGAAACTTTTAATAAATGTTTAATGGGTGTTTACTTTTTTTTTGTCATACGAGTGGTTGGGTCGCTTTTCTATTGTTATGACTCTTTTATACAAACGATAAACCTTTTTTGTAAACCAATGCCTTTTAATATTTGTACGACAAAGCACCTGTCATGTGAATCGTACAAGTACCAAACGTTATACATTGCTCATGCATTAAAGAGAATTGTGATTGATTTGTTGAAAAACAAAACGCCGGACAATAATAATACCATATTATTTTGCATTGATGTAAAATAATAATTTACTGCAGATTTGAACACATCAGTTTTGCTCTACTTTTATTTAATTTCATTTGTTTTGTATAATTAATTGCGAATATTATCCTTGATGTTGTCAAATTCTAATTTTTGCGATTCAACATACAACAACCCCATTACATATGTAATATATATGGTAAAATTAATAAACAAATATTTTAACTCCTATTCCCACAGTTTATTAGTAAAAGTATTTAGTTGTTACACATTATTGTCTCTTTCAACTATAAAATTTTAAGGTAAGGTTTAAATCTCCCGCGCAGAACTCCGAACTCAAACGAGTGTGAATGTGGTAACCAAAGAGATAACTCATTTACCGTTATTGTAACTCAAATTCTTCAGTTTACACTGTTGCTTTGGATTCTGACGTAAACGTCACCTGTCGACAATAATTTATGTGGTGTAATGATATATCACCTTGTATTATTTCTCTTTGTATTTTCTCTAATGTATAATCCATATTGGTATATCTTGTTATCATTGAGCTCTAATGGGTATAGTTCTTGGGATAGGGAAGTTTAGTGCCCGCCGTTTCAATGCGACTTTCACTAGTCCAAACTTGTAAGAAACATGTCAAAAAAAAACAAACGATCAATTCTACAAATTTTAAGTAATTAGACCGGAAACCAGCAGGAAAATTGTATAATTTGCCATACGTTGAAGCTCTAGGTAACGTTAGTCAGTAATTTTCTAGGACTGAAATGCAAGTATGGCGGCTGTCAAGTGTCACCTTCCCTTTGGGGCAAATTTTTGAACTAATAAAGAACACAAAGTGTATGGGTTAGTATGTTTTTAACTATAGAATAAGGTTTTATTAATCCCATACCACTAAAATGCCACCAAAGTGACTTCCAAACAATATCCAACAAATATCCTCGAAAAAATGTAAGTATGTTACTGACTTGGAACGTGTTCCAAACAATTTGAAATTTGTAATATCTAATTTAGTGTGCTTCCTCCTCAGATAATTTTTCTTTTGGCGGTGCCTCTGCGGGTGGTTAAACCTACTGAATTTTATTTTCTCACTTAGAAATGTTGAGGTCTACGCTCACCATAATCCCTTTTCTGCGGTGGGTCGTCCTTTAAAGACCTATCGCAAAATTTTCTAGTAGTGGCAACCGCCACTCTCTTTTGTCTTTTAACCATTCCTTTCTGAAGTTTTCGAGAGAAAAGACGTTTCTTTTGTGATAAATGGTTCAGACCCGTCATTTCCATAAACCGCAATAAAACTCCCGACATAATTGATTTCGAGCCTTTTGTTAATATTAAAGTGTTATGTTTATGTGTGTGAAACCAAACATACTTACTGTAAGTAATTTAAGTTTCATTTCTAATGCCGAAGCTATTATTAACACCAGCCCCACGTAGAAGCTACACTGCTATTAAAGATCGACACATTTTCTTCTGCCAGTGTTGAGCTTAATACAAACAAATCTAAGACTTAACATGGGTGGAAATTTCTGGGCACTGGTATAGTGTGTAACAAAAAAATTAAGCAACGAAGAGTAGATGAAGGAGCATAAACTAAAATTATTGGTAATTTTACAATGGATCCAAACACAAGTATTTAGCAAGCGGCTCACCAAACCAACATTTCCATTGGATTGTGCACAGAACATTTAAAATCAATAAATTCTTTAATTTTTCACCCGCTAACCGCTAAGTGGAAGTGATTTTAGCAGGAGAATTTTGTCTAACAATGAGTTAGAAATTTACCAAAAATCCTAATCTGCTTACTTTCTTTTTAAACAGATTTGTGCACAAACATAACAGTCGCTGTTGGGACAATACAAATCCATTTATGTTTTAGGACGACCACACCCAATTCTCAGAGAATATCAACGTGTGGGACGATATCTTAAAGAATTAGACCTGTGTTCATCGAAGGAAACTTTACTGATCATGTCTATTTCCAATATTTATAGGATATGATAGATTCTCTCATCACCTAATCAGTAGAATCATACGTCATGAAGAAGGTAATATGTTGCTCAAAGAGGAAAAACTGAATTTTTTCAACAGGATAGAGCCCTTTTTCATTATAATTTTACTAAGGGTGGCTAAATAAAAGAGTTCTTAGAAAATTGAATGGAAAAAGAAGTTCGCAAGAATAACCGGCAAACTCTACAGATTTTACACCACTTGATTTTTTTCAGAAGGGTTACCTAAAATCTCAAGTGTATGAATCGCCAGAAACGATTTCTATGAACTCATAGTTTTTTGGCTCTTACTCAGAAATCAATTAACTGATTACATTTTTTTTGGTAGCAACATATAGTTTATCGCTGGAGGTAAAAGGGTGCTACCTAAAATTTACTAAATATTGGTTTTCAACTTTTCTTTTAAAAACTGAATTAACTTGTTGTTACTTAAAATCATATTCCCCTTAAGCCTAAGTTATTCATGGTGGTGAGTTTTGTAATGTACTTACACGGTATATTTTTGGCATGTCTTCAAAGTTTTTTTTATCGATTTTCAAATTCTTGTATATGTTTTGAATTTGACCATACTGCAGCTGGCACCTTTCAAATTAGGATTTTTAAGCATATTCATAATTGCGAACCTAAAAAAATGTAGATCTATGGACTTTGGTGCAATTCCAACAGGGTTCTTGTTTTGGGCCCAAAATTTTATTGTTCTAACGTTCGGGCTGACCGATTCGATCTTGCTGTTTCACTCCTGTTCCCATTTCATCTATGGGACAAAATGTCTAGGCAATTATTTTATTAACCAATAAATTACATTAAAATATTAAAATGGATCCAATATTCGTTTTTAACAAAATGTTAAATCTAATTTATTATCCAATCAGATTTTTGATTCTCCTATTTTGTCATAATAGTGTGTATTTTGTTTTCACGTATTGCCGATAGTAATTGTAATTCTACTTATATGGGCTAGAATATTGGTTGCTAAAAGCTAAAAGTAACGTAAAGCTTTTATTGTTCTTCCTATTTCAGTACAAACTGAGAATAGGCGTATGTTGAGATTGAACAAATCTACCGTTCCCATTACAAATTGCATTGCTTCATTTGTCGCGAGATAGCAAGTGTGCAAGCAGAAAAAAAGAAACTCTCGACGAAAAGTTTACTTATGTGTAGAGCTTACTCACATCCATTTGAGAAATAATTCAACATCGGGAAGAGGAATTAGACAAATTGATGAAATGTTGATTTGGAAGTGCTTTGCACACAGTTACGCAGAAGCTCTACATTACCACGACTATCACATTCGAGTTGGGAAAATTCCGCCAGCCCAGTCATTTAGTCTACATCCGATGTACTGAAGCAAGAAGCTTTTCAAATGGTTGTTTTGTCATGGAAAACTGTGACGAGTGCCAGTATTCCCTAGTGACCTTGCCTAATGAATGAAAAGTTTTCTGCCAGATGCTGATGTCTATTCCAGAAAATACACACAAGCGAAATTAGCGGATCATTTCAGCGCGCGAATGATTTTTACTGAATTACTTGGTCTTGATTGCATAATCTGTTTCCGAGATACTGCAGATCAGTTTATTCATGACGTGTAGACAAATGGTCGCGACAAGAACAGAAAAGAAGATGCTGCGAGAAAAAATACAATCCGTGGTTTATGACCTAACACTTACTGTAATTATGGTTCTGATATTTCAATACCAAAACGTGCTTGAATTTTTGTGAATATTATAACTAAGTCAAGGATGACTTCTACGATTGCTATTAGAAGAAGGCAATCATCGTGTGACTTATTGATAACAGCGTACCAGATTATTCATAACAATTTACTTTTACCATATTAAATTAAATCGTATTCACAAGAAACGCTTAACTGAAAATGTAATTAAAGCTAGTAATAATTATAGGAAACATCATCTGGATGGTTTTAATTTTAAATTTCATTGAGTTAAGTTCTTAGCTCTTACACTATAACTAGTATCTTTTTGTATCATATACATAGATATTACTTAAATCATAAAGTTATGATTGTTCAAAACTTTTAAAGTAACGATTATCATTTTTTTCCGTCTATATTCAAAAGCCAAACGTAAGAAAATAGGGGCGTGAGGATAGATAAAGCAAAATGGTAGGAGTACTGGGAAAACCGGAGAGTGGGACGGATAAAAAAACGCCAGTAACGGATGCATTAACAGGGAGAACAGTTGAAGTACACAGGCAAAAAGGCAAGGAAAGAGATAAGAAGAGTCTTAAGTTAAATCTGGAGAAGAAATAAATATCCAAAAAGTGGAGAGAAAGACTAATATGAGGGGATAGGAAAGAATCAAAAAAATGTATGAAGAACGCTAGTGCAGGAGACGGAGGAAAGGAAAGAGAACCACAGATAATATTTTTATATTAAAACAGTTGGCAAATGAGTCGTAAAAGAAAAGAGGGAAAATGCACTGGACATTAAGATTGCTTTTGGATCTGTAAACAGAAAAAAAACTGTTGGGAAGTGTTGAAAAATGGCATAAGTGAGGGTTTAGTAGAGGTTATAGAGGAAGTTTACAGGGAAACGAATGTAGAGTCAAAATTGGGAGCAAGATTGTCTTTTAACTGTTTTTCTTTACATCGGTGATTTGGAGAACGTATTGAGAAGGCAGTAGGGGGGGATAAAATTGCAAAGAATAAAATAAAATAAAAGAAAAAATAAAATAAAAAAGATACCTGGAAAGGAAACACTTAAGGGTAAATGCAACTAAAACTAAGATATTAGTATTTCAAAAAAAGGGGGGTGGAAGAAAAAAGAACCGTTATAATGGAGAGAAGAGGAGTTAAAACAAGTTGATGAATGAAAGTATCTAGGATATACTTTAAATTATTAAAATAAGGACAAAACAGAGGAAAAGGAGTTAACCGATAAAGCATATAAGCTACTAAGGCAAGTTTGGAGAATTGAAAAAAGAGTATGGGAAAAGGATATACGAGGATGTATTGATATCTAGTTAGCCTAGACCAGTTCCTTGCATAAACAAAATATTGCGTTACCATAGCAACGAACAATAACTTATTAGAAGTGTCACTGTAAAGTTTGACGTCAAAAAGTAAACCAGAGTCACGCAATAAATTAAATGAAAAAGATGTCCACCGAAATTGTGAAAATCAAAAATTGGAGTATCGAGCCATCATCAAGTACCTGTATTTAAAAGGGTTAAGAGGTAAGCAGATTTACGAAGATATGCTTAATACCCTTGGTGATCAATGTCCTTCGTATGCGACCGTAAAAATTGGAATGCAAGCTTCAAAAAGGTAAATTTTCCATTGAAGATGATGACCGATCGGGAAGGCCAGTTTCTGTGTCAGTCCCCGAAAATATCGATGCAGTTCATGACATGATTTTATCAGACCGTCGAATTGGGCTAAAACGGATATCTGAAGCACTGAATATTTCATACAAACGCGTTCATCATAAGGTTCACGTCAATTTGGACATGAGAAAAATTGCTGCAAAATGGATCCCCAAATGTTTGAATGTTGACCAAAGGCGTGCAAGGGTAGAAGCATCGCGTTCGATCTGTGCTCGATTTGAAAACGATGTAGACTTCTTAAACCGAATTGTTACTATGGATGAGACTTGGGTACATTTCTACGATCCAGAAACAAAGCAACAATCGATGGAATGGCGACACTCTGGTTCTCCAAGACCTAAGAAGTTTCGTGTCCAAAAATCTGCTGGAAAAGTTCTTGCTTCAGTTTTTGGGATTGCCATGGAGTAATCATGATTGATTTTTGGATAAAGGTAGAACAATAACTGGAGATTACTATTCGACATTACTGACCACTCTACGGGAAAATATTAAAGAGAAAAGACGCGGAAAGCTATCCAAAGGTGTTTTGTTTTTGCAGGACAACGCCCTGCACACAAATCTCATGTTGCCATGCAAAAATTCGTGATTTAGGGTTTGAATTACTAAAACACCCCCTTATTCACCCGATTTGGCTCCGTCCGACTATCACCTCTTTCCTCAACTGAAAAAAGTTTAAAAGGTCGTACATTTTCTTCCAACAAGGAGGTAATAGAAGGTCTGGTTTGCAGAGCAAGAAGAAACATTTTTTGAAAGGTCTAGAGACGTTGCAGGTTCGCTGTAATAAATGTATCCAATTAAGAGGAGAATATGTTGAGTAATAAAATATTTTGACATTGAAATTTTGTTTGGTTCTATAGTAGGCTAAGAATTTTTCAATATACCCTCGTAGTAAACAGGAAGTGGTTTTTTGATCAATTAAGAAACTGTATGAGTTATGTATCAGAAATATGAGGTTTGAAGTGATGTGAAAAACTAGAAAGAATCCAACAGAAATACTAAATTTGGTGGAGGTAGGTAGAGTAAAACGAGTTAGATTGTGAAAGCAGAGGAAAGGCGAGCCAAAAATAGGATATTACAATAGTGTTGAGGGAAGTAAAAAAAAATTCAATAATAATGGTGCATGAAGGAAAAAGGAAGTATTACGAGACCCCGGGGCATGGTTCAGGAAAAATTGGATAGGAGAAAAACCGTAGGAAAAAGTGTGAAGCGTAACTAGGGATATAGATGTACAATGTCAGCAAACAAGATCAAAAATATGAGAGGCAGAATCCAATACAAGATACGAAGTAATTATGGTAGATGGAACCCTGGATACTTAAGGGAAAATCTTATCTTAATAAAGAAAAGAATAATCAGGAGGTTTAGGTGTGGAAACGAGAAAGGGTAAGTAGATATTAAATGACAGACAATTATGAAATTTGTAGACTCTGTGAGAAAGAGAAGAATTACGTTGAGGTAAGGAGGGAAAGGGCTGGACTGGATAAAGGAGATTTTAGAGAGGCAATGAAGGGAATAGGGTTAGATACTGTTCTGTTGTGTATAGTTGGAATTCTTTGTTCATTTTTCAATAGGGTCATATAGAATACAGTAGATATGTTGTAATTTTTGTAGATTTTATAGTTTAGATAGAAAAGAGATTAATTTTATACAGTTTTCATCATTAATTAAATACATACATAAAAAAAAGTTAGACTTTGGGACAATAAATTTGGGTCTAAGTTCAATTTTATATTTTTTTTTGTTTCAGTAACAGTGTTTCACGTGCGACACTAAGCGCACGAGTCGACATTGCACTAGCGTCATGTGTGTTGATTTGATTGCTTGTCGGGTATTCTACTGCTAAATTCCTGATATAGTTATTGACTGTTTATATTGTGAACATGCGCTTGATGTAATATTGATTCTTACTTGCTTAATTAGATGGTTACCTTTTCAAACCAAAAGACTCAAATTGTTTTTTGTTATTTATTCCACAAAATGGTTGGAGTTTTGCTTGGTTCCATAACACATTTAGAGTTTTTTTTTAAACTGAGGTTTCTCCTTTTTATGAAGGCCATTAGGGTTGTTTTGACAGAAATCACTGTCAACCTCTTTGTTTTACATCATTCCTCCACTATTCCTCATTCTTGTTTTCAGTTTATGGAATAGTAAATTCTTGTTCATATAATCTTCCTACTTTCAATTCTCATGAAACCACGTTGAACTCCTTTAGCAGCAGTTATTCCTCTTGTTACCTTCTCAAAAAAAAATCTATGCTTTTTCTGTCAGAGTTTGCAGATCTGACCTACACTGAAACTTATTTACGACTTCTAATACCCTGTTGAATCATAAGAGATGTTATCACCACAAGTTTTCTTGGTTGATTATTTTTGCCCTTACTGAACAGCTGTCCTTGTAAGCGTTCACATTCATCTAGTTCATCTATAAATGTCTATCTGAAAAGGTAAAGGTAAATTACAGTTAGAGGTTTTTTGGGTTTCTGTGCTCTATAGTAATTCTTCTTTAAACCTTATGTACAGTTGTTCCAAAACTAATGGCTGTATTGATACATGACACTGTTTTTGACAGTGCTGACTTTTAGATCTAAATTGAATTTAAGTTTTTTGAATCAGGATCATATTAATATTAATATTTTTGCATACTATAAAGGGGCACATTCAACTTGAGTCTCTGCTCCGTCATCCATCTGATCTGTTCACATAAGCGCTTCAAAAGTCCAGAGCATATTTGGTAGGATCCACATTAAAGTTTTTCCATTTCTTCTCATGAACACATAAGTTTAGGAGGAGAGGAGGGTGAACCATTTTCTGCTACGATATTTAGTTAAAGTCAACGTATGTAATGAAATTAATTACATGAAATCATACGTATTCATAGACAATATTATAAAAATTATAAAATAAATCAGCTTTTTTGCAAGTGTGACCATAATGTTGTCAGGCCGGGCGGAGCCAAGGTTCCCTAAGTACGAATTCTTGTTAATCAGTTTCTGGACGTGTGTCACATACTTATAAATAAAATGATGATGAAAGATAATACATCGGCACACTTAAAGCGCCTAATAAAGATTTTCTCCCAATAAAAGTGTTTGTGTTACCAAATTTTTTATTTTTACCGACCTAGGCCGGTAACAATGATTTTCTTGCGGAATTTGACGTTTGTAAGGTTAGTGTATCTGGACGGAAAAAACTTTTTTGGTAAAATAAGTCGAAAGCATTTGAATGTTGAGCGTGTATTGTTATTTATTAAATAATGTATTTCTTAACTATAGACGTGTCTTAGTTTCGATGTTGTTAAAATCGGAAAAGTCTGCAAAGGAACCATATGAAAGCTGTTGTGTTGTCTAAGAAAACTTTAGAAATCAAATTAACCATAATTTTCTATTTAATAAAGATCACGCGTCTGTGAAAATTTTACATTTTTCCCCTTGTTGAATAAAATAAAACTATTAATGAATAGAAGTTTTCAGAATACAGGTTAACTGCAATTCGTAATATTAATTTACCAAGTCTCATTTAGTGTAAAACGCTCTAACTACATAGTAATAGAACAGATTTGAAGGTGTTATTGAGGTCGGCACTTGGACAGAGCTCCCATAAATTTGTAAGCCAGGATTGCATTCCCAAAGACCGGGATTAGCTGGTTGTTATCAAAGCGGGCTTAACGTTTTGATGAAGTCGCCGTGCACGGAATGTGGAAGCAAGTGCTTGTAATGGTTCGAAGGTTCTATTTCAAGCCACAGTAGCGTTTATAAGTTGCAAGATCTCGTTAGCGGAAAGTTGTCTAAATCCTCCAAGTATTTAATGTCACGATATACAAGGTAGGGTATATACATGCAAATGAAAATGATACTAACGTTAAAATTATCTTTTACAAAGTGACACACTTTTCTATAATTTATGTTTATTAATTTAAATTTTAATAATTTTTCTTTGTTTATTACGAAAGCCTTTAGGCTTCACGCATTTCAAAAAGTAACATCGTTTAGTTCTCATTTTTTCAAAAATGTGCCATCCTTATGGATTTAAAAGAATGTAGTCGTTACCAAAACAAAGAAGGTAATTTTATTGCATATCTTATACTATTTATAATTACAAAATTATAACATCCGTTTTAAGATAATATTACAGGTATAGGACAATTAGATACAATAGATAGTTATTACATTACTAATTTCTTAGAAAATTGTTGCCTCTGGTAAACAACAAAAAAAATGATACGTCTCAGTACTTCATATTAGAGTTGTAAACTAAATTTGTATAAAGTTAAATTTACAGCAGCTGTTTTAAACTAATTTTAATAGTGATTAATATCGTAGATATTTTGAAATGTAGGTTATGTACCTTCCATATCTCAATAAAAAGCTGTAAATAAATAAAATAGAATTAAAATAAAAATATTCAAACTGTATAGTGATGAATCTATGTTCTTTTGTCAATCTAAAATTGTACTTCTTAACAAGTCAAAATTTCGTAAAAAATAAGTATTGGTTTGAGTATAAGAAATAAGTAATTATGTAAAATAAAAAAAATAATAAAAGAATAAAGGAACTATCTGTCAAATACTTCCAGATATGTTAGTATTTGACGTTAGTATAAGTTAAAATGACATAAGTTAATCGGTAATACAGATATTCCTTAATTTTGATGCAAGATTGTAAAAGTGAAAGTAACTTTTACTAGTACAGATAAAAGTGGCACTTGTACCCTATGACAACCACTATTAAAAAACCTACTTTAAAATGTGTAAATAGAGAATAGTATTTATATTCTGTAACAAGTTTGAAATACGGGGAAAGTTCATCACACGAGCATAAGAAAATTAAAAAAAATTAAGACATGATCAACAATTTAAACGTGTTATTTATAAAGTGATCCGAGATAAGAATGCGAAAAAAACCTAAATAGAATTAAAAAAAAATGAATGATTTCAAATTAGAAAGCACAAAGAAATTAATAAAACCTACATATTAAAATCTGGTAGGGGAGGCCGGGGCAAGTTGCAACATTTTTCAATTTTTATTTTTTTTTAAAAACTATAGAGAGTAAAGAAATCCAAATATTGGTTGATATATGTATATTGGTCTTTACGGAACATATATACGAAGTTAAAGAACTTAAAAAACAATAATCGACAAATTACATGAAGGTAATGAAAAAGGTGATGATCGTGTTGCAATATACCCCAGTCTTGGGGCATGTTGCAACAAATGCTGGGGTAAATTGCAACACTTATTCAGAAACACTATCATCACTATTACAATTTACACATACATACAACGGGTCTTTTTTGCACAGGTCCAGTGTGCCCACATTTTGCAAAGTCGGCATTGCACCCATTCTTCATTTTTTATATATATTTTTTGGCACATCAGGCAAACTGTTTCTTCTTCATTAGATGAATCCTCGTCTTGTGCCTTCTTGTTTGTGCAGGCTGTTCTCTTTCTGGAAGTCAAATTTCTTTTAACAACCTTAAGCTTTTTCTCTTCTACTTTTTGTTTTTCTGCTTCTAAGAGAGCTTTTTCAGGCGTGTCAGTCAGAATCGCGGTTTATCGTCTTTTCTTCCTTTGCTATTTTCCTTCCTTGGTGGAGCTCTAGGAAAAGGACGCACTGAATTGCTTGGAAGTGCCCTCTAGGGGATCGTCCAGTGAATTATTTACAGTGATGTCAAGAACATGATTACTGGATGACTAAAGAAGCGTTAGCTCTTCCAGATTTTCAGCAGATGGATCTGGTCGGTCCGTAACAAACGCTGACGCAAAATCACTATCACTAAACACCTCAGGATTGAATGGTGAAATTCCAGCGGACAAAAATCCAGAAGCTATATTAGCTGGAGTCATAGCTTTTAGATGTGCCTCATTAATAATCTTTGGTAGATCGTATATGGTTAACGTCTTTCCTGGATTATTTTTTAACCAAGCATTTATTCCCGCACTGCAAAGCCTTTTAAAGGGCCCGAATGCGGATAAATCCAGTGGCTGTAGCCTGTGCAAACAGTGTGGTGGGAATGAGAGCATTCTTTGCATAAATTTATTGCCGTAATGCTAAGATGTGATGAATGATTATCCAGGAGTAGAAGCACTGGTTTGTCTAGAGATGGCTGGCTATATTTAATGAAGTGGTTAATAAACATCACAAAGGTTTCTTCATTCATCCACCCAGAACCATTGGCTGCTATAATGCATCTTGTAGGACCATCCCTGATAAAATGTTCGCGGTAAGTTTTCCGCGGAAAAAAAATCATTGGAGGCATAGCAGTTCCTTGGGCACTTACAGCTGCGGCCATTGTAACTTGTTCACCTCTTTCAACTGACGTGAGAGCACCAACTTGTTTTGTTCCCTTGGTAGCCACTATTTTATTAGGACGTAAAACTGTGTTCACGCCAGTTTCATCCATGTTCCAAATTCGATCATAAACGTCACCAAGTTTTTCAAAAAATTTGGATACATTTTCTTTATTAAAGCTTGTGTATCTTGCTAAACTTGTCGCTTCTGGTTGTCAAACTGATAGCTGTGAATTACGTTGCAGAAAATAGGAAAACCAATCTGCTCCTGCTTTTTTATTTTGAATCCAAGAATCTGGCACAGTAATTTTGTAAAAAACGGCGCATTGATAAGCAATTCTATTGACGTCCACAGGAGTAAGTCCAAACATAATCTCGCTCGATCTTTTGATGTACGAAGCTAATTTTAGTTCTTGCTCCGCTGTAAACGCTGTGTTTAGAATAACCAAATACAATTTGACCATTTCCAAAGTCTGTCTTATTTGAATTTTTTTCACATACCTCGAAAGTGTTGAGTATTTCTTATCCGTGAAAAAAGTTATGTACATTGTTGCAACTTGCCCCTATTGCAATTTACCCCGGTCTCCTCTACCAGTAATTATTATTATTAATCTTATTGGTGCGGTTATTCTGATAAGAATAAGAAAGAGAAGGGAACTACCCCAAGAGTTTGAAGATAACGAATCGGTTTATAAATCTGATAAGAATAAAATTGTATAATAAAATTATTATCTACATGAAGTTGATGACAACAATATGTTTAATTATATAATATTCTGTGGTCTAAATGATGATGATATATTTTTGGGAAAAAGTTTGGTGGAAAGTTTAAGCGGTAGAGTTGAAAATAATCAGTTGTACAATTGTGAAGTGATTGGGAAGAACGGCGTCAAATTTATTAAAATAACAACGGTAGAAGAATAACTGATTTTTGCTTATTTTGATTGAGAACGAGAATTAAATCAGACGGCAAGTAAAGAACGAAGTAGTATAAAAGGATGAAGTTATAATTGAAGATCGAATGAGGAATCTATTTAGATCAAGTGTTATAAAAGCAGCTAATGTGGACCTAAAACAATCTCAAATAGCAAAAATCGGAGACATTGGTGGAACTCTGAAATCGAAGCCAAACCTGGAAGAAAGAGATCTCAATTAGAACAACGCGCAACTACAACAACCAAAAATAGAAAGTGAAAAAGCTGAATAAAGAAGAAAAAACCAAATCATGAAAAATCATTGAATTATGCGAATATTTTCGATGAATATTAATTTTTTCTTTAATTAAACTTAATGATTCTTACCATACTGGTAATCTTTTATTTATCGATTTAGTTGTTGACAGTGACGAGTTATGCAATTAGTGATAACATTATAGAAAATATTTAACAGTTGATTATACCGTTCCAATTTATGGATATTATAATTAAATCGTGAAAGGAATGTTTTGAAAGATTATTAAAAAATGAAACTTCAGCGTTTAATAGAACGAAATGCTTAAGTCATAACAACCAGGTTATCGACCAAGAAAATTTATTTGGACATTTGAGCAGCGAAAACTTGTATCTCCCAGCTAGGTCACAACACAGATTAACCCGACACCTAAAAGAGTTCTCAGATGAAATGTCGCTGTGAGTAAATAATATTTACTCAATTTATTTACAAAAACCATTAACATATGTTGATTGAACCAAGGTGTTTATAAATATTTAAAAAAAGGGGTGGCCCCAATACTGATCTTTACGGTACGCCACTTGTGTGATCAGATTAGATCAGAAACAACACATTTTCTACAGTCCTCAGTTTTGTGTCATTAAGAAATGATTCTATTAAATTATAGCTCAGTTTCCTAGAATTATAGTTAAACACTTTACTGAACTTCAACCTAGGTTTGACCTTATTAAAAACATATATTTTCATCTATTCAGGAACTATACTGAAGGATATGAAATTGTTGTAAAGTGCGTTACTTTTTTTTGTGAGTTGTAAACAAAACTTTATTTATAAAAAATACAAAAACTGTCAATTTGTGAAAAATTACACGGAAAGCGTGCTTTAATTACTTTGTGTTAACATTCTCCCCCTTTGAGACGTCGGCGTCGTGCTTACAATTATTATTTTGAAAATGAGGCAAACATCGATTTGGAAATGGACACTTGAATTCGTTCTTATTGGTTTTAATTTCAACTACGGGTACTTTGTTATCACGTTCAGACATTATTTGTATGAGTCTTGCAAGGGACCACTCTATAGGGACACGTTATCCTCCCTTACTAAAATTAAATTACCTCAATAAGGACGGTCTTGAAGCTGATTTAACCAGTCAATAATTTTTTTTAAAGCTTGTATTAACTTTGAACAAAGCTGTCAAATGTTTATTCATTTTCTGGAATAATTTTTTTTTATAAGGAAATGACTTGGTGTCAGGCTTGCGAAATTAGCAATTAAATCAGACATTGGTCGTATGGGGTTCGAGTTAAGTATTGTCTCAATTGTTAAACATTCAAATAAAACAGAATTCCTTATAATCAATGTGGGCTATTAGGAGAAATGAATTTATAATTTATTTGTTGAGTGGGCAAAAATCCCGAAATGTATGAACGTAAGCCTGTAATTTGTGGACATCACGTAATTCGTTATGAGCACCTTTTAAATTAGTTGCATTATTGCTACTAATTGAAACTAAATTACTGCTACGAGCTATAAATCTTTTTAGTATAAGTAAAAACGAATATGTTATAAGACCAGACACAAACGGCTTCAGTTGCTATGCAAACGAATAATGCAATGAAAGCCTTGGAAACTATTACTTTTTGCAATCTAGATTGCTTCACCATTATTGGTCTAACCCTAAATCTAACCAAATATATGAGAATTTGTGTGCCCTTAACTGCTTCGACACTGGCAGTGACCATCGCATGGTTAGAGCTCAAATTCAGCTAAATAATACTTTAGAGAGGAGAACACTTGTAAATAGAGGAAAATTTCCTACTTCAGAAGAACTTATCTCTCAGAAATCACTTTACCAAAAAAACGATCAACAGAAAGTTACAAGGCATAGATGCTGAATCTATACATCTGGACCATTTATGCTCAACGGTATCACAGGCTATTCATACAGCGACTAAAACAGTGTGTACAAGATCTAAAAGAAGCAAGTCCAGCAAGATCAGCCAAGAAACGCAAGTGCAAATCTGAAGCACACCAAAAACTAAGTAAAGTCATAATAAAAAGAAATTAAGGAAAGATGTAAGAAACCACAACACCAAGGTGATAAATGACACTATTGAGAAGAATTGCTCTATGAAAGTCTTTCGTTCGAAACTTAGCCGTGGCAAGCAAGTAATCACAAAAATGAATGACACAAGCGGGCAATCTGTTACGACAAAAGCCGAAGTAGCCGCCGTAGTTGAGAGCTATTACACAAAACTGTACAGTTCAACTAAGCCAAAGCCAAACAATTTGAAAAATTGCACGATTTTAAATGTTGGGTCTGAAGAGATACCTGACGTAGATAGAACAGAGTTGAAAACGACCCAGAGAAAAATGAAAAACAATAAGGCTCCGGGTGGAAATGGAATAACAAATGAAATGTTAAAACTGGTGGAAAAGGTTATTCTTGTTCTTTTAAACAAATGTCTTAAGGAAGGCAAAAAGGTGACAGCACAAACATGGAAAACTATAGACCAATCAGCCTACTTTCGTCCCTGTACAAACTGCTGACCAAAATCATAACATATCGCCTCACCAACAAACTAGACTTTTATCAGCCTGTGGAGCAGGCAGGATTTAGAAAAGGATTCAGCACCACTGACCACCTGCAAATAATACATTATTTAATAGTAAAATGCACAGAATATAACATACCTCTGTACTTGGCCTTCGTTGATTACAAGAAAACATTTGACTCCATTGAAACTTGGGCATTTTTGGAATCACTAAATTCCACAATCCACGTGAAAATTGATGATGAAGTCAGCACAGATGAAACACTAATAAAAAGAGGCGTACGACAATGGGATCATATCTCTGCAAAATTGTTTACTGCCGCTCTGGAGGATGTGTTTAAAAATCTGTGCTAGGAAAAAATTGGCATTATAATTGACGGAAAGTATTTGAGTCACCTACGCTTTGCAGATGATGTAGTTGTTGTGGCGAGCGTAATAGAGGAACTGCAAAAAATTCTTAAGGAGCTAAATAAAATGTCACTTATGGTCGGGCTGAAAATGAATTTAAAAAAGACTAAGTTAATGATCCCCGAGCCAGTAAACATAGAAATACAAGACCAAATACTGGATAATGTTGAAGAGTATATCTATCATGGACATCAAGTTAAGCTGGGAACTGCGAATCAAGGGGCAGAAGCAACAAGGTGGATCTGACTTAGCTGGGCCGCATTCGGCTATATTTTAAAAAGCCAAAAAACCCCTATAAACCTAAAACAAAAAGTGGTTGAATTATGCATTCTCCCAGTGATGACGTACGACCTGGAAACGACTGCAATTACAAGAGCCATAGCCAATAGCCTGTGTGTCACACAAAGGGTTATGGAAAGAAGTATGGTCGGAATCTCTTTGAGAGATAGAGTAAAAAATACTTAGATTCGTAGCAAAACCAAAGCCACAGACGTCATGCGGCGTATAGCTTCGCTTAAGGGGCACGTTGCAAGGCAAGATGATGACAGGTGGCTAAAGAGAATACTTAATTGGAAGCCAAGAACAACAACCCGGAGCAGAGGAAGACCACAGAAACGGTGGGCAAGAGACATAGAAAGATGGCGTAACTTGGAAGAGGCTGAAAATGAAATGTGAAAATGGACAGGTAGAGTTCTCATTAACTGCTTAGATGCAGTTGCTATAAACCTATGACACCGTACACATTTGATACGTCTTAAGGAGTGAATCGACGAAACACGTTTTTGCAAACTATTGCTACCTGTACCTATGCACACGTTCAAATTAATAGAGTCGTTACATGACATATTTCTGGAATAATGATTGGATGTTTGGCACCAAATAATAATGGTGTATTTATCAGATGCCCTCCAACCTCAATAAACCTCTTAAGGCAAGAAACGCATTAAATGGGAAAAAAACTCCTTTGTGGCAGTGGTTTATTCTTTTTAAATTTGGCTATTTTTCAAAAAAGTGCTCCTTAAACTACCCAGTTTTAAATTGTTAACAAACTTAAAAATAAATGCGTTTCTGCATTACAAAAATTTAAAAAGTTTATGAAAGGGTTGCATATTCAGATTGAATATGCGGTACTTGTTTTTGTTTTAGATCCAACCCCGGAGAAATGTAGTCTGCAGGATTAGAACCGGAAGAAACGTATCTCCATTCTCTATTAATGGAGAGATTTTGTATTTCTGATACCTTGTTAGCTACAAATGATATCCAAAATCACAGTGACGCTCAACCATGCGATCACTATTTGGGAATCAGTAAATATAAACGTAAATATCCAGTAACAAAAACTCACAAAGTTTTAATCTTATATATAGAAGGAACCTTTCTTTATTGAGTGAAGAAATTTTGAATTTTTATTTCGTAGATATCGGACTCAAAGCAAGAGCTTAAGCATATTGACACCCACACATGCGATCTTTGACTTTGAAAGTTTTTGGACTAGAAACTACAAGATTTAAGAACTTTTTATTTAATCACTGTATAGAATTAACCTTTTTCTATTGACTGATGAAATGATGTTTACGTCATATTCTCTAATCAAAATAACTATAAAGTTTTCTCAAAAAATTTTACCGGTCGATTTCATCATCAGGAATCATTTACGTGGCGCCCTTGACAACAAATTGTAAAATAGAACATAAAATAATGTTCTTGGTTTAAAGTTATGCCTCTCTACCAATTCTGTTAAGAATTGATAAATTTACAGTGAAATTATTAACAAAAATTTAAAAAAATTTCATTTAACGCTCTGTATCTTTTTCCACAGCAATATTTTATTAAAAAATATTGGGTCCTATAGTCATATTTTAGCCTAAATAACTCGCCCTTAGCCTATGTCCCAATAGTTATGAATCACCCTGTATACAAGCAGGCACCGCACGCGTGCATAGAAGCGTCAAAAAAATCTATCAAGTCAATAGACCACATCTTTCCTGACATAAAAATCCAAGGTAAGGTAATAAAATTCATTAATTGTAATAATTGATTGTACCAATTTAACCAGTCCAGTAAGACATCACGAAGTACATTCTCATCTCACTCAATTTTTAATGACCACAATGTTTTCATAATTATCTTCGCCATAATAACCAATTGCATGAAAAATCTGTGCAATTATATTGAAAACCTCGGGTTTTGTAAAAACCCTTTTCTTTGAAATATTTGGGACTGCGATCTAAAATCATAAGACGCCAAATTTTAAGATACTTCTGAAACCTTAGAGTTTTTAGGTTGCAACGAGGCAAACAACGACCTTTCGTTTGAATCCCATTTGTGCAATAAAATTTCAGCCCATTTTAATTGTTTGAAGATGAATTAATCTTTTTAGCGTATTTTTTTAACAAAATATGTCATCTACATAGCAAAGTTTCCGCTGAGAGAAAATTTAGTTTTACTGTGATTAGCCAATTCAACTAAAGCTCCTGTAACAAGAAATAGAGCGCAATTAGTTCCCTAAGTAACTGTTTAGAGTTTATTGGGTCGTAGTAGACCAAATGGTGTTTTGTAAAATCTTTCCTGGAAATTAACCTTAATGCATCTGTACATTTGTTAAATGTCACTAGTTGATACTATTTTTCTTTCTCTCAATCTTTCTCTGATAGGAGTAGCAAGTAAAGAATCAAGTTATGACTCCATGTAGTCTAACATTTTTCAAAGCTGTCAAAAGGTCAGTGTACTTGACCAAAACGTCGGTACTTTTAAAGTACATGAAATCATAATTTGACCCTTTACTTCCTACTTCTATCAGAAGGCCCGACAAGATAATAATGAATAGTGATAATAATGATAATAATGAAAAATGAATGAATAATGAAGAATAATGAGGAAAATAATATCAATTAACTGTCATCAACTTACTTTGCGTGCCTTAGTGCTAGGTACTCATCGATGAATGCTTTGAATTCCTTTTTTAGTTTTGGATTGTTATTTAACCTTATCTCAAGAGAGAAGAACTCTTGTTTAGTCCTAATAGAGAAACATAGCTTAAAAAAACACCTGATTCAAACCATGTCGTTGTTGAAGAATAAATCTCCTCACAAATGTTATCTTCTGGGTATATGAACCTTTTATAGAAAAATTTATTCCAATTTACAAAATTGTGGAATTATCAGCTTTAAATCTGAATTTTAAGCTATTTAATACTACACTTCAATCAAAACATATATCCTCTGATACAGGAATGATTCAACCAAATATACTGTTTTGTAATAAGGGAAGCTTGTTGTACCTAACCCTACTGAATTATATCAAAATAAACGCCGGCTACTAACAAAAGACCTACTTATATTATAATTGAAACCTGGATCAGCCAAAATAATGACATTTGGATTGGTTAAATTATTATTTTAAATATACCTATGTATGAGGTAGATGTCACGTTGTATTTTTGAGAACACCATCACGTAATCGAAATCTTTTTCTGGGATTCTTTGAGTTGAAATCTAAAATACGAACACCTTTTTCCCTTCTCAAGTAAAATTATTAATATTAAAAATCCGGAATTTTTAAGGAAATGTTAAGATTACAGGTGTTTATCTTTTAGCATTTTACATCATTACGCAATCTTCAAAAAAGAGGCGCACAACTACCGCCAAGTTTTGTAGAATTATTCAGCTTATTAGAAAAATAGCTGTTTAGGTCTTGAAGCACTTGTCACTTTGATCATACCCTCCTCTACGAAGATAGGTATCGCAAACAGGAAAGAGGAGAGTAAGGTACTTCTTGATGGACATCAAAAGACAAATGAAGGCAGAACTACACAAGATCTGTGGTAACGTCCTCGTCTCTGGCTATCAATCCTCGAGAAGTAAGTACTGCTTCACAAACTCTATGTTTAATGTCTGGTACAAATAAGCAAATACTTTCAGCTACAAGGTTTTCATAGATTCTGGGTTTGCTAACACATCGCCTTCCAGCTTATCTACGAGGATGAGAGTCACACGATAAAAGGCTTAACTGAGATCATAAAAATAGGATAAATTAATATTTTTAAACCGATATTCAAGTATGAACTATAATAATCAATTAGGTTCCATTTATACGTTAGTTTAATTTCTTGTTACTCTAGGATACATTGGGAATAAACAGAAAACGGCATTCCATAGAAAATGATGATTTAAAAACCGTCGCGTCCCATAAAATGAAGAAAATGTGGAGTGATAGCATGAAAATTTTAATTTTGTAATCGTCTTTTATAATAGATGTGAAGTAAAAATATCAAATTTGCAAAATGTTGTATAAGAAGGTTTATATTAAGAGATTAAGTATCTCGTTGCGCTGTTCAAAGTACAATATAATTTTGTGTAGAGCGTTATTATGAATTTTCAAAAACGCATTATGCATTTTAGAAGAAAATTGTATTTCGTTTTTCTTAAATTATAGCAACATTATACCTTTTAAAGATATTAAATATAAATGATAGCGAAACATGGCATAGTGTAATGGATAAGCAGTAAATTAAGTTTGTGTTGGCATTTTTAGTCTAACGACTGTTGAATAAGATTATTACTATTAACGACACTTTTTATTGCTTGAAAATTAAAGCTGTTCCTTGTTTCATATATAATTACATAAATTTCATATTATTAGTGCGGTTTTTATAAAAACTTTGATTATAAACCAACGGTCATGACGTGCCGTAGAATTACACGAATGACAGTCATAATTTTTGTGTGCGAGGCTCCACTGTATAATTTGCACATGATTGATGGATATCCAACATGAGTGGTTATTACCGAGTTGCTGGATAATATGTAGGCTAAGCTGGGCAAGTCGAGCCGACGGCAAGTTATTAATCATCCTGTGCCGGGCTCTGACATCTTTGCCCACCATTTTGACAGGTCATTCATAATAAAAACACATGGCATTAGTTTGGATGACCTAAAACATACCACTCGTTTAGATAGTAACTAACTAAATTATAACTTCAGCTTTTGTTACTTGAACTAAAAATGATTGAAGACATTAGCAATCTGAATTGCGTGTTTAAGCTTACATCGAAATATACCAGAATGTGTAATTTCAAACATTATACGTTAGATTTATCTACCTAATTATTTTTAAACATCTACATAAACGTAAAAAATGCAATCAAAATAGATAGTCAATTCATCTTCTGTTCACACACATTTTGTCTTTGTTTTTATAGACATAATTCCTACAATCTTTAAAATTAATTTCTTACACTTTCCTACTTTTATATTATTTTTGTATTAAATTTTACTAATTTATTTTTTTTTATTACTACTCCATTAAAGCATATTGCATTATTAGGAGTGTATATAAATGCCGCTTTATGTGGCGAGGGTGTTAAATTGACTGCAGTATATGCAAAAATCCTACAATTATTTTATAAAAAAATATACTTTTTGGGGAAAAAACACTTTCTTCAAACAAAAACTATTGCAAAAAGTACGAGTAATGAATTCTATGCCAAAATACCAGTGTTTTAAGTACATAATTTCAGAAGCTTTGGTGGAAATAGTTACCCTCAAAAAAAACTTAAACCATAATTTTTCAAAAGTTATGGCAGAAAATCTGATTTTTCTAGTAATTATAAAATATTTAAATTGCATGTAGTAGTATGCACATTTTGTTTATATTTTCGTAGTTTTAGAAATCAAAACTACCACGGAATAAATTCGACGGAATATTTTTCAATTCCTCAAATTTATCAAAATAATAGCAGTTTATTTGAAAACAGCCGATATCTTACTGAAAACTGTTTTAAATTCAGAATTATGGGTTTGCCGCAAGTCAAAAGTGTTCAACATATGAATAGAATCCCTTAATTCTCGGTTTTCTGACACGACAAGTAAAGAAATTGATCAAGCAATGATGCAGTTCCGAGAATTTTGTCAAGAAAAGGACTAGTAGCTTAACGAAGTAACCACCGTTAACCAAATAACAGCAGCTTTAAAATACTGGGCTTATAAAATAAAAAAGTTGATGGCAGCGACTACAAAGAAACTGTATTGAAAGTAATTTGGAACAGTACAACGAAACTGCTGAAAAAAAAATATTATCAAGATTACGTGTAACGGTTGTAGTTCACAAATAATAATAAAAGAAAGCGACGGCTCTAGCGATACAACCTAGAGAGAAGAACAATACTGCTTGACTCGAAATAGCGCACTAAATTCGTGAAGGATCAAGTATTTGTAGTAGTTAGCACAGCAGTGTCCGGCTTAGTGGGTAAGTTGGGGAGGTCCTTGAGGAACTGTAAAAAAATAGACTGCTGTATAACGAGGGTGGCGCCTGCTGGGTAATAAAGAGAAATTAAACAGACCAACAGGAATTCAATAGGTTTTACTAAAGGTTTAATACGCTAAAACAAACACAAATTAGAGAGCCAAATAGACAATTAAATGCAGCAAATAAAACTTACAGTACTAGATGAATATGTGAGCAGTAAGAGAGACTGTCGCATAAGATCTACGGGCGTTAGCAACAATAATTTAATTAAAGCTCGCAATCAATGTGTCAAAATTTAGTTAAGCTTTTGTTTGTTACACCCCAAATTAAAATTAGCGTTCCAATTGAAGATTGGTTACTAAAGAAACTTGACGTACACACTTCACTTACACACGGTGACTTAAAACTAACTTAAACTTAAAATAGCACGGTAAGTAGCTCCCGCCAACCCAAAAGGCCTTTTGTTTTAGCTTTACCCACTTTATCTAAAGCGCCCTAGTTCTTATGGAGTTAGTTAAATACAAAACCGAACGTCAGTGGTAGAGTCTACCCCAAATAAAAATTTACTCATATGCTAGGGATTCAAACCGTTTAATATCACATTTACGAGAGCTTCATACGCATGAATAGTGAATAGGTTCCTTAAACAGTAAACTTAGCTGTATTCTGTAGTATGCAGTTCCGAGAAGGAAGGTTCTTGCTAGCGACAGTATTTAACAGCTTCAGAAAATAGGTAGCCCCAGGATTTCCCTTAGGAAAAATATACGACGAAGAACGGAAGGCAGATATGTTCCTCAAAGCAGCAAGTATGCAGCGTAAACGACCTCTCAGCCTGTTGAATTCATAGGCCGTTGGCAGCTTAAATGTAGGCAAAAGCGTGGTAATCGTCAAGTTATATAGGGAAGGATCCTTAACTAACGATTCCGGCCCCCCAGGAATTATCCAGATTGTAATACGAGTAGAGTATGAGGTCAAGACACGTGCTAAAACATTCGTCGTAATTAACACAACCACGAGACAACAAAAGAAATGGAAAGAAGTACTTACGGCAAATGCGGTCGGATTTACATCTACATACCAATTTAACTTGGAATTATTGAAGCACACATTAATAATTTACGTGTAAAATTTTAGCTTCACGAAGCACGCCAAAAACGCCCAATAGAAGGAAGTAGCAAAATGTCAGCTCGTAATCTTAGAAACTTTTCGTAAATTAATCAATCCACCAATGGAAAAATTGCTTTCGTCGTAAAGTGTTACATACGACACACGTTTTTAAGAAGGCTCCTGACGTACGTTTTACTTCTGTAAATAAACCTGTAACATAAGGTATTAAATTAGATATATTTAACGACATAATATTCTGGTTTGCTTGACAAGCTCTCGATGCTAAAAGAAGAGAAAGAAAAGAAAACTCAATACTTCTTCACTTACTTCCAGTGAATATAAGAAAATTAAAAACTTTTACGATGAAAATATACCTATTGGTTTCAAATGAATTTTTTTTGTATAGCACGTTACTAATTTTGTTGGCAATAAAGAGAGAACATTTTATGTACATAATACTCGTTTTTACTCCACATCTTATGAAATAAGATGAAGAGTTATGCGACGGTTTCCAAACCGAAAATTTTAACACTTCTTTTTTTCACTTTTTCCAACGAATTATGTGATATTGATGCAGAAAAATTTTATGTCTAACAGCCGGCCGATTAGATTATGGGTATATTCTATGTAGCTAAAATGGCCGTTAACCTACACACATTTTCGAATTTTTAAAATATTTAGAAAAATATTAATTTTACACATTTTTGTTTCAAATAAAACTTGTAATTTAATTATACACAATTTTTTGATGCGATAAGTAATTACTGAGATAAATCAATCACGTAATCCTAATTGTGGTAACAAAGTATCAAGTTTCCAAAAAAAATCGAAGGAAAAAAGTTGTTGGAAATTCTATTGTCTATAGCTTGTCTTTGAACTATTTTTACCTAAAACGCAATTTTATTTTCGCTTATCGGCCGATGTGAAGTTCTGCGTAGTAGTCACTTTTTGCACGATCGTAGAAAAAAATTATTTGTTGAAAAGACCACCTCATGTTACTAGCGGAATGGTGCATGGAATTCTACTACTTATTTAAAAGGATTATATAAAAATTATCCAGTGGGATCAAATAAAATGGATGAAAAAACAGCTGAATTAATAGGTCTTAATACACCATAAAAGAAAATTTTTAATCATTGATTGGGGTCTATATCCCAATCCACTACAAGAGGAGTCGGAGGTAACTTGATAGCCAACACCATTTTGACATTGTAAATAAAACTTGGGAAAAAGATGAATATGTCGAGTGTAATAAAACGAATGTAGTGTGCTCAAAAATAGAATGTGGTTTCAGTAGCAATGAAAGTCAGGTATCTGGCACATCATCTGCTAAAACACAAACTGAAACTGCTGATAATGCTAAAAGCGTTTATCAGTTGATTTTTTTTTTGAGATTTTGCTATCTTATTACCCGATCAATAACGACAGTAGGATGATTTCACAAATCATAACAGTGGTGATTTCCGGAAATCATTGTCCTGCTTTCTAAAAATCACTATGGCTACAAGAATTCCCTGTCATTGGTAGATAAAATATTGTAATCTGATTGGTCTGCTTTCGTAAAATGTGATTGTTACGAGAGTTTGCCTAGCAATTTTGCAAATAACATTTTCATAAAAATCACCAGACGCCAGTCTAGTGATTTTTGTTCAATGTCATGAGCAAAATTGTAAAACTCGAGTCACAATCGGTAAATTTTTTCCGGCAAAATCTAAATTTGAATGATATTCATCAAGACTATTTTATGAAAACACGTTTATGAATTTTAAAAATTAATTAACGTTTGACGTTTATTGTGTGAGTTGGGTAACTGTTGCAATTTTGTCGCTCAAAAATGAGGTACGTTGTGTAATACCCATTCTCTATTGGTTGACAAGCCCTGAAAAAAATCTCGGCAGTTAATTTTTTCACTTGAAATTTTGTTCCCATTGCTGAATGATGTTATGTGATTGTTTAAATATTCTATGAGTGAAATAGTCATTATAATTAAGGGTATAAAAAATTGAATGCCCATATTTGATTTTTGATTATTTTGTCTCTTACAGCGGGCAACGAAAAGTCTGTAGTTGCCTCGGCGAAGGTGTGGGTAGTTGCCGCGGCAAAGGTGTAGAGTATGTAACTAGTTTTTTCTGCGGTTAGTCAACACAAAAGTCTAGTACATATCTCACCGAATTGTTATTAGATGACAATCATTGTTACAGTTTCTTTCTCGTTTGCCGCTTGGAATAATTGTGTCATCTTGTGATAACAACCATTTCCTGGCCGATCAACTTTAAGTGGTAAGAGAAGTAAGTTTTCTATTTTGAATTTCATAAATACGTATGATGGGCAAATTTATTAGAAGCAACCATTGATTCGCTAACCGGTGGTTAGCATGGAAATACCAGAAGTATCCGTAGAGCATTCAGCGAACTCTAATTTCGTAGCGATTATTAAAGTAGAAACTTTACTTTGTGCTTTCAACAATTGCAATAAACGCTATTTTGATTTTAATTCAATATGACATTACATCATTAGGTACACCTTGTATCACTGTAACCCGATTTGCAAAGCACATTTTTTATAAATTAGAAGCAACAGTGACATAAGACAGTAACATTACGTGAAATACGGAGGTATGAAATGCTTTATCATTCCAGAGTATTTCATTCTATTGAAAATGCTATTTTACGAAATATGGTACATTTTTAAATCATGTATGAATACTTCAGGTAAAAATGTTGAGAGGCGAGAACTCATTGGTATTTTTCATTCTTATTTAATGAATTGACTGAAATTGTAAAGGTAGGGAAGTCACTATAATGTAAAAAAATTAGATAGTAATGGTTGCTTATGGTGGAATTGAAAAATAAATGTTAACGAAGTCAAATAATATTAGGGTTGTTACTATAACGTTGTGTAAAAAATGAAAAGAAAAGTGGTAATGCTCGGACGCCCCATAGGAAAACCAATGGGAAATCATAAAATCTTAAATTCCTGCCTCTCAAATTATTTTAGATAAGAACTCCATAGGAACTTTTCTTTGAAGATTTAAATTCTGCATCAGATAAGACTTATTTACCATTCTTGCACAGCATCATACATTAAAGACTGTTTAGCAATAATAACTATATATTTGAAATTATTATTTACAAGGTGTGATATTTAAGAAAACACTTAACTTAAATCAATGTCACATTTTGTGCACATAGTTGTGTTTTTAGTGTGGCATAAACGACATCTAGTTTGCTTCTCTTGAGGAATGACAAAGTGACCCATATTGACATAACGAATTGCACCATTTTCGTTCAAGTTGTGTCGCCGGTACCAATACTGCCAATAAGTCTTTTATTTTGAACCAATAGTGTGGTTGCAATTTGTTGTCGGAAGGATACATGGTCCAGGCATTATGTGTTGCCAAGTCTAAGCAATGAGCAATCAGAGGAAAATACCATTTTGCCCTCTTATCGAAATTCTATATAAGCTAATGTTCTCATTACATCTGTCAACTCTACCCATGTTTGCAATGTATACAGCTTTATAAGGTGAGGGTGATCAACATGAATAGTCTTTTTTACGCTATGAGCATCTTCTCACAGAACTGACTGGTTGAACCACACAAGCATTAGAACATAAGCTCACCACACTGTTGTCGTTCCATTGAACAGCAATCAATTTACTATCTTCACAAAATCTGTACTCATATTCACCTCGTTTTATTTTTTTCATATCTACTGTTGAAAAACGATTATTTGCAATTCTATTTTGTCGAATAGTGCCAGTCCCTTTTAAGCCTTTTTCTTCCAGAGTAGTTAGTAGTACACATGGCGTGAAAAAATTATCAAAGAATATGTGAAATGGTTTATTAGTACATCAACATATGTTAACACAACGCCTACTTCAATTGTTTGTAGTTACAAAGTGCCTATATGAGTCGTAGCACTTTGATAGGGCTTCATAAATGACATAACCTAAACGAGTACACCCCATGCATAACTTGTACCCATATCGGATGGGTTTTCCATGTACGTATTGTTTGCGGCCACGTCACCTAAAATAAGGCACCATAGCCTCATCAACACTGTAGTGTTTTTGTAGAGGGGCTAACTCTAGAAACTGTTAGGTGTACATAAAGCGGTAGCACTTTTGTAAACTTATCGGGCTTGTCTAGAGTATCATTGTCAGCTAAATGGATATTACTCATAATGTGCTCGAACCTGTCTCTCTTGAGATTGCATTAGCAACGAGGTCATTATGAGTATCTTTTCCTCTCTCTTATAACATGTGCCGTCTTGGTATCAAGGGTGTATTTCCTGGCCCAAAATATTTAAAAAGTTCTTATAAAATATTATCAAAAAAGGTCAACTGTCGGAGTTATAACCGTTTAAAGATGGCGTCCAAAAACTGCTCAAACCTGTATTTTTTGATCTGACAACATATGTCAGTTTGTTTGTTAGAAACATCTCAACTACGATTGTTTTTCTTTTCCACCGCATTCTCGATAACTTTTTGTTTTCTGTTTCACCAATATTATTTGTAATTAGTAATTTTTTATTATCAATTTTCTCAAAAGGCGCCCAATATTTCCTAGTACGCCTCTGGAATGTACGATTCTGGTTGTAATTCTAAACATGTTTTATAATCAACTGATAGCTCGTAATAGTAATATGAAATGTGCCAAATTTGTTGAAGTAGATATAGTCGTTTCGAAGAAATACAGGTTTGATCAGTTTGTGGACGCCATTTTTAAACGGTTATAACTCCGACAGTTGACCTTTTTTGACAAAATTTTATAAGAACTTTTTTTAATATTTTGGGCCACGAAATACACTCTTGAAAACTTTAAACCTAACTATGACTCACTCTGTATATTCCTAACGTCCTACATGTAGGACGACAAAATTTATTTGTAGATTTTGCAGAAACCATGCAAAAAGTAGAATACCTAACCTCACAATAACAAAATTTTGTCATTTTTCTTTAAAGTAGCAACTATGGTTTTATAAAACTATTGCATACTAATATTTACAAACTTACACAACAAATCTGATGTCAAGTACTTCCATTTTTGTATTGATGTTGAGATATTTATTATACCAAATGATAACATGCGCACTTGATCGAATACTTACTGACAACTAATGATCCTTAGTAACTTTTAGTGTACGTTTTATTACAAATAAGAAAAAATACCAGCATGGTTAATTTGGCGTCCTATACAGGATGATTGTTTGGAACCGTACATTAGAATCTAGGGATGAGGAAATCGTATGGCTCTGAAATTTTGTTGTTGACCGAAGTTTGTTGTGATCTTTCTAATAAAAATATTTTCAAGATAGCGACACTTCCGGAAATACCGGAAGTGAACATATACTCTCTTATTTCAAATACGATTACCTATTTTTTATGGCTTTTTGATTTTAGCAGTTAATTTTAGATAAATTTTTATCAGCATTTCTTGTACCTAACTGTAGCCGTTCTTCAGATATTTTAACTTTACGATATTTTTTTACATTTGTAACGTCACGCTTGACGTCATATACCGTTGTTACCTTTGCAGATACAGGGTTAAAATTGAAACGGTGTGCAGCAGAAATATAATTTTTTTATCGTAATTATGCAAAATGATATAGCTTTCACAAGGTGTCCGAAATTTAATTTCCAAACAAGACGATTTCAAACCCCAAAAACTCGATTATTTCAAATACAATGCTCTATTTTTTTTGTCAATTTTGATACAAAATTAAATAAGAAATTAACCATTAATAGCATTACCTGTACCTATCTGCCATGGTTTTCGACTTATTAATGATCTTTATAAAAGTTGAGAATTCGTTTGAAAGTAATTGAAAAGCATGCCTTGGAAAAAAATTCTCACAGTGAACTTCATAATGTATGGAAGGGTGAAAACTGCTAATGGTTGTCAAAAACCTGTAACAAATGATGAAAATAATGAAATTAACGTATTTCAATGCATTTCCCCGGCATTCAATTCGATTTGCGACAGAAGATCTGGGTTTAAAATATTCTACCGTTCAAGCAATATTGAAAAACATAAAATGCACACTACTCATTTACTAAAGTGCAGGAGACGATGCAAGAAGAATTGAATATTGGGAAGAAATGCTTTTAAAAATACAAGAGGATCCACTTTTTCTGCTGAAAGTTATTTGGTCAGATGAAGCTAAATTTTTTAGAGAAGGGTCAGTAAACAAACAAAATTTTCATTTCTGGTCTGCTGAAAACCTACATTTGAAGCGTGAAAATCACTTTCAACGTCAATTCAGTGTTAACTTTTTCTCTCTGCTCATGAAAAACCGATATGCGTTTGTAATTTATGATGGAAATTTAACAAGCGAAAGGTACATCGAAATTGTATTAAGAGGTGTAGTGGAAGACTTTTTACTAGAACTTTTCCTCAATACTTGGTGAGATTTCTGGTACCAGATGGACGGACCTCCCTCTCATTCAACTCGGGAAGTGGATCGAGAGCTAACACAGAATTTCGAGGATCGCTGGATTGACGGCAACGGTCCTATGCGTTGGCCAATACGGTCACCTGATTTGACGTCACTTGATTTTATCCTTTAGGGTCTCATTAACAAGAGGGTGTATGAGAGTCAGTTGAATCCAGAACATATCATCAAGGCCTCTACAGAACCTGTTCGTACAAGGATCAATCGTTGTTTAGAAGAAAATGGAGGTCATATAGAGCATTTAAGGGCATATTTATTTGTATATTAGCTTACCGATTTAGTTAATTATTCGTTTCCTTGCATTTTGTCAAAACATTTATGTTTTAATAAGTTTTAGTTTTTTGTAGTTTCATCGTTTGTTAGAGTTTTTTGACGAACATTAACAGATTTTATTTTATTTTATTTTTATTTTGACGTACTATGTGAGAATTTTTTCCAAGGCATGCTTTTCAATTATTCCAATTCATTAATAAGTCAAAAACCATAGCAGATAGGTATAGAGAATGCTATTAATATATGATTTGTTATTTAATTTTCTATCAAAATTGACAAAAAAAGTAAAGCATCGTGTTTGAAAAAATCGAGTTTTTATAATTTGAAATTGTCTTGTTTGGAAATTAATTTTGGATAAAGTAAAGGCACCTAAGATTGCGCACTTAGTGTATTTATAGCCATAGAAATAAAGATTTATGATCTATGACAAATCATTTTTTTATTTAATGAATCTCTTGGTCTTCAGCTAGTATAACAATACAAAAACAAATTAAAAACATGAAACTTAAGTCCTTAAAAACATTTTTCTAATAGGCTGCAAATGCGCAATCTTACAGGCACTGTCCTCTAAGAATGCGCAACATTTCCTCTAAGATTGCGCATCAGCAAGAGTCGCATTTAAAGAGCCCAAACCCTTCGTAGCTCGAACATTCTTCGTGCCACCATTGATTACAGCCACTGCATTGTACCCAGTCCTCAGTAATGGGTTCTTCATAGGTTTCGTTACATCCAGGACAGTTAATATTTTCTTTCTCTTGGACGTTCTGCGCCGATGAAGTTGAGGGTATTGCAGGATCGCTGAAATTGCTCTTCTTGTTGATTCGTTTGTTCGTATTTGTCTTCTGTCCTTGTAGGAGAGCATTTTTATAGGGAGAGGAGGATAACACCTCGGATTTTTGAAGTTCTTTTTCGCTTTTTGCTTCCACTGCCTTTGGTAATGGGGATAAATCAGCAGGTGAGATTCTTGGTTTCTCTTTGTTATTTTGAGCTCCTGATGAGTTATCGCTGTCACTTCTTTTATCACCAGGCTTCTTAGAGTCTGCTACAACAGCTTCATCCTCTTGCTCATTGGGACAGAATGTCACTTCTGAGGGAGCAAAGTCGTCCTCCGAGAAGATGTGCCTGTTGAATGGGTGAATTCCTGTTTTCTCGAACGACCGAACTGCCTTCTCCATGTTTGCAACTCTTTCATAAGCGGAACTGAATATACTGGCAACGTTACTCTGTGAAATACCAATTCCGGGATGGTTCACTAACCATCTGTCAGCTTCTTGAGCATAGGCTTTTTCAGTGGACCGAAGAAACAACATCCAAAGGTTGAAGCCTGTGGCTTGCATGAGGCGGCAATGACAGAAGAGTTATGAAATGTTCTCTACAATAGAGAACTGCTTGAATACTGCAGTGGGAAATATGATTGTCTAGTATGAGAAGAACTGGATCCTTTTTGTTGGCTTGACAAACTTGTAGAAATGTTTCAGCCAATCAGTAAAGAGTTCTGTGTTGATGAATCCCGTTTCGGAAATCATTCGCAGCGTTCCCTCTGGGGCATCTGTGAATAACTCTGGCTTCATCCGTTTTCTCGGGAAGATCATAGCAGGAGGGACATAGATTCCCGTAGCACTCATGCAGCACACAACTATAACGGTTTGTCCCCTCTCACCAGATTCCACTTTACACACTATTTTCTTGCTCTTTGATGATATAACTTTTGGCAGGTTATTCGGTACCGTCGATATGCCAGATTCGTCCATATTGAATTTCCGGTGGGCTGGAAATTTCTTTTCAGAACAAACACTGGCTAAATTATCGAAGAAACGATCACATTGGATTTTGTTGAACCCAATTGCTCTACCCAAACTACAGTTTTCTGGTGTACGCAATGCCAGATTCTGCCTCTTGCAGAAGTTTTTTCCTGCTAATCTAGTAGTCTTGTTGAATCTATGCTCAATACTATTTTTATCAGCAAACTCAAATGCTAAACTCATTAGTTGCTTCCTGGTGACTCCATAAAATCTCTTGTCTAGCTCTCTTACATGATCCGCGAGTTCTTTTTCAAGTTCAGGAGAGAAGACAGGCTTGTGTCGTCCAAGGGAAATTGGTACAGTGCCCTGTAAGATAAACCAAGACGTATGTTAAACCGTTTGTGTAGTTTTAATTTAGCCCTAACTTCTTAGAAACTATTCAAGGCGACACCAATAAATAAATAAATAAATATATATATATATATATATATATATATACATACAACATAAATTTAAAAATATATGTTATATAGCCATCCAATTTCAGTCGGTTTCTTAGAGTGGATTCTTTAGTTCCCAATGAAGCAGCCACTTTACGTTGACTTTCGCCATTTTGAATTCTTCTCCTAGCATCATCAAGAATTTCCTGAGTAAATATCAGTTTTCTCGCGGATATTCTATTATATGTCGATCTCATTATGCACTTCAGTAATAATCTGCAAGAAAGAATATCGTACTTTGAAATCCCTTGTACAAAATAATATCTGCCTCTAAGACTGCGCACCGGTGCGCGATCTTACAGGTTTCTACGTGGTTCAGAAGTTTAGCTAATCGATGTCAGGAGTTTTCACTTACAGAACCAACGAGTGATGCACATCCTCATTCAGATACTCAGCTTTCAACAGAAATATTTTAAATTGATATATTTAGTCTTATAATTGCAACAATGCTTATTATAGCTACACTTAAAATTATATTAAGATTAATGAATTCAGTTCTTACCTTGTAAATCTATATCGAAACACTTCTAGAAAAGATTCTCACACCAATGAGCACAGCTTTGCAAACGCTTTCCAACTATATAATAACGGCAACCAACAGTGCTGCCAACAGTAAAAAAAAAACACTGCGCAATCTTAGAGGATGCGCAATCTTAGGTGCCTTTACCTTACCCTGTAGAAGCTATATCATTTTGCATAATTGCAGTCCCAATTTTTTTACTATATCTGCAAAGGTAACGACGGTGTATGACGTCAAGCGTGACGTGTTTTCGAAAGTGCCGCCATCTTAAAAAAAATTTAATTTGAAAGATCGCAACGAACTTTAGCCAAAAACAAAATTTCAGAGCCATACGATTTCCCCGTCCCTAAATTCTTCTAATGTACGGTTCCAAACAATCACCCTGTATATGGACTACAGGCATATCTGCGTTAAAAATAAATGGGGTTGTAATTGTATTAGAGTTTGGTTTTTAGAATACATTGAATCGGAAACAAATACTTTAAATATTTGCTTGAATAAATGCAAAACAGAGATATTTGACAGCTGTTAAAAACATGTTAAAAAAAAGAAAAAGAAAGCAAATAAATATATAGTATATTTTGACGGGTGTATAAACGATTTATGATCCCAACATATGCCAAGGGTGTTGTAATTGGTAGTGGTAGAAAATAATAACACTAACCCATGACAACATCAGGATATAGACGTTAACGTAGATAACACCCTAAAATAAGTAAATCGTTGGCAGTTATCGATATCACAATACTTATATAGGGAACAAACTACGACCATTTACGGTTCACACATTTTTTAATTAATACATCTAAAAGAATTTTGATTATATTAAAATTGCTTTAACTGGTCCTGAATACTATCATCGCCTTAAAAAATAATAATTACGATTCCATAACACGAATATTATTAACTCAGACGGGAGCCTTATAATAATGTAGAATAACCACCGTTCTTAATTTAATGTAAACATGAATAGTGTGGAATGGAGAACATATTAATAATACTGTCAGTGTATCTGAAAGAGTAATTCAATAGTAATTACGGTCTAGCGTGTCCGAGTCTCATTAGGAATAAAGCCCGAGGATCTCCATCGGTCATACAATGTGAGAATATACAACTACTATATCATTCAGACAGGATACACAAAATATCCTGCGCTAAATAATCACTATTATAAAAAGATGATTAGTATAACGTCAACTTCTGCATTTAAACATGCAAATTAGTCTTTAGATATTTAAATCAGGAGCTGAATGTTTTTAAATACGCCTACAACCATGCAAAGCATATTTAGCCTGATTTGATTATATATAAATCTGACAAGATCTTAATGCATATCGTAAATTCTATTACGTATTCCGCTCTTGTACTACTTCTCTTTCTGTACCTGTACCGTCAGTTGTAAACCAATAATTTAATTACGATCGGGTTACCAATATTTTTGTTGATGATTACATAACGCAATTTTAATTTAAAAAGGTTCAGTTTTTTCCTGCAAAATTACTGTCTTGTTACAAGAAAGTCAGTGGGTCGATCTGTTACGTGTGAGTGATGAGGCGGATGGTGTAGAGCGCCAGGGTGACAAGAGGGCGAACAGATAAGGTTGGGAAGATGAATTGACGGGGTTATGGGGCAGCGGACACGGCGGCGTAAGAGCAGACAGCACTCTCTTACCCCGGTGGCAGCAGCGATTACTCACTCGGCGACCTGGCGTGTCCCAACGGGAGCTCGGAAGTGGCTCAACCAAAGATAAGCGCTTTACATTTGTAGCCTTTCAACTAACAAAGCAACGATACAGATAAACGCTTGGGTGGTGCCACATTCTATTTATTTATTACTTCTCCCTTAATTATCTTTTCGAATTTTAAATCTAAATAACAGATTATGGAAATTTGTTGGCGAGGTTAGTACAGACTACACAATGCAGTGTAAATCAAGAGGAGGATTGGCATGTGGCGAGGCGCACCCGGCAGCTCGACGAAGATTGATCTAACTACCAGCAGGGCACGATATGCTCGCATTATTCACTGCCAGGGTTAGTCTAATATATCGACTCACCCTTTTCTGTATGAAATATAGGAAGCGCTAAAAGTACTTTTTAAAATATAGCACTTCTTGAAACAACTATTTTAGTATGTATTTGTAGATATTGCTTAATATAACTCTGGAGGATCAAAGTTTAACCCCAAAGAGTATGTTTTTCGATAATTTTACAATTTATAATTTTACTTCTGTTTATTTTATATAACAAACTTAAACTAAATATAGCGTATATGTAAATTGACCAACATTATTTATTAAGTAGCTGGATTTGAACCTTTGCTATTCGCATTTACAATCTGAAATTCTTACTTATCTAATTACGCTTAACCATGCGTTTTCTACGTAATATATTGCTGTGTTATAAGTTAGTAACACCAAAATGACTATTATGCATATGAAATTAAATAACTCAAGACGCACCAAATATTTCAATAACATTATATGAATATAGTTCTAATATTTGTCTGTGTTAAATATTTCTACGTGTAGATTCATATTTAAGAAATATTTGGTATACCGATATTCTAATATTTTCACAAATTGTGAAATAAATATTTATGTATGATTATTTAAAATAATCATTCCACAGCATTTTAGAAATATTATATTTTTATTTAAAATAAGTGTAAAACAAATATGATGAAAAATATTCAGTAAATATTTACTTAAGCATTTGTGAAAATATATAAAAAAATATTTGGTAAATATTAATTATATATTGCGATGAATGAATGAATGAATGAACATTTTAACCCCAAATATCTCGAAAATGGCTACATTTACAGACTTCAAACAAGTATTACTTTTTATGCACAGATAATTGTAAAATCATAATTTTAAGAAAAAGTAGTCCAAAAATTAAACACAAAAAAATATGTGTTTAAATAAAATTTTGGAAGAACTTGTGGCGCCATCTTACGAGTACAGTAAAATTATGGCCAAATTTCAATTTGCAACACCAAAAAACCCCACTATGCAAAATTTTGTCAAAATATCTCAAGTACTTTTCAATTAAATAAAAAAACTAAAATTAATTTTTCACTTTGACACCCTATATCTTAGTAAATATCCAGTTTTCGAGTATGGTTAATATAAAAAAATCTCATTGTTTTCGTCTAAGGAATCATATATTAAAATATGTCCCATTAATTCTGGGACACCCGTACAAGGAATCTAAGTTATGCCAGCTAGCTACCTCTCTTTTTAATAAAATCAAATTGACCATGAGACTCTATAGATTTATTTATACACGAAATGGCCTATACAACCTTTTACAAATGTTCAATGACGTTTATTATACAGGTTCTACCACGCAACCCGTTCAATAGAAGTTTACAGCTTCCTTACTATTTATGAATTTGAAACTTTTAGGTTAAGAATAACCAATAGCCTTCTTTTGTTCTAAAATATTTCCGATGTTGTACAACTTTTGGAATAACCGAAAATTACCATCCACTCTCTTAAGTTAAATGAAACACCCTGTATATTATTGCATTTCTTCATTCTACAATCGATTCTACGATACACTGTATTAGGTTATCTTACTTATCATCAACTGTTTTCGAGTTATTGTAGTTTTTTAACAAATTTTGTGTTTTGGTGAGAAGTGTCTATCTTTTGCTCTTCTTCGAACACAAAACCTTGTAACGGTTGTAGTTCACAAATAATAATAAAAGAAAGCGACGGCTCTAGCGATACAACCTAGAGAGAAGAACAATACTATTTGGGTCGAAGGAGCGCACTAAATTCGTGGAGGATCCAGTATTAGTAGTAGTTAGCGCAGCAGTGTCCGGCTTAGTCGGTGAGTTGGGGAGGTCCTTGAGTAACTGAAAAGAAATATACTTCTGTCTAACGAGGCGCCACCTGCTGGGTAATGGAGAGAAATAAAACCGAACAACCGAAATTCAATAGGTTTTACTAAAAGGTCTAATACGCTAAAACGAACACAAATCAGAGAGACAAATAGATAATTCAATATAGCAAACAAATCTTAAAAATACTAATATAATGTGACAGAAATAGAAAGACTGTCGTATATGAGTACGTGCGTTAGCAACAACAATAACTAAAGCTCGCAATTAAATGTGTTGAATTCAGATAAGTTTTGTAGTTACACTCCAAATTTAAAATTAGCGTTCCAATTGAGGATTAGTTACTAAGAAATCTCAACGTACACACGTTACTTACACACGGTGACTTAATACTAACTTAAACTTGGAATAAAAAAGTAAGGAGCTGGTTAAAAACAAAACCAAACGTCGGTGGTGGAGTCTACCCCGAATAAAAATTTACATAAATGCTAGAGATATAAGATACCTATAGCATATCGATGCGTAAATTAAATAATTATGTAAATATGTAAACATACACAGGGTATTCAATTGGAAACAAATGACTTTCTTGTGTTTGAAGTTTTTCGGCTTTGCTACTAATTTTTGGACGCCTTGTATAACCTGTGATAGGCTGCAAATGTATTTAGTAAACCCTTATGGTTTTACTTGCTGTTTTTAAAATATGTAGGTTTTGTGTTTGAAGAGGAGCAAAAGATGGGCTATTAAACACCTCTCCCCAAAACACAAAACTTGTTAAAAAATCACAATAATTCGAAAACAGTTGACGATAGGCATAGGATAACCTAATACACTGTAACGTAAAATCGATTGCAAAATTTAAAAATGCAATAACATACAGGGTGTTTCATTAAACTTAATGAAGTTGATGGCAATTTTCGGTTACCAAAATGAAAACGTGTCCGTAATTCACCGCAATGAAATTATTTCGCGTTTAATTTTTTTATTGTGAACAAAGTGAATAAGAAATGGCTCGTTACTAATTATTTAGTTTACAAATATTATTAATTATTAATCTAAATTCTAACCTTATTTGTTTACGGTAAGTCTTGTTTTCTTTCGATGTGCGGCGTTGTTTCTTTTTGATCACGTTTCAGGGTTCCCGGTTTGTTCTTCGCTTTTTGGTTGACTTTGTTATAATTGTTGAGTGGATATAGCACACCATTTCACTATGTTCCCTTTTGGTAAGTTTTTGTTTGATTTAAATTTTGTTATTATTGTTCGAATTTTAAGAATTACTTTTTCTTCAATTTCAACCTCTTAGAGCTCGTTCAGACGATGCGGGAACTTATAGTAACGATAAATTCACTGTGTGTATTGTTTACACAATACAATTTTTTGATTCCCGCATTCAGTCGAAAAAAAACGCAATGGATGTTAACAGTGCTTCTTTGATCATGGTTTGGTACAATCGTATTGTTAGAGAACGACTAAATTTAGATATCTTTAATACACTTATGTGACCGTAAAAACAAGACTCTGTAAAATTTTTCAATGATTTTCGCATGTCTATGATCATTTTTGATGATCTATTATGACTTGTAGAATAAAGTTCAAGACTTAAAGATACTACAATGAAAACTAGTATTACCCCCGAAGAAAGACTGACCATACATCATCTCAACGCATACAAAAATGCATGTGTGTACATTCACCGTTTAAATGTGTCTGAACACCGTCGTTTAAAATGTATGCCTTACCAAATCCCGTAACAATATTTTGACATAAGACAATACAAGATATTAACTGGTAAGCACGGTCGTTTCTGGTCTGTCGTGTTGTGGTCGTGACAAGACTTTTTATTTGTCGATAGCTACCGATCATTGTTTCGAAAGTTAATTATTAAATGAATATTACCATTTAACAAAGTTGCTTAACGCGAACCATTGCGTACGTGATCGCTAACACGAATCGACACTAGATGTCGCAAAACTTACAGTTTTTGTTCGCATATTCTGGCCAACAAACCTCCGACACGCTTTATCGTGGACTCATCCACTGAGGAGACCCTGTGGGGTTGACATCGCAACCCCATTCTAATCAATTCTACATCCGCGTATTACGCATGTAGTAAACGCGGAAACAATAACATATAATTGCAAGTAAGCAAGTACACCCTCAGCATTCTTAACGGCCTTGCTTACTAAGCACACTAACCTACTTTGCATGTATAAAACGAAGTAGGTACAACAACAGAAAGAAGTTCGGTTTATCAATTTGTTTCACAAGTTCAACAGTTGGACACACAGTCCAGTTCGCCATTAATTCAATGCAGTTACAACCGAATAATGAGGGCAGCCGAGAAGCCAACAAGTCACAGCGCCAGCATCAAGTAAAGACCAGCCGAAACTCGAGTCCATCGGGGCAATTCATTCCGGGCCACCGTCTTCCGCACGACACATAACACCGGAATATCAGGTGACATCGCATAGCACGTAGTGCGCCGATTACTACATGCTGACTACAACGTTTCCATTCATTATTAGAATTAGTATAGCTCGACCACGCTATGTACAATAATAAACGCTGTTAAACCTTACTTGAACGCAAACTCTTTCTCTGATACAAACCGGCGTCTGTACTCAGTATACTATTGGCGCGGAGTAATAAACCTGTCAGAATTATCGAATCTCCCGTATTGCAATGGCGTAGGTACCTGATACGTTTGGAAAATCATATTTTTAGTAGGTAAATATATTATAATAGTAAAATCTACCTTGATATGAATTATTATGTGGTTATATGTTATTTATTTTATTTGTATAGTAGATCACATCACAAATTTTACTTCTTACGTATTATATACCATTATTTTTGTATCTTAGTATAATACCACCATCTACGGCTATGATTCTCGTTTCGTCAGTACCTGGGCTGATGGCAACGTGTTTACACAGATTAACCTATTGTTCTCAGACCCTAGATGGGTCGATATGCTGCAAGAGCGGCACAATGATCGTATTTTGGTTAGAATTTATTGGTTTTTACTTAACCGTAGAAGTACCGCTTTCACAAGAAAATAAAGAATTATTTCAAGCAATTATGATTTATTACTCCGCGCTAATAGTATACAGACTATAGAGTAATACACCCTAAACGCCACAATAGAATAGTGCAATCAAAGAAACCGCTTGTATGGGAAAAAACCTCAGACTTATTATCCTCTATCGTAAAAGAACGAATTATAGGTGCGTCAAAAAAAGTAAATTTTTGATGATCAATTGGATTCATAATTGATTCTAAACCTCTAATAGGAACAACTGTTTCTCATACATAATTATTACTAATGATTTTGTATTCATTTTTAAAGTAAAGAAATCAATGGGTTTGCGTGTTTGTTTAACAGTCACAATCAAACAACAGACATAAGGCAGATTTGTATTTATCTAAGAAAAGTGTTAGTCTATTACAAATTACGTGTAAGTAGGAAATTATTTTACGTTTTGTATGATTTTGAAAATTGTTAATTACTACTTATCGATTAACTGGTTCTATCCTGTTGTAACCTATTATTTTTTTTAATTAAGTATAGAAGTCTGAGAGCTACAATTACTGCTAACAACATTGTTATTCTGTAACGAGAAAAATAATACGCAATAATTAAGGTGTTAACAAACCAATTGCTGTATCGTTATTTTATCATACCTTTTTTTATATGATATAACAGGAAAACGAAGCGGTCATAAATAAAAATTTCACTTTTCAGTTGATCCACTTACTTACGTTTTTAAGTAGCACGGTAATCGTTATTTATGAGTTTCATTTAACTTTTATTTTTCCTTTATATTTTTATATAATCATTTATATTATATCTGTCGATCGGTGATATATTGTCTTGAATTAAAAATAAACAAAACAACCTCAATCAATATGATCGCTTACCTATATATAACGGCGACCATCAAATGCGTTAATCCTTAGTTATTGATTTATACGTATTTTACGACACCTAAGCATGTCGCTCAAAAAGCTTTTTTATTGTTGCGCCGATAAATAAAAATTGTTGACAATGAGTGTGTGCTAAAAGTAAGGGATATAAATATTTACTTAAGTTAGATAAATTTATGCCGTCATTATCGCGAGCATTATCAACACTTCTATAAGTTAAATCAGAGTGGTAAATGAGTTTGGCTACTATTGAAAATGAAAAATAGTTTCCGCATTCCCGCGAGGGAAACCTTATGTACTTTATTCTCGCTGTGCTGTAAAACCCCGTAGTCAAGTTGATTTATAGAGCCACGACTGACTGCAGATTATCCTTAAACGCGGAAAGGCGAACAAATCATCCCCTAGTGATGTTGGTCGAACAAATCCACTTTATCATTAGAAAAAAGTTTACGTTGCAAAACTTAACGAAAGTATCTGATAGGAGAATGTACACATATTTCTTATTATCAGAGAGTCAATTAGTTTTAATAGGAATCTCAAATTGAAGTAGCAGCAAAAATCTTCTTTAAAATACCTCTATATAGAGATGAATATAAAATTCCTGAATAGAGTTCAGAGCATTTTATTTCTTTTAGATTTGAGGTAGTTGAGCTACATTATTGACCTTCCTATCGCCAATAAATGGTTATGGGAGCATAACTTTAACTCACTTTATACAACTTTTCCAATCTTATCTCTAAACATGACTTCTACAGCGAGGAATTTAGTTAAATTGGAGCTCATTTCCGATTTCTTTTATGTTTTCAGAATATCCGCGAATCGCGGCTGACCAAAGCCTGTATCTTAGGATGAATTTGACAGCATAAAAGACGTGGCCGGAATCTTACTGACACGTTTATTGCTTTGCAAACTGCTATTGATAGGTTTGAAATTTCAACGAATATGTTATCGTAAATGCAATTTTTAAAATTGTATTTGCCAAGAAAGTTTTATACAAAAAGATTTTATTGCATTGCTGAATGAATTTAAACAAAAAGGAAAAATACGTGTTTAAAACGTAAATTTTGTGTAATTAAAGTATGTAGCTCTGCTATAAACATTACACTACACAACAATATGTCCACTTTTGTCTGTTGATTGACTTTTATTACGTGATGTTTACTAATTTGACGTCGCTGATTTCAAATATACCCTCAGTTTTTTTGTAACAGATCTTGTTTACGAGATATAGTTTTCACAAAGAAATCGCTGTGTTAATTTGCTTGTAATTAAGAAAATATTAAGTTTTCTTAATATAATTTGATATGGCATCGTCAAGAAGAGTCTGTGTCAATGATCCAAATCATTTTTGTTTCATTTTAAAAATGAAAGACAAGCCTTGAATTCCGGAAAAGGTATGCAAAACGTGCATTGAGTTTCTACGTGTGTGGACAAATAAGAAAAGAAATAACTTTAGATACAAAACCGCTATAATCTGAACTGAACCCTTGAACCACCACGACGACTGTAATTTTTGTTTGGTGAACACAACTGGTATTAGCCGAAAAAATCGAGCTAAATGGAAATATCCTTCCATACGGTCGACACATAGACGTGTTTTGAGTTCTAAAATATCACTTGAACCTCAATCTAATGCTTCACAGGATGAGCTTATGCATTTTGAGGGGAAAACCGACAGTAGTGATTGTGACTTTGAATGTGGCCGGAAAGCGCCAAAACTATTCAACCAAGATGATTTAAACGACCTTGTCAGAAATATGAAACTGTCAAAGGCTGTTTCAGAAATTTTGGCTTCTAGGCTAAAACAAAGAAACTTAGTAACAAAGGAAACAAAAATTTCTTATTACCGCACATGGTAACAAATTCTCCATAAATATTTTGCTGAAGAAAATGATTTCGTATTTTGTACCTAATTGAATGGCTGCAATGCTTCATTATTACGTTTCTAGTGACTGCCGTCTGATATCCTTATTTTCTTTGCTTGTGGGACACGAAGCTAAATATCAACATTAGATTAAAAATATTAGCCTCCTTGGGAAGTGCTAGTTGCAGGACAACATAACGTGATAAACCCACTTTTAGTATCAAGGTATAAAAAACCGAGGGCAGAAAAGATAAAAGCGGGAATTTTTGACGGGCTACAAATAAGAACATTAATTAAAAGCTCGAATTTTCTGAACACGTTGAACAACTGTTGAGTCACTTTGCAAGGCTTGGATGTAACATGAGCATGAAGTTATACTTTCTTCACAACCACCTAGACTATCTTCCGGCCAGTCCTCTATACCAGGACATCTGTACCATGGAGGAACGCTATCAGGGCTACTGAAACGCACACATGATGGCTGACTACTGTTAGAGCATTCAGAATAGCTCTCTGTCTTCAGCTTTAGCAAGAAAATCATATAAGAGAATATTTTTTCATTATAAGAATTAAATAAATTAGAATTATTTCTAAATTTATAGTGTGTTTATAGGGATTGAAATCGTTATCAAAAATTGGATTAATATCATGTAACATAACCAATCATCAGAAATGCTGATGTGCAGTGTTATAATTTTGTAAATTCAGTAAATCCCTAATGTTTTTAATATCAATTTATACTATATTTCATAATTATTAGTTTAAGTTATGTTAATATTATCAATATTTTGTGCAAGAAATTATTACATAATAATATTGATGTTTTACTTAAATATAAACAGAGTGACAAACGACTCCCAAACTTTTAATAATTTAAGACATGACCGAGAATGTAAATTTTGAAACGTCTATGATATACAGAATGCAGCAGATAAAAGGCTGGTTAGACGAATCTCGATAAGTAAACGTACCTAAAAAGTAAAAATTGACATGGAACGGTTTTGAAGGATTAATTATTTATTGAAAATATTAACATTTTCTTGCCATTTCTCTTTTACAGGAACCTTTTTTAGTACGATATTTTAAGCGAGTCACTCTGTAAATTTTTTAATTTTGCAATATTTACGTTACTCTGATTTTAATAATAGTTCCCTATGTATATCTTGAACAGTTTTCAAGTTATAATTTTTATAAATCTAAACCTCACTTTTTTCCTATGTAGAAAAAGTCAAATATCTTCTAATAAGATTTGGATAGTAACTTACATATTTAAGAAATTGTGCATAACATAACTGTTATTTTTATTATACAGTGTGTTTGTAACAAAAGGAAAGTTTTCCCCTAATTGATTATGAAAGCGCCATATGATCTTTGAGCCACGAGTACCCTTGACCGGCTTCAGTTTACTTTTGTGAGTGGATCACAAACCATTGTCTGAAAATAATACCAATAAACCAAATAAGAATTTTATTCAACACAAGCATGAAGAAACAATATTGTAATTGTAAAAAAATATTTCCGCGTTTGTGCTCGACATTATCACTTGATAACGCTCTTACAAAAAAAACCGCCCAAGCGCTGTATAACCAGTACGGTGTAAGGAAGGTTCAAAACACGTGTTGATCACTCATTAGTGTTTATTTACCTCTTAGGTTAGTCTTGGGATTGAATGAAGTATCGATCCAAATCTTAAAGGTAACCTATAAGGAAAAGTGTATGTTGATATTTAGCATACTAACTAAGAATCTGTGAGACTGCTACGGTAAGAAGGTAGAATTGTACTCGTTTCAGTCGACAGAGAGGGGAGGGTTAAGACCAATAATAAACTGGCTTAGATATATCTAATATTAAGAGCGCCTAAGAATTGAAAAAAAAAATAACAACGAACGAATCTCTAGTAGCAGTTCTACACAATACAAAGGAAGTAATTAATATGATTCTGGTTTGTAAGACAGAAAACGCAACTTACAAATAACACGTTATATCCAATCACATAAAACAAAGAATGTAGGATAAGAGACAATTCATAATTATCACAGTAGCTATATCACACAAAAAATTTTAAGTGATCTGACAAATTACACTAATTTAATGCAGTATTGTTTAATTCACGTAGTTTATTTGTACATGCAACTGTACGCCCATGAATTTAATTTAACCTATAGTTGGTCAACAATCGCTCGTGTGCAATTTACAGAAATAATGAGTAAATGAGTTATGTAAGTGGTTAACTTTGTAATACAAAACCGTAGTTTTTAATTTGTTTGTAAATATTCAGAGACAACGAGCCGCTATTAGATCCAATTTCGAACCGTATACCGATAAAATAAAAAGCCTACAAATGGTGGGGTCTTGATTGTTCCTCTAAAGAGCATCCACGGATAACGGTCTAGGTGATACGCAAGAACTCGGCCGTTTGTCAAGTAGCAGTTGTCACTACGCTGTCCACCACATCGCAGCAAACGCACGGAAATGGAGATTTCTAGTAAATGAAAAAGAACAGCCATCACAACGAAGTAAAAAAAATTAAGGGGAACAAAAAAAATTTCCTAGGAAGCAAGGTGTGTGTGTTTACTTGCATAAATTTTGCCATGAATTTCACAGATTTCTCTTGTATGGGAGTGCTCAAGTAACGAATTATGGTTGTCCCTTACTGGATGTTGTCCATTTAAAGAAAACCAATCCCAAAATTTTTTGATTGAACTGGAATAAAATGGTAAAACGCAGCTAGGCTTTTTGCAAAGAAATGGCGTCACCCACATGAAGATCAATAACGGAAATCCGAAAATTGGTTATCGATTAGGAAATAAAATCCCCAAACTGATTACCAATCGAAGCCAGAATGGTGCGAGACATTTTGAATTTTTTCAACTGCAGCTTATAATGAAAAGTTGCCTATCCGACAGGATTACTATTTGATATCCTTTTGCTTTTCGACCAACAACAACATATTTTAAAGATTAATAAAAAGTGATTACGTTAATGCGATACCATACCTCAATTTGAACTTGTACTACCACAAACGTTCTACTTCTGTTTCCCACTAAAATCTTTTTATAATTTTACGAGCTGCTACTGAAAACACTATCAATTAAGTCGATGGCATGTGTAAAGTAATTGTATATAAGAAGATCATACTATTAAGTGTTCGTCCTACTTTCTATTTCTGGATGTGATAGTGTTAACTTGGTAATGGAAACTGCATTAAGTGAACTTCTAATGACTTCAACACTTTATTTTAATGCCATCATTGTGAAATATTCCTTTGTTGGAACGATAATTATTCATTGATCAATATTTACGCATAAATAAGTCTGAAATTTGTGAATGGGCAACTCTGATCTTTGCACGTACCTAGTGCTGACGTTTTTAGGTTGTCAAGGAAGGAAGCGTAGAGAAGATTTTTTTCGTCCTCTGTACCTCAACTACAGGTAGTTAATTTCACAGTATAATCATTTTTTAAAAATTTAATTAGTTGTATTGTTTAAAAGATAGGCTCATACCAGTGTCTGAGTTATAGCCGTTTGCCATTTAGCAGTGCTGTGGACTTTTGTGAAAAAAGAAAGTTATCTAGACACGTGTTTGAATGTTTTAATGCACTTAATATCTTGTCAGGTGAAAACAAGGTCACCTTTATGTAGAGCTAGCAAGATAAGTAGGGTATAGCTAAAGAATACGGCAGGGCTCCTAACGGGAAATATGTTCAAGAATATCCGCGGGAAATCAGAAAGTTTAGTGATGACTCTAGCTGTTGGCTATACAAAAGTGCTCCGGAAACGGTTTTGCATTTACTGTGCAGTTGCAGTGCGCTGAAAGTTAAAAGGCAGCGTCGTAGTATTGGGAATTTTTCCTGAAAAATGGGGGTAAGTGGGAAATAATAGCGCAAACGGAAGAAACGCACAAGATTGTAGGGGGGGGGGGAGAGTCCTTGCTAATTATAAATTTAAATTTTCGCAATCCCAACTCCCCCGGAACGTCTACATAATTGCGAGGATTTTTGAAACCAACAGTCTTGGTTGTGTCTTACAAATTACTGAGATTGATACTTGTCAAAATTGCCTTTCGTGGCCATTTTCCGTGTGAAGAATCGTCCGATTGCAACGTCAGCGTACTCAAATTTTGCGTTTTTTTAAGGGCAATAATTTTGGCCCTCTCAGTTATTCGAGTAATTTACACGGCGACTTTTTTGAATTCTTTTTACGAAGACGATATTTTGAATATGATCACCTACATTTTTCCTGGACTAGCGCATTTTTGCTACCAAAAAAGCTGAACGTATACCCAGCCCACGTCCTGCACTTATTAATGCAGGGTTTGGATTTTGGCCAGTTGGCTAATAACCAAGGGAAAGACAATATGCCTTTTAACGGCAGACGGCCCCCGGTATTTATTAAAAAACCGCATCACTATTTATTTATTTTTACTGTTACAAAATTGCATTTATAACAATTATTTGTTTTTAAGTGAGTAAATACTTGTAACAATTTATACATCGATGATATTTATTTGACATTTTCAGATTTTTCAGTCAATCTTAATTGATGGCAATTTTAATACACAACGAATTAAATTTATACATTAAAAATACAAATTGTTCTCTATTTATTTAATTTTGTAAAATATTAACAAGTTAATAATTAATTATCCTGTTTTGTTAAGAAAACAATCTGATCCGGCAAAATATTCATCCCAGTGAAAAACTGGTACCTTTGATAAGGAATGCTGTCCATAGGACTTATATTATTACTAAAACAAGAGCAAATGATGACTTAAGTTTGTCATGGTTCTTATTTATCACCTCATTACTTTCATACACGATTTGTTTATGAGCCCCTGGGAACGGATTTTATCTCAGAATTTTTTTGATCATTGATTTTCGTTCTATCCGACTGACAATACATGTCATTTTAGCCTAAGGTGGTGGATTTGTGAATAAGCCTGTGCCATAATCTATACCATAATTAAAAAACGCAGAGATTGGTATGAGCTGGATGAACTGGTACCATTTGCAATAATTCGTAACTCGAGTTTGTTTTGAAGGGTAAAATGAGTCACAGAAATAAAGATAGTAAGCTCAGAGTAAGATCTTGTCGTATTGTAGATCATTTTTGTTCGTTAACACATTTTGAAGAGCACAATTTAAGAGTGTCGACCTAATCGTGCAGAAAGGATTTGCTTAACTTAATGAAATTACTAAAGAAACAATAATTTTAGATGATTCTGTGATATTTTTTGGTGGGGGTATTAAAGTAATGCTCATTGCTTGGGAATATAACGAAGTCTGCAAACAAGCAATTGATTGTCGTTGTTGTTCTCTTTTGAAAAAAAATTTGATGACTTTATCCACAATACTATCTATAGTTACAGGATGGTATGTTTCACTTGTTTACGGTAGCTGTGACGGACGTCCTCGTTTGGCAAATGTGTGTCTTTGTGCAGTGATAATTCTAGATCGAATGGACTTGCCCTTCCAGATTGTCGGCAAAAACTTCGTTTTTTCGTAGTTTCTTCGAAACGTTTGAGGATCGCTGAAATTCATCTATTTTATTGATCTTTTTTCCAAATTGATGTTGGTGATCTAACGTACTAAACCCATAACATCGCAATATTAATACAGGTGATTGTCCATCTGTCTGTCTGTTTGTTTCTTATGACTGCCCAAACGGATCATCCCCAGAACTGAAAATTAACTTACATGAAAAGTTAATGGGGATTGACATAAGGCTAGGTCCCATCCTTCCCAGACCTCTCTTACTTATATCGCATAATTATTCCAGATAGGAGTACATCAAATTAATGTGAAACTTTCCTCTGATACTCCATGTATATAAGGATTAGTTTTGCAAATAAGTGTTGATATCTTATGCCAACTCTTAAATATTTTTATAATTACAAGATCTTCTTTTTCAAATTGGATTCTCTTTTTTATCTTTGGATTCATTTTCTCTTCATATCTGCTCAAACTTTTATCAATCCGTTCATTTGCTTTTCTTAACTACTGTTCATATTGTTTATCTTAAAAGTCAATTTCCCAAGGCCTTGGTGGTTCAATAATTTTCATTAAATATACAGGCCCATAGCCCGTTCTTGTTTTTGGCGCCCAGTTTATATAATTCTCTACTTTTGTAAAATTTTCTTTCCGCAACCGATGATTTTCATTTATCAATATTCTTAAATATTTGATGATTTCTTGTATCCTACGCTCCGCTGGGTTTTCTTGTAAATAGCGTATCAAACAGAAATTAATTTGAAAGTTAATTTCTTTGAAGTATCCTATAAATCTGTTATTATTAAAATATGTTGCATTATCAGCGACGATTCGTTTCCGTTTTCCTTCACTGTCTGTGAATTGTTGAATGCAGGAAATAGTTTCATCTGTTGTACATCTTTTGTAGGAAATAAACTAGTATGTATTTTGTTAAGTAAGACTTGACGCAGTTATTAATAATTTGTTTCACCAACTTGTGATCTTTTTTACAATGCAATCACATTAGATAATGTGTCCAAACCTGATATATAGATCTAAGATCATTTTTTTCATTAAGTAAGTTCCTGTTCGTCAATTATTTTAATTATAAATTGATTTTTCAATAACATCCCTTATATTCATCTTTAGTTTGTAACATTATCCGAATTTGTTGAAAATTCTCAGTCATTTGTGACTCTATTATATTATTTTCAGATAATAGTCCTTCTCCTACTATATGATTTAGAGCGATTATTTTTTCTTTCGAGTTTTCTCCAATCATGTTATCTTTCCGACTAATGATGTCTGCCACAAGGTTTTATTCCTATAACAATAAGATCCATCGATAGATTTGATTATTGTTTATGTTTGTCTTCATTAAAATTGTCAAAGCCGAGTGGTCAGTTTTAAGAATAAATTCTCGTCATACAAATAAAATTTAAGTTTATTAATTGAATAAACGACTGCTAGTATTTCTTTTTCTGTAATCGAATATTTTAATTCGGGTTCTTTTAACATTCTAGATACAAAATAAATTGACTGTTCTATTCCATCCTTCACTTGGCTTAAAACTCCCCCTATGGCATAATCCGACACATCCGTTGCAAGTGTAAACATAGTATTAAAATCTAGATGTACTACGTTCAGTTGTTGATAAAATTCCTCCTTAACATTCTCAAATATCTATTCATGATCTGGTTCCCATTTAAATCATTTTTCCTTCTTTAATAACTATAATAATTCATACGTCTTTTTACTAAAATTCGGGTTAAATTTCCTGTAATAGTTTACTAGGCCTAAAAAACTGTTAATGGTCCTTGGCCGTGGATAAATTTTTATTTCCATTAATGTTTCTTCATCTAAACTAAACTAACACCTGTAGTGCTAATGCAAAAACCTAAAAACTTTGTTCTTGAATAAAATAACATTTGTCTAAATTTAGTTTCATTTCTGCCTCATTCAATGACGTTAATATTATTCGTATATGTTGGAAATGTTCATCAAGACTGTTGCTGAAGATTAAAATGTCGTCTATTTATTGCACATGAAATCGCTATACCTATCTATCAGTTTCTGCATCACCCTAACTAATGCAAAAGAAGAAGTCGACAAACGAAAGGGAACTACGTTAAATTGAAACACATGTCCATCTACGCTGATCCCGGTATATTTCCGAGAGTCCTTGGATAAAGGAATGAGCCAAAAGAAATTTCTTAAATCTAACTTACTAAATATTGAACTCTTGCACATTTTACTTATTATAGCATTAATGTTTTCTGGGTTGGTGTGTTGTAATTTTGTAATTGCGTTTAATCTCCTAGCATCTAAGCATAATCTAATGCTTTCATCCTTTTTAGGCACGGCCACCAATGGGTTAATAAAAAAAGTTATTGTTCGTTCTATTCTACATTTTCTTCTCATTTCTCTTACTTTTTGCCAAACTTGTTCTTTAAGTGCTGATATGTTTTAACCTTGAAACTTTGTTCATCTATGATTTCTAATGTATCGTATGCTCATATTTCCTAATAATTTTTTGTTCCTTATTAAACAATTATTTATTTTCTTCTAAAATTATCTTAATTTCTTTCCTATACTCTTGAGCAAATTTAAATTTTCTTCATTTAACATGTTCAGGTTCTTAATAACATCATCGTACATTTCAATTTCTTTCAGGTTTTCCCACACAACTTCCTTTTCACCAACAATTTTTTTTTCTTTCCAAGTTTAGTCTAATTGTAAACTTTGGTAGCTTATCCATTCTCATCAATCCATCAAATTTCATATGATTCATCACCAATAACCCATGTTCTACAACATTATCACCTATTTCTAATTTACCTGTTACCATATGCTTTATATAGAGATTTTCTTTTGGTCCAGGGTTACCAAATTTAGATTCTTAATATTAATTAAACGTTTTTTAAAATGTGTTTATGTGTTCTAGTTCTATCTTTTTATTAATATCTTCCTCAAAGTGTCTTGACAAATTATTGATTAGTTCTTTCTCACTCATCTGAGGCGTTAGTTCGCTTACTCGTAGTATAATTTTCGTCGCATAAGTTTCCTAGACTTGTACTTACCTTATCCTTTATTGTACTCGATGTTGTTCTATTTCTTCCCAAAGTTTTTCTAAAAACAATGCCTTAAATTTCTTAAAATTTGATAAATTTATTCTATATAGTTGTCAAACATTCTTTTGCCTCATCTTTCAATGTTTTCATAATAGTTAATATCTCATGATTTCCCGCTTCCACTATCATGATCTTATTATTTAATATTTCAATTCCTACTGTATTAGACTCCACATTGTCCTTTAATATTCCATATTTCAATTCTATTCTAATTTCAAATACATTAAAATTTTTTTATTCCGAGTTCTATCTCCTTTTTATTCTCTTCCGATTTCAAGTCAATTTTTTTCAAATTATATAAAACTTTTTTTCTTTAAGTTTTTTATTAATTTTTTAATTCTGCTCTCATCTCTTCATTATTCTCTTTTATTTCCATTAATATCTGCAGTATATTCCTGTTACATTCTCGCATCTCTGATTTTTGATTAATATCAACAGCAACTTGTTTTATTTGTACTTCTCTATTTTTACATGTTTCATCAAAATTAATTTCTTTCATTTTATTATCTTCATCTTGTTCAATGCCTTCAACTTCTTCTACTACTGCAAAACATTGCCTACCAGTCAATGTCTCTTCGGATTCCATATTTTCTGCATTTTCTTCTCCACTAGAAAATTTTTCCACTGCTTGTTGCCATTTCTCTTTTGTTTTTGTTTCTTTTAAAACAGTTTCACAATTAACAAAACAAACCTTTATGGGCAATAAAATTTACAAATTCAGGAATTTTTTTGTTCTAAATTAACATTAAAATATAATAATTCAAAAACAAAATATAACACGTATCTACACCACTGGAAGAATTTATATTGCAAAATGCAATCACATTAGCCACTTAGTTGGGCGACATTTATGCAGTGTTTTTGTGGGCCCATGAAACCAAAGAAATAATTTTATATCATTTAATGTATTGATAACCATCAATACCGGGTATCAATATTGTAATATATTATATGTAATTTCTTTGTTCATACGTAACTTGACAGTCTCTTAAGCCAACAGTTTGATTCTTCCAAGTACTTGACTTTGACACTGTCTGAAGCCCTATGCATTCACTTTTGTACATAATAACTATTTTAAAAAAACTGGTTTCGTCTTTTGATGTTAATTTTTCTGCGACTGAGTACTAAGACCTCTATTACAAGCAATTAAAATAGTTACAGGAAATTAAAAGATCACATCGGTTTCAAAGCTGTTAAATTGGTTACACAACTAACGAAACATAAATATAACTTTATCAATAGCAATTGCAAATATCGTACTTTCTCTTTTATAGTTTCCACATACAAATATACATGAAAAAGCAACACACAAAATAAGTAATGATCAAAACATCTATAGCCGTTGCTACCGACTAGACGGGTTCTTATCCTTCTTGAGCGACGAATTTAACCAGCTAGCTTTGAGTAAGCACACAGAACGTGTGGGTTCCTATGTAACAAGGAGTAGATAATTGGGAAGTGCCACCTTAGCTTATAACGTAATTCATCAAAGTAGTCAAGGTTACTTTGATAACAACACGAACAAAAAGGATAAAACACCGTAGAGTACATACAAGTAAATTTGTCTAACGACATCAAGTTCTTCACTATAAAAATATAATCACCTTGAGCTAAGTTACTTAAGCTATGATAACATAGGTGTATCATTCATTAAGGCGTCCTTTGGAGTGTTCGACATCAATAGTTCCAAGTTATAATTGAATTGTTCGGATACACACGCTAAAATTGAAATAGCTGTAAAGCAAATGCACTGACGGCGAATGAAATCTGCGGCAAAGTATTCAAGGAAATTCCCTTCCGGTGTTACGACGAGTCAACCAAATGTCGCTGGTCCCCGACAGAATTCTAACCGGCTCCTCCGAACACCATTGGTTTTATTTCCGAATAGCAATTCATCAAGCCCCGCAATAGTCGAGAGGTTAACCCTTCCAATTACATCATGTAGCAATAACGGTTCCAGAAGACATTCCACAAATCATGGACGTCATCAAATCTCAACATATAATAAGGAAAGTGATTCCATAAAATAGGAACGGACAAAGAAACTGTACTAATTAGGGAAACCCAATGTAGCGAACCCTCACCACGTGCTGAAATATAAGTCAGTATGCTCACCTGCAAACGTTTATTCTAAACAACATCCAACTTCATTTCTAATTACATTTATAAGGTACTTTACATTCCACAACAGGCGGATGGTTATAACAATTTCAGATTAATCCATTACACTGACTTATGTTTAGAATTTCATTTCTTAGTTCCTTTTACAAACAACGGACTGTCCTCGTATTCAATGACAACTTTGATCTGAACTGAAAAATACGGTATCTGCTTTTATACACTGTGTCCAATTAAGTTGGAACCATATGGGAAACTTTTTACTCTTAGTTTTATGAAAAAAAGTCATTCTTTATGAAAAGTTGTGCATGGTCTAAAACTTAAAATATAACTATCATATATCCAATACTTTTACCATATATACAAGGTTTGTCAAAAAATATAAAATGTGCTCAAGAGTAAAGTGCCTTTATTTTTAAGAATATTGACAATTGTTATTAAAAAGTTAACCATAATAGAAAACTAATGTCAGATGTCTAATATTATCCATCTGCCATGAAATAGTTATTTTTGATTCTAGATTGCGAAATGATACTTTTGCATTCGCTGTGCTCGCAAAAAAATCATTCGAGAATGCACAAGAATTTCGCAGTCGAGTATCAACAACAGAAAATTAAGAGAAAATTTTACCCGATGTGCGACATGATTTTAATCAACATCTTGCTGTTAAATCTAGTCTGTTCTGACCAACTAGTTATGATAGCAACCACATAGCAACAAACAAACAAATATTACAATTTAAAATTTCGCAACGCATGTGCAAGGCTTTATTTGAAATATTGTGAGAAATAGTGTTTGAAATGAAAAAAAAACATGAGTTCTGAAAGTGATGAAAATGATCTGCCTCCGGATGTATTAGAAGACGCACGAACCGCGGTTTCTAGTCTTATCCTGGTAAACTCTTCTAGACGTACAAATCTGCGTACAATGATTTCATGAAGTGGTGTAGCTCTAAAAATTTAAAAAAGGTGTCTGAAAGTGTAATACTGGCATATCTGGAATACAAAGCTAAGAAGATTCGACCGCCAACGCTATGGTCCATTTATTCCATGTTGAAAAAAACATTGAACGTGAAGCAAAATCTAGACATTGGAAAACTTGTAACCTATTTAAAAAATAAAAATGTAGGCTATCGTCCAAAAAAATCAAAAATTTTAAACAAAACAGAAATTGAAAAATTTATAGAAGAGGCCCCAGATCACAGCGTTTTATTACTGAAGGTAAGTTCAACATTACTGTTTGTGCTTATTTAAGAAAATATTGCTTCAGGTTATTTTAATAATGGGAATATATGGTGCGTGTAGAAGAGTGGAGCTGCTGAATTTAAATATTAACAACATTGAAGATAAATGTTCAGTAGTTTTGGTAAAAATTGAAGATTCGAAAACACACAGTCAAAGAACATTGGTCATTTCTAATTCGTCTCACATTGAATTATATAGAAAATATCGTAGCTTACGTCCTGCACACACTACTAGTTCAAGATTTTTATTAAATACGCCAACGGAAAATGTGCAAACCAAATTGTTGGTATAAATAAAATTAGAAACGCTCCGAAAGAAATAGCCACATATTTAAAATTACCGGAGGTGGAGTGCTACACAGGCCATTGTTTCCGACGATCTTCCGCAACCTTGGCAGCTGACTCCGGACCTGATTTTGTCAGTGTGAAAAGAGTTGGGGGTTGGCGATCGTCGGCAGTTGCCGAGAGTTATATAGAACAATCTATCGAAAGACAAATTAACGTTTCAAAAAAGATGCTAGATGTTCCACAAGCTAAAACTCCTACAGAAAAATCTTCAGTACATTCCGTTGAATCTACTGAAGGTTTTCAAGCGGACCAAACACTTGTAGTAGCACCAAGCTCTTCAACTGTACCAAGCTCTTTAACGAAAATTGAGGTTCAAGAACGTACAATTTCATTAAAGCAGCTATTGTCATTAAGTGGCTTGAGTTTTACAAATTGTACTATATCAAATTTACATTTAAATATTATTAACTAGAATAAACCCCAAAAATTTTAAGGCAAAATTTGTTAATTTGATTGGTTTTTAAACCATTACATTACCAATGTTTTTAAATTAATTAATTAGCTAATTAGAGTGTATTTTAAGTGGCGAAACCATATTTTTAACCTTCTAAATCGATTTGCCTATTATTTGGTATGTTTTTCAACTCAATCCGACATTTCGTTCTCTACATCTCGGCTTTTATATATAAGCCTACGATATTAACAATTATACTGTAAAATAATAAATAGATTCCCTCAAACTGTAATGTTTTGTTTAATTCAAAATTGCTAAACGTAAAAGTCTTTTTTGTTCTAGATTTAATAGTCTTTTTTGGTGAGTTCCGGGAATGTTTGATTTTGCGTGCTAAAACATTTTTTTGACAATTTTCAAAAAATGTAAATTTTTAAATTTTTATTAACTTTTATGTATTAGCATTTGTAATTTGCAGATAAAAATTTAATCTAGGTTGCCCTGACAAATTCTGTTTATTGGCAATTTACAAATAGAATGATGTATGTACTGACGACAAACGTCAAATCGCTAGTAAGAATTTATAAAATACAAGAAATGCCGGCTCTGTTAAGTTGTGAGGAGAAAATTGAAATAGTTTTAATTGTGGGAGATAATTTTATAAGACTTATCGTGAAGCAGCAGACATCCGAATAGAAATATTCAGCATTCGACAGTTATAAAAATTGTAAATGATTTTAAGAAGTCTGGAAGTGTTCAAAATAATTTCAATAACAAACGTCAGAAGCGGGTTGCTAGTGAGGACATGGAATTACAAGTGATGGTATCTGTAGTAGAACATCCCAAACTGTCATTGAGAAAAAAAATGTCTTTGATCAGAAATGAAGTAAGTAGAGATACAATGGCAAACATTTTAAAAAGTAACAAATATTATCCATACAAACCCCAGTTTGTTCATATATTGAAAGAAAGAGATTATTACAGACGGTTTGAACTTTGCTCTTTAATACAAGGAGAATTAGAAGAGTATCCTTTTTATTAAGAAATATAATTTTTACCAATGAGGCAACTTTTACATTAAATGGAACTATCAGTTTACACAATTGTCGCTGGTGGTGTGACAGTAATCCTCACTTTACAATCAAAACTTCACGACCAATATTCATTCAAGACCAACGTATGGTGTGGTAATTATAAAAATAAAGTAATAGGACCATATTTTTTTCAACATTCCATGAATACTCAACTTTATCTAAATTTTTTACAAAATGAATTATACAACTATTTTATTGGCGTATTATCTTTGGTAGATGGTGAACGTATACGGTTTCAACACGACGGTGCTACATGCCATATCACAGTAGCTGTGAGGGAATACCTTAATGCCCGGTTTACATTATTCCAGTCCAGTGATCTAGCGAGATTCCAGTCCAGTGCTGGACTGGATCTGTAACGTCTACATTATTCCAGTTATTTAGAAGCCGTTGAAGTGTGAACACTATAGTGACAATGATTTCAAGAAGAGATCAGTTTCGAAAATGTTTCAAACGTGCTCAATCACTCTTGCTACAAGAAGTTATTAATGAGGTTGATAAGGAACTAAAAAAAAGGAACGGGTTTGGGTGAGAAATTGGATCAGCGAAAGAGATGAAAAAGGAGGGTCAGCAATACTTTTGCAACAACTGAAGATAGAAGATCCCAATGAATATAGACTGGCACTGAGAATGACAGCAGAAAACTTTGAAGAACTGTTATCATTAGTTTCGATTAATATCCAGCGTAAGAATACGTTGTTCAGAGATGCTATACCCGCAAAATTAAAATTAGAAGTCACTCTTTTTTTTTAAGTACTGGAGATAGTTACAGAAGCCTCAGTCGTATGTTTCGATTGCCAAAACCAACTATTTCAAAAATTATACCAGAAGTCTGTCAAGAAATTAAAAGGGCATTAAAAGACCACATCAAGGTAATATTTTTTTATTAAGTATCATATCTATGACAAATTAAGCATTATTGAAAGCATTCATGATTATATTAATGTATTCTGGGTCATCGCTTACTACATTTAACGAGTCCTCGGTGGTTTGTGTATCTACAGACGCTGGAATATTCAATGGCATATAAGTACTACTACTCGTGCTTGGTCTTGACGCATAATTGTAATTTGGTCTTGACGAATTGTCACTGGCATGTGTGTTTGCAGAATATTTAGGACTATTCAAATCGTGTAGTCGACATCTTGTTATCACACTCTGTATTTCTTCTTGGCCTAGGATAGCCTGTTCTGTAGAAAGGGTTCTTAATTGCTTCGCAATGTGTTTCCCGAAGATGTCGAATTCATCTTCCACTGTTTCTGATTTGGATAAATCGTATTGCATATCTTTCATGCTACTGACTATTGTAGACAGCTGTGAAATTTTACTTCTTTTCTTTCGCGGTTCTGATAGACTTACTTCTGGGTTTGTATGGGTAGGGTTCCCACATTGGTCACTAGGTTGAGTATTGTCAGTATTTTCTTTATTTTGAGCATCATCAGTATTTTCCTGAAAATAAAATATTTTTACTTTCTTTTTGCAGATACCCACTGCGGAACAATGGAAACAAGTCGAGGAAGGCTTTCGGAATAAGTGGAACTTTCCTTTGTGCTACGGAGCGTTAGACGGAAAACATATAAAAATTACTGGCTCCTATGAATATGGAAGTACGAACTTTAATTATAAAAAGAAAACAGCATAGTATTGATGGCTCTTGTTGACCATGATTACTGTTTTACGTATATCAATGTGGGCGCAAATGGAAGCGCTTCGGATGGTGGTATTTTCAAAAACTGTTCCATTTTTACTGAATTAGAAAATGGCAGTTTTATTCCAGAAGATGGAGTGATTGTGGCTGATGCAGCATTTCCACTAAAAACATACTTAATGAAACCATATCCTGGGGCTAATTTAACTTTTGAACAAAAATATATAATTACAGGCTGTCCCGTGCTAGACGCATTGTAGAAAACGCTTTTGGAATATTAGTAAGTCGATTCAGAATTTTCGAAAAAGCTATTTCAACTAAGTTACATACTGTGGATCACATTGTGTATGCAGCTTGCTCTCTACACAATTGGTTGAGAAAAAAGTCAAGCAATTATATGACTACTTCTTGTGTAGACCATGACGATCACAACGACCATCATTTGATTAATGGAACATGGAGATCCGAAATAACCTCTTTACATAGTATCATACAGCAGGGCAGTAACAACTCAGCAACACATGCCAGGGAAAAAAGAACTCAATTTACTAATTATTTTGTGAACGAAGGAAAAGTACCATGGCAAAATCATATGATACATTGATAAATTTGTGTGTTTTAACAAATAATATGCTACTAAAATAAAAATAAATAAAAATCTTAAAATAAATACCTGTGTTTTACGCTTCACCATCACATTTTTAATAAATGAATTGAATTCGGCGAACCATTTCACTTTGGGTTGGTAAACATTGCCACTAGCACCAGATGTGGATGATTTCTTAATCTTGTCTAGTTCAAGGTAGTATGTCGAACGAATTTTTTTTTTTTTGTTTTTCACATCTTCCGGTGTGAATCCTTCAATTTCCATACCAATGCACAGATTTTGCAAAGCAGTTTGGCGCATAGCTTTGTTTTTATAATGTTCTGATGTTATATCCCATAAACACGGATTTTCTCTGTATATAGTGACAAACTTTACAGTTTCGTCTTCAGATAACTTCTTCACCATTGTTAAATCCTTTTTTTGCAAAAAAGTCCGCAAAACAACCAACACGTGTGTACTTCGTCAGCACTGGAATGGCACTGGATTGGCCGTCTACATTATTCCAGTTGCACTGGATTGGTCGCACTGGATTCAAAAGTAGACCGCGAATCCAGTTACTGGACTGGAATGCTTACTGGATTCAGTTCATTCCAGTGCCGGTTTACATTTTTCCAGTAAGCAATCCAGTACTGGACTAGATCGCTGGATTTTTTTATGGGGTTACTTAAAATATAGGGTTTGCCAGCAAAGGCCTTTTCACAATATTGACCATTTAGAAAGGGTGATTACAGAGACATGCCAGGAATTACGGCAGATATGATCAAGAATGTAATAAGAGAATTTGATAGACGAACCATTAACGGTTTCGAAAAAGATTGTGGATATATTGAGGCTTTAGTCAATTGAATTAGAAACAAATTGTTTTATTTCTAATATATTGTTATAAATGTTATTTATTAGGTTTTAGTTTAACTTGTTTATTTTTTCATTTGCATTGTTACATAACTTAATAATTACCAAACATTACTTTTTCATAGAAGATGGAAAATATTAAATATCTGACAATAGTTTTCTACTATGATTAACATTTTTTAATAACAATTGTCAATATTCTTAAAAATAAAGGTACTTTACTCTTGAGTAAAATTCATATTTTTTGACAAACCTTGTATATATGGTCAAAATATTTGATATCTGATAATTATATTTTAAATTTTAGATCATGCACAACTCTTTATAAAGAATGACTTTTTTTCATAAAACTAAGAATAAAAAAGTTTCCCATATGGTTCCAACTTAATTGGACACAGTGTAGTTATAAAATAATATTCAAGTAGATAATCGTTCTAAAACACCGAGATCATTCTAACTTAAAGCAAAGACCTATTATATGTTAAAGTAACTCCAGGGACGTAACAATATTTTATGATAAATTGGTTTATCTGACTTACTTGACAATAGTTAACGGAATTCAATAAACACTGTTTTCTTAACTCTAATTTCGAACACTTGCGATTTTAGTTTTTAATTTTAGTTTAAAAAATGCATGAATGATAACGTTTACAAAGAATTTTGCACGGTACATAGACCATAGACCAATACGTATTTAAAAAAATATGTTTTGCAAATCATTTAATTACTCGTTCTCTTTGAGACCCGTTCTTTCACAATAATCTTTATTAGTCAATCAGTATTACTACTTTTGCCACACACATACATATAAGGTATAACTTGAAAGAAAAACTTTACAACATTTTTAATTATAAAACTAGTATTGTATACTATTAAATGCTTTTCTTTGTTTCTTAACAACTTTTTTAACATTAATCAAATTTTGCGTTGTTCAAAACTCAAAATGATTAATGTATCTTTTTTTTTGAATAAATGAAGCTTAATAGAAAGAAATCAGTTATTATCAATTTTTAATTAAAGAACTTGAATTAACTCTCTTTGAAATTGCGAATAGTCGCCAAATTAAATAAACTTTAATTGAAATAATAATTCATAAAGAAACTATTTATTTATGGTAATTAAATTTTATTCAATATAAAGTGAAATTTATGCGTAAGTCAAAAATTATTTGCCAAATATCCGGTTACCTTCCTGATAAATGTATATTTTTTTACGTCGGTTCCAACTCTGAATGGGTGACCACTTGGTTTCTTTCATTTCCAACACACCTCGCTTTCATATCCAAACCGTTCTGTCTGCCGCAGCGTCTCCCTGAAGCTCTATATCGGGTGATGTATGACTAGCACACATTGCACTAGATGGAACGCAATATGTCCGTTCGAGAAAGGCAATAACCATTAGGTTTCGAGAAAACTGCCCCATTTCGAATGACACGGCCGGCGAATATAGGAAAATTTATATCGGCCGGGATATCGGATTAGTTGGAGTGTTTCAGTCTGTTTTACTGTCACATTTATATTAAGCAAGAGCGCATTGATTTTTATTTTGTATCCAATTTGAACCGTAATCTCTGTAACGACGAAAAATTGCATTAATTTTTATTTTTCCAACATATTGCGTTTTAAGATGTATTAAGATGTAAATAAAGGCGCTACCGTGAAAACAGCAGCTGTCCGAGTTGTAAATCAAATCTGTATAGGATCCTTCAATCTTCTGAAACTGTATTTTAAGGCACGGCCTACAGCATGGGCCATTTATTTGTTTCTTACTCGCGCGATATTACTTTTCCAGGAGCCATCTTGCGGCACCATCTTGTTATAACAGCTTTTCATAAAAATATACTTAGTGGAATTGGGACTGCGGACGTGGTCACAACTGTGGTCATTCCAACTTCTACAGATGCATTATAGCTTTGTAACGACTTGGCAAAGACTTTCTAGTTTGTGACAGTTGGAGTGTATCTATCCAGTACAAAACTTAATTACAACATTTATAAATTTGTTAGTTTTTGAAAAAGCAATTAAGATACATTGTTGTATTAGAACAAAAAAGTACATAGTAATTAACTGTTACGACAAATGCCCAAAGCGTCACGCAATTTCCGTCCAGAAATACTATATATGAGTCTGACATCAACAGATGCAAAAAGAAATGGTACGTTTCTAGAGGCAATAAAACTTCGCTGACAGCGCAAAATTAAATATGAAGTTGAACTGTCTGCTTTAACTTGTCGCGGATATATATTTACATTTCAGCACTACTTTCATACGAAACGAAAGTAATTATGATCCCAAAACTTATTTCAATCAGTTATTTATGAATTATTATATTATACGTTGCATGTTACACATTAAAGTTCATTATTTTATGTTTCGCCTTAAGATTTATATTATAAAAAAAATTAAATTATTCATGTAATGCACATGTTTTGGATTCACAAACATCACAAGCAATTAAATGAAATTATTTTATTGGCAATTTTAACAAAAACTATTTTATACTTATTTAGTCGATATTGTTAGAGAAAGTAATATAATAAAGCTTTCATTAGTTTGTCTTAATCATTACGTACGAATGTAAGATTGCCGAAAATTACAGGGGTTTCAATTATGAATTTTTTAACTTCCAATCCTTTAAGTACCTGTAGCTCTTGAATTAATCACTTTAGACCCCAAGTGTGCTAACTAGTTGGAATTGTTTTATCGGGAGGAACACAGAAAGGCACAAATATACAGGTTGTCCCATTAATAATTTTGAATGCGATGTCACGTGACCACAAACAAATACCTCATTGGTAACACAATAACAAGAAAAGATGCAACATTTGTTCTAATTTACACCCCCAAAATTATAATTATCTACTACTGCCCAATTCTGATATATTACTTGTCTTAATCGTCGTGGGACACCCTGTATATGGATACATCAAAAATCTCCTCTCAACCAAACAACATGGATTTATGGAAAACCGATCGACTACATCCAACTTGTGTATCCTAACCCAATTCATATCGGAAAGCTTAGACAACCGTGGACAAGTTGATGTTATTTATTTAGACATCAGTAAAGCCTTCGATAAGATCAACCACGATTTGCTATTAGTGAAACTGGACGAGATAGGATTTTCGGATTCTTTATTAAAACTATTCCGCTCGTATATTAAAGGTTGGAAGCAATTTGTAGAATACAATAACTATACATCTAACTCTTATATTGTAAAAAGCGGAGTTCCACAAGGATCAAACTTAGGGCCACTTCTTTTCTTACTCTACATAGACAAAATTGTGGACCAACTGAATTGCGAAGTGCTACTATTTGCGGACGACCTAAAAAATATACTTATCTATAACAAACATTGAAGACTGCACAAAATTACAAACTTGACTTAACCATGTTCTTAACTGGTGTAATATGAATATGCTAAAACTAAACTATACCAAATGCAATGTGATGACTTATACACGTAAACTGAAACATATCGAGTACAAATATCACATCAACTCTACTATCATAAGTCGATCAAACACTATTAAAGACCTGGGGGTTCTATTTGACACTGAATTAAACTTCAACCAACATGTAATTAAGTTATCAGCCAAAACATTTCAACTACTTGGATTTTTGATTAGAAAGACAAAAGATTTTACTAACATACAAACGTTAATTAAACTGTACTATTTGATTATTAGATCTAAGCTAGAATATGGATCAATTATTTGGTACCCATACTACAAACTTTACAAAACTCTGTTGGAATCAGTGCAGAGGCGATTTTTAAAATTCTTATGGTTAAAACAACAGAACACCTATCCTGAAAGAGGTTTTGAATACCAAATATTATTAAATACGTTTGATATGATAGTGTAGAGGACAGGCAAAAACGCGCATTATTAATATTCCTACATAAAATACTTCATAATAAAGTAGACTCTCCTGAATTATTACAAAACCTAGATATTTATGTTCCACGCACAAACAGCCGAACCCATCCGTCTTTTTTTCTAAAAAAATGAAACACAAATCTATTCCTTAGGGCACCGATTACACTAATGTGTAAAATGCCAATGAACGCTTATGTTGCGATATATTTGCATGCACATCTGATGAACTCTTATTTGACATTAAATAAACAATATTGCTAATATTAACATAAGAAAACATTATTTAATTTGAATTAATTGTTAATTTTTTAATTTTTTAGTTTAGTTAAAAATCACATGTACGTTCAATATTATTATACTTACATTTTGTCCTGTAATTGGGGTTACCTGTTGGTCAATTAAACTATTATTATTATTATTATTATTAAAAACTGGTGATTTGATTTCAAAAAATCACTTTTAATCTCTAAGAAATCAATGCCATAGAGCCTTGAATCAGTGCTATCAATTGTATATTTCGAATGAAAAACGGGATATAAAAGTAAAACCTAAAAAGTTTTGGGATTTATCAAACAAAAACGCAACTCAACCGCTATTCCTCAGAATATGACCTTCAATGGTAATGGTATATTAGATCCCGCCAACATCACTGAAGCTTTTGCGAACTATTTTGGTCTATTTTGCTCCTTGTCATTGTCCCAAGTAACTGTGAATTCTTCCTCATATTCGATCAGAAATGCTTTTGTTACCAACCATAAGCAATGGGAATATACGTAAAGTGACAACTTCTCATTAGAACGCATTTTACAGGATTTGGTTTTAAAAGCATTAAAAAAAATTTTATCAAGTTACACAATGGGCCTGATACTATACCATCTTTTATACTTAAAGACTTGGCATGTATATTTTATAAAACTACTATCTTTAACTTATCTTTAAAATTGAAACGGTTTCCTAACTGCTGGAAATTATCCAAAATAATACCAATACACAAAAGTGATAGCAAATGAAAAATTGAAAACTATCGTCTAATATCATTGATTAAAAACTTTGCCCAAGTATTTGAAATTGTGCTACATAACTTGACAAATTTTGAAGTCAAAAATTAAATCACACCGGTACAACATGGGTTTGTGAAAGGCCGCTCTACCATTACTGACCTATTTATTATTACCCAGGATATTGTTGATGCACTAGACGACGGATATCAACAAATGTTATTTATTTAGATTTTTCTAAAGCATTTGACAGTCTTAGTCATGACGTTCTTCGAACAGCTTTGTACATTCATCGGTGATTACCTGTCTGAGCGATAATTTTAAGTCGGATGTTAAGGTCACATTTCAAAAATTAGTGCAACTAATAGAGGTGTTCCTCAAGGATCTGTTTTAAGCCCTCTTCTTTTTAACATTGCTATAAATGACGTCATGAATAACTTAAAATATCCTACTTTACTATATGCTACTGATTTTAAATTATACCGTCGTATTAACTCTGTTAATGATTGTGAGCAGCTACTAGATGACCTAATATTCTTATTGAAGTGGTGCAATGTAAATCAATTAAATTTAAATCTGAACAAATGTGTGACAATGTCTCTTTCTCTGAAACACAACATTATTTAACATTTATATACGTTGCAGAATCACGTTCTCGAAAGGTCAAAGACTGTTAAAGATCTAGCCATCTTATTTAAGCCACAACTATCATTCGTTCCTCATATAACGCGACTAACATCAGATTGCAATAAAGCCATGGGTTACGTCATAAGAAATTGCCGTGAGCTAACTAACAGTGATTCTATGAAACTTTTATATTATGCTTTCAAAACTTGAATATGCTGCTATTATTTGGTATCCATTCTATAAAAAACATACTGACGCTTTGGAAAAAATACAAAGAAAATTCGCAAAATATATATGTTATCGTAATGAGGGGAAGTATCCTCCGATCGGATGCGACAATAATATTATTCTCCAGAAGACATCTCTTTGTTTATTAGAAGAGAGACTCAAGCTATTGAGAATGTATGAAGCAATATTGTTTGAGAATGGAACGGCGATGAATATAACGGCATTCGAGAAAGGACTGTTGAGGAGTTGATGCAACATGCAAAATTTGGGAACACTTTTGCCCAAAGAATATTTGTGAGACCTTTACAGACAGCAGAATGCAGCATTATATCGACGGGAATGGATATTATATTAATTATTGATATATTTTTATGTAATAACTTTAATACTAAACTAATAAAACATTTTAGTTAGTTTATTTTTTACAATACTTTAGTGTTTACAATTTTATTTATTACCAGTCTGATGCTTCAGTTAACTCTCACTGATTTGTAATTTGAGTAAAATTCTTTTGTTTTTAATTATTTAGTAATAAACATTCCATAAAACATAAGAAATTATAAGATACAGTCTGATTTACAGAATATCAACATACAAAGAAAATTTTTCTTAATATAATAAATCGAAAAATTGCGGATCCATATCCTAAGTATTACACAGATAAATAAAAGTAAGTGATGTTTACTTAATGTCTATATTAGCCAATACAGAAATGTTGTTTTAAAAAGTATAAACTCGAACAGCCTTAAACAAGAAAAATTCAGTTAAATAACAATTTTTAGCTGTTAATTTAAAAAACTCAAAATAGAATTTTTAAAATGTAATTTTTTCATTGTTATCAAAAGCTGAAGATTAATATTTTAAAATCCCATTTTTAATAAACACACAAAACATCATTGTTTTTAAAGTTTGTATGTATTTTCCTGAACTGTGTTAGGAGTCACGGGGGTGTTACATTCAATAACCAATTTGAATAGATTTATCTGTAGTAATTCTCTGTAAAATTTGTGAATAACAAAACATATACGTTTAACAAAAAATTTAGTATACATACGATTAAGATTATATTATCGCTACACTATTACGTAGTCGACCAATACAATCATGCCTCAAAAATTGCCTTTATAAATTTTTGAAATACAGCTGGAAAATTACAAAGTTTAAAAATAACGTAATTAAATTTTTCTGCCATTTCAACATAAAAAAGTCAGGAATACTAAAAAATGTTGTTCGTTGCAATCTGAGGTAAAGAATATTGATATTTGATTATTTTGTTATTCAGTTTAGCGGATACAACCCAAGCTCTTCATCTTTCCTTTTAATATTTTTTGTGTTTTACTGACGTTTCCATTACTGTTGCTTCCTTGCTAGCTAAATGTTGTTTGGACGTTGTACTACCAAAGGATCAAACTTCTCTCTTCATTAATTCTTGTTCTACGAAACGGCACTGTAAAGCATCGAGTTGGATCCTATTCTCTTTCCCCACATAATATACTAAATTACTATCCGAACGTTAAATTTAGCTTGTGCTTCTATATCAAGGATAGTATAAATGTAAGCCTGGTATGACGCATTTTTACGTTGTGATAATCAGTATGTACTGAATAATTTCCGCTGTTTGTGCGAGTTCTTCTTTTAACCCATTTTTTAATAGATGACAATGGAGACAAATTGGACATATTGAGGAATAAAATCAAAATGAAAGAAACTAACATATACCTTGATGAGGACATGAACAAGAATGGAAGCAAGGAGAATGAAAAGAGAAGGGTAAGAAAAATAGACGAAAAAACTAGATAGGGGAAAAGGAGAGGGAAGATTGATATAAGGAGGGAAATAAAAAAAGATAAGTAATAGTATATTAAAGAACTAGTTTCAGAATACGCATTTTATAAGACGAGTATGCATTGCTAAAATGTCTTCCGAAACGAATTCTTTATACTATTTTTTTCTATTTTGAGGTTTTCAGATTGATCTTAAAATAAAATTTCGTTAATTTTAAATTTTGAGAATTTTGAAGTATAATTGCTAGGGTGGCAATATTTTTATTAAATTTTGGTTTAAATGCAAGTTTAAGTTTAATTAGAACATTTACTATATGTTTAATTAAAAAAAAAATTAGTGCAAATAAAAATAAGTAGATAAATAAATCTACAGAACATTAATTACGATTAAAATTAAAGCACACCGAACGTACGACAGCGTTGACGTTTAATATAAAATCAGTATTACCAGCGTTCGGAATAAAAAATTATTCTACTTCTATACAAGAACTTATTTGGGTGCTTTTATAGATCTGTGAGCGACCCAAAATTGAAAAAATATTATTTTAAAGCATTGCGGAGTTAAAGAATAAATTGAAAAAGTTCTGGAAGTATATAGAGAACTTCCAAATGGCAGGGTCGATATAAACATGGTTGGAGCAAAGGGATTTGGAAATATGGAGTAATAAATTGCCAGAGGACTTCATATAGGAAGTTCAATTCGCCGAAAGGGATAAACAAAGAGGTAGGGCAAAAAAAGGAATAATTACTTGGGTAAGAAAAGAATGGGAGAAAGAAAATTTAATAGTGATACATGAGACAAAATGAACGATGAAAACTATAATAAAAACAGAGATAGGGATAGGTACTAAATAATAGTAGTGTATGAAAAGAAAATAGAAAAAACTAAAGAAATACTAGATAAGATGATCAAAGAAGGAAAGGAAAAAGAAATAATTATAGGAGGGATTTTAAAGCAAGAATTGAGGAGGAAGGGGTAATAAAAATAAATGGAAACAAAAAAGAGGAATTCGAAGGATAAAATAGTAAACGGACAAGGTAAACAACTATTATATGAAGAAAGAGCATGTACAATTTTAAACGGAAATTTAGAGGAAGGCGGAAAAAGAGAGTTACGAACGATTGTTCTTTGCAGCAGTGGACAGCTTTAGAAGATCGGTAGCCACAGGATTTCCCTTAGGAGAACTAGACGACAAAGGTCGGAAAGTAGATATGCTCCTTCGAAGTAGCAGGCATGCCGCGTTAACGACCCTCAGCCGGTTGAGTTAATCGGCCGTTGGCAGCTTCAATATAGGCGAAACCGTGGTAGTCGTCACGTTTTTTATAACGAAGGATTTGTAACTAATCGTTCCAGCACCCCCAGGAATTATCTAGATGGTAATACACGAGTAGAGTATGAACTCAAGACACGTGCTAAAGCATACGTAGTAATTAGAATTAACACAACCACGAGACATGGAAAAAGAGGTAACTTACGGAGAATGCGGTCGGATTTATATTTACACACCAATTTAACTTGGAATTATTAAAGCCACGTTAATACTTTACGTGTAAACGTTTAAGCACGCTGAAAACGGCCAATAGAAGGAAATCACAAAATGTCCGTTCGTCGTCTCAATAAATTTTATGAATTAACGGATCCACCAATGGGAAAAACGTAGCGTGCGCGGCAAATTCGACTTTCGTCGTAACGTGCAACTCACGACAACCGTTGTTCAGAAGGCTTGCGACCTACGTTCGAGTTTGAGCAATTAAAACGTTTGAATACTGCCCGCCATTTTATTTTTAGAAATACAGCAAAAAAGGTCAATGATTCAGATTATCCTCGACGTTAAAGATGCACTCCCTAGCGGTCATTTCAGAAACTTAAAAATAATTTTTAGGTTTTTCTCGTGACACTGAAAATTACTCGACAGCTGTTTCGTTCTTTGGTAGTTTTCGAGAATGAGAAAACTTTACAAGTGTACAAAATGCAGGTGATTGTTTTATTTAAAGTTCTAATAGTGCTACCGTAGTATGACACACCACAAAATGTCCCAACCAAATTCGATAACAGCATCATATATACTTATGAACTTCTCTCATTCCTGAAGAGTATTATTAAAAGGACGAAATAGTTGCCGATTAATTGTGTGTAGCAGGCGATTTTAGATCGTAAACACTTAGTTGAGAAACAATCGACTTTTGTATTGCTTACACCATCTGTTGGCGAAGTTCTTAATTGTTGAAAATATTGATGTTAAGGTTATGATCGATTAAAAACTCTCAGCCGAGGGTTGTAAATGTTTGCAGTGTTTTTCATCTCCCAAATAAATGCTGATGTTAGCAGGTATGTTATGGCATAAAAGATCAATTTGTTCTGTCAACGCAACTTGGCGTACCCAGCAAAAACAACATCGATTTAATTTACTGTAATTAGTAAACATGAAAATTGAAAGATGGTTAACAAACAAATAATTAAGACGAATGCAATTAAATTACGCGTTTGCTCGAAATAAATTAAGACAAAATGTTGAACATCGGTACACAAGTACAATAGAGAAGTAGGTAAATTGAACGAGGTTGAGATATACGTGGTGACATTATGTGTATTATTTATGTACTGTTCTAAAGTTGGTTCGTTTATCAAAGGCCGTTTGTTCGGGACGTATAATTAGATTGATGTGCGGATGTTGATATCAGTCGGGCCGCCGCTCAACTTCAAAGGCCCTGTTCAAGTAGAGCCACGCGGCAAATTGATGTTACATCAGCTTTGTGCATTTACGACAATCGTACAGCCAATTAACTGTAATTTATTTATGGTGTTGTCATTTTTTATAATGGAATGCCATATAGTGAACCTTCTTCAAAACACATTAAAGTAGTTTATATGATCATATTTATAATGTAGACTTCCGTTTATTAATTTGGACTATTCATATATAGTGTTAACTTTCTGACCTAGAACGTTTAAACTTCACAATGAACGTTCTGCCTGTCAGCAGACGTACGCAATAATCAATCGTTTATTAATCTGTCAAAATGTTAACACGATTAATTATCTTCTGACAGGAATTATCAATTCAAACGAACATTTGTATTATACTATCCTTGAACAATTCATTTCATTGTAAAACCACAAAAAATACTTTTATTTTAAAACACACAATAGGCACATATTAACCTTTTTGTATTCTGCAATCGGTTTATATTAAATATATGAAAGAACTTAAAGGCTATTATTACCTCCCATATAGGTTTATTACATGCGTTAATATAACTACGAAAGGAAATCAACAATTCTTTTATCTTGTCAGTGTAATTTTTTTTCAAATTGAAAACACAAAATCAATGACAAATACAAAACTATTTACAAGTCAAGGGTCGATAAAATTGTTTACCAAAAGGTTTAGAATATCAGGAGGGCAGTGGGCATCGTACAGTAATTTTAGCATTAAAATATTAATGCAACAAGATTTTGTTGATGAGTTAAGTACGGTTATTTGTTTCGAGGTTTATGAAAACCACCCTAAATATCTAAAAAACGTCATGTGTGTTTTTTGTAGCCTGAAAGGATCTGAAGGATCATGTCCTGGAAACCAAAGTAGTGATTCTTCGGAACAACATGGAGTACTCTCAAGTTCTTTTGATGTAACAAAACGGTTACCGAAACGCAAAGTTGCTCAGAGGATGGGTGTTCATCATATTACCATTGGTCTTTAGCGGTTTAGGGAAACAGGTTGAATCGTTGGCAACCAGGTCAAGGTCGACAAGATTTACAAACCAAGTGAACGATTGTTTTATACACTTACAAGATTTAAGACATCGGTTTCTCACCGGAAATGAGAAGAAAAATCTACTTCTAAATATGATAGTAATGTTGCGATATGTTCCAGAACAATAAGAAGAATCCGCATTGAGTGCAAAATACCCTGTAAAAGATCTTTTTAACTATAGCTCGTGTTTAGGAAAAACAACAAGGAAGAAGGACAAGTGAATGACAGGGCGAAGAAAGCGATAAAACTATTGGGTCAGGTATGGAGCATTGGTGAAAAAACGTTTGGAATGGATATAGAAAAAAGGAATCTAATGTGGGAGAAACTAATAAAAAGTGTAATGTTGTACGGAGCGGAAATATGGGGATGGAAGAAACAAAAGGAAATGGGAGGGTGCAGGAAAGATACTGGAAATGGGTGCTTGGGATAGATAAAGACACACCAGGATATGTAATGATGAAAGAAGAAAAGGGTGAGAAAGTAAGAATAGAGGCGGGAAAAAGAGCAATAAAGTTTGAACAACGTATGGAAGGAAGGAAACACTGTAAAATACTACAAGAATGCTGGAAGGAGATAAGAGAGGAATAAGTGAAATATGGGCAAGTGAATAGGAGGAATTATTATTTGAGAAATGGATATGCAATAAGTGAAATAGAAAGACTCTGACAAAGGGGCGGGAGTTGAGATGGACATAATACAAAGAGACAAGGACAAGAAAAGGAAAGAAAAATTTAGAAATTCAAGGTATAATAGAATTAGAGAAGATAATGGAAGAAGAAAGACTAGAATATATTACAGGAGGGAGAAAGGGAAAAGTGAAAAAAATGATAGCCAGATTTAGATGTGGTAACGAAGAGAGAGAAAGCAGATACTGGATGGAAGACGAAGAAAGGAAGTGTAGATTATGTGAGGAAGGGTGGGAAAATATAGATCATGTATTAAGAGAATCTAACAAGCTAGAGAGGACGACAAGAGTAAGTAACAAATATTAAGTAGAAAACGAGAGAGAGTAGATTGGATGTTGGAAGTATGGAAAAAAAACAGTGTAAATGCCAATAGATGTAAATAAGTAAAAATGTAAAGCCTTTGCAAAAATGTAAATTTATAGCAAATAAAACTTTATTAATAAGTATAGCTCACAAGCAAACTAGGTTTAAGTTTGCTAGAAAACACCGGATTGGGACTTGAATGTCTCGAAGAAAAGTCTTGTTTACTGATAAAGTAAAAGGGGCTTAAATGGACGCATTTTTGTCTGGAGAAAACGTAGGGAAAGATACAACCAAGTATGTATGGTTTTCCAAATGCCTTTTTATAGTGGCTCAATAATATGTTTTGGGTAGAATCCCGCACATACCTTGTAGTAATTCAAGGTAGAGCGTTAACATCTCAAAGTAACATTCAAGAAATTTTAGAAGAACATGACATTCCTTTTGAATCTCACATTGGGGATCATTTTCTTATGCTCCCATCGTTCACGAATATTTGACCGAGGTTGGCATTCAATGCTTAGTGTGGCCAGCACCTAGTCCTAACTTTAACGTGAATCATGTCAAACGACGCATTCGACGACAAAATCCTCCACCTGACAACTTGGTTAAATTGGACAACGTAGTTTTTTAGGAATGGTACAAGATCACCTAAGAATTGATCACAAAACGTTTTAAGAGCATTTGAGGAATTTGATTAAAGCTAGAGACGACAACTAAAATTATTAAAATTTAAATTTTTTGTTATTTGTAATTTTTTAACAATGATCTGAATAACTAGTGATTATTATCTTTTTTTCAAAAAACAAAAAGAAGATACACCAATAATATGTTCAATGACTCTTACAAAACTTTTAAAGAACTTACACACAGCAGCTTACTGTCCTTATTTTAGTTTGTTTGTTAAAATAACTTAAATGTTTATTAAGATGGCGACAGAAACATTTCCGTTCATCTTATTTAATGCATAACTTTTCCAAAGTAGCAAAGTGTATAAAAAGCTGCTGGTATTATTTATTGTGATTCAAGGATAAATTCTTATTGTTACAAGATTGAGTGCGGTAGCAACATCTTCAGTTGATTTTACGCTTAAAAAAACAGTTTAGATCATGCTAAAAATGCTACTTTAAGAGGAACTATTCACGAAAGTTGATATATTTGTATGAAAGTTGTATTCATCCATTGGATAGTGTGAGTAAATGTTGGAATCAAACGAACGGCATGAAGTTTATGAATGTAATGGGTTTGGACAAGGGCATATTGAAGTTTGTGCTTGGCGATTCTTAAAATTTTTAAATAATTTTTTATTGATTTTGAAAACCCAGAGTAGAGCAAAAGGACATCTATATGCCATCATAAACAATAAAAACTTTTGGCAATGACAGGAAATCCGTTGCTACTGGTTTATAAACCTTAAACTGCTCATTGAGCGATTTTATATACCACTTACAGAGCATCATTAAAAAGTATTATGTAAACAATCATCATATAACTGTTCAAACATTGATCAATAGGAAATGTTCGTTGGACAGTGTGTTTGTTGCTGAATGAAAAGCATTACGCAATTACTTTTAGGAGATTGCGATCAACTCGTGTCAAAAATGCATAAGTCTCAACTCCACCTAGAATGCTGATTCAACAGGACATGACCGTTTATAGACAATTTTGGAAGAATTAGGAACGACAGCTTAGAAAGGTCGAATTTCTTTTATTTCTTTTGAGGACACCTTCTTAAATGCTTTTTGAGCATTCTCTAACTCTGAATTATGGAAGAAGCAAAACAATCACGGCGACTCATTCATTAAATGCAATGAAATTTAAATTTGTCATTAAAAACATCACCAAGAACACGTCGAGGAGTTTACTAATCAGGAAACCCAGTGTTTTGACTATCAAAGTCAGATAACACTTCCTTCAGGTAGTAGTATGATTGGCAATTTTCTCCCCTATTCATGTACACCTATGCTCTCTATCATTCAGTGATTGATGCATGATATTTGGTTTGCAACTAAATGCGCTGACTTTCTATCCAGTATTGGTACAAAACAGTCTGCCATTTTGGATTCTGAAAAGACGTTCTTTTTCGCAAACCAGTATTTTCGGTAAGATGTTCTGCGTCTTTTTTTGCAAATCAGTATTTAAGGTAAGATGTTCTGCAAACTTTATTTGAATTTTAGCAGCGGTTTAAAGAGTGGCTAAACAAAAATACTTTTGAATTTGTCTTTCGATTGCTCTTTCTCAGTTTTTTTGTAACGCATTAAATTGCGCGCTGTAGTCTGGTCGTGTGCGGAGACGTTGGTGACAATAACTTGGTTACGATTGCTTTTTTTAGACTGTAGATTCTTCGACATCTAAAGATACATTTTGATCAGGTGTCGATTTCCGCAGGAATTGCAAAAATAAAGGAAGGTACTTTAGAGTTGCTATCTAGGCAGTCGGTACTGTCACCGTTACAGATATAATGTAGACGAATAAACTGTGATTATGGATTCTATATTCATACATAAAATGTGATTATTAAGGTTATTTTGTTTTAAATATTGATTTTGTTGAGAGTGGTTTGAGACTCGGGATATTGTCTAAGATTTTTTCACAGATGGGTTTTATGGTTTTTTTAAGTATGTTGTACATCACCAGGAAGTCAGTTTGTTGGTCATGCAAATCTATAGTGTCTACCGGTTTACTTTTATTGAATCAATTCAATAAATAGGTTGGTTTCTTAAACCTAATTTCCATTGCTCTCCTTGTCATCGATAGTATGGATATTTCAATACTGGTCTTTGGTGTTTGTCAATAATTTCTGCGTCAAGGATGCAATTTAGCTTTTATGCCGTTACCTGCTTTACAACTCATTTATAAGATGTAGACCATTCAATGATTTTTGCGTTAAGGTTTTTAAGTCCCAACACAAGGCGCTACATTGGATGGGCAATTATACTCTCTTCATTTAGTGTGTCTGTCCTCAGCGACGGTTTTATTTAAGTCTGGTAATCAACCGACTCATCAGGGTCTATGAAAATGGAATCACAGAATATCGGGAGTAACATAAACATGTTTTGGTTGTAAAGTGCAGAACGAGTAAGGAGAGGTTTTTTCATCCTCTAGTTTATACCCCCTTTGCTAGTAGGGTTTCTTACATTTACCGGAGCTGTAGTGGTTAAAAAAATAGCCACCACTATCTACAGGATAGTAGGGGATAGGAGAGCTCCAGCTAAATGGGAAAAAATGTAATTTTCCTTTTGCAGAGAGGGTAGTTAACAAAAAACGAACAAAATGACTATATGGTGAGGTGCAGAAGAGATTGTTTAAGATTTGCCAAACAAAATTTATTATATATTGTTTAACCGCCAAGATAAGCTCTTATCAATTTTATAAATAACAAATGGGGATTGCATAGTCCCGGAATGATGTAGAGATGTGTTCTAAAGACCGAAATAAAAAAACTAATAGTCGAGATTGGTATCAGAATGTTTGGACGAAAATGACCCAATTATAAGGATATAGTTCAATTATAAATTGTCACAACGGTAGCTAAAAAAAATTGTAGAAAACCTATTGACCGGAATTAGAAAGATTATCTAGAAATTATGGTTTATGTGCTTAACTGCTGTTGCTTCTTGCTCGTTGATATTAGGGTAAGCAGTGGTTATCAAGTACAGCGGGCCCACAATTTAACAGCATCTGTTGTTGTCCCAAGAGTTTGTCAAACACTGCCTTCAAAACGAAGGACGCGGCTTTTTCCACAATCAATTGACAAAAACTGAACATGAATTGAAGTTTACTAGATGTCTAAAAGACTCAAAGGTAAGTTTTTTAAAGAATACACACTACCACTACTTTTGGCGGTCTTTTTGACCTTTGACTATATAGTATTTGACTACAGGGTTTTGTCAGTAAATCATAGTTAATACGTTATTAGAATGAAATTTTTATTTTAAGAAATGAAGCTCCGTGTGTACTGACTGCCCTTCTAAAACCCCCTTCCAACGGATGTTTTATGCACGTTCAGTAAACTGCTCTAATTTTCTTGTCGAAAAGAGTTAAACTCATTAAATTGATTTTAGAACGTTCACTTCGCTTTAAGCAACTTCAGATCTTTCGCACAAAACTTTCAAACACACTTAGGTCACTCTGCATAGGAACAATTTTGACCCATCTTTTTTCCTGCTGTACACATTTCCAAAAACGTAGTAATTTACAAACTACAGACAACATTCTGTATGATCCAGGATCTCTCCTTGATGATCTCCCTGCGTTTAAGTAGAGAAAATAAAATTAACATTTTTCCTTTCCTTCTAGCTTGCAGTCTTATGATAAGCGGACATACAAGCACGAGGAGCGCATTTTTTACACTACCATCTTTTTAGAAAAAAAATAAAACGTTTTTCAAAAAATAGCTTAAAAGAAGAAAAGGTGGCCAGATGCGAAACCAAAATCGCGAAAAAGGTGAAATTCATTTATAATCCTTTTGCTGGGGATTTTAGGCGTTACAATTTTAGTCTTCTCCACCAAACTTGAAAAATCGATATTTTTTGAGGTATAAGCTCAAAAGTGGGTTTTTCAGAAACAAATAAATTAGCTTGGATTAGCAAAAATTCACCAATTCAAGAATATCTGAAAGACGCCCATTTTGTTCAGTTTATAACCATCCACATGTTTGGTCCTATTTCGCAAATTAATTGGACCAATTCGAGTCATGGTGTTCTGAGGGGGATAATTTTTGAAATATTCCTCACGCAACCTATTCCTGTGCCAAAAAAACACCGAATGTCACTAGCGCTAGCCCTCAGAATACTCGATTGAGTTTTCCGCGCTTTTTTCGCAACCAAAGTTTATTGTGCCCCATCGGAATGTAAGTTCTGCCCTAAAAACAATTTCACACAGGTCCAGTAATCAAAAAGAATTCGAAATAGTCGCCACGTGAAAAACGGACTTTGGTACAGTTTTTGCTTCATATCTCAAATGTATCGACCTAAGCAATTTGCTGGATAGAACCAAAATTATGGCCCACAAAAAACTGCACAATCTGAGTTAACTAGAGTAGCATTCTGTCGTTTTTTCATGCAGGACAAAGTCAGATTTTAAAAATTTTTTGTGACGCTATATCTCGAAAAATGTCGATTCAGTTAGTTTGCGGGATAGAACTGAAAACTAAATAGAATGGGTGTCTTTCAGAGACTCCTGAACTCGTGAATTTCCGGCAATTCCAGTGAATCCATTCGTTTCTAAAAAATTCATTTTTCAGCTCATATCTAGAGTTTGATGGAAAGAACTAAAGTTGTAACACGCAAAATTTACCGCCAAACGATCACTTTGAATTGCTTTTACTAGCACGGCATCGCGAGTTATAGCCGGTCAAAGGAATTTAACGATTTTTACGTTCAGAGAGAGGTGTTAAATCCTAAAATCTCATATCCTCGACAAACCTCTTTTTGAACGATTATTTCCCACTTACCCCCTTTTTCAAGAACATTTTCTCGGACTAATTATCTTAATACTATTCGAACAAATTTATTCTAGTATTGTTAAACTTTTATACATATAAATAAGAACATAAACACCCTAGCAGATTATAGATATTAAATGAACAATATTTGTGCGATTTTTTAAAAATCAAATTTGTTTGTAGATCTATACGAGCAACATTTCATCATATACGATAACCAAAATGTTGAACTTAAAAGTACTAAAAGTATAAACTTTTCAATATATTGAGGTCCAAATATTACATAAGCGCATTCCAAATTAATAAAGACGAGTAAGATATTCAATTTCTACACACAATTAGGGTAAAGTATGTTTTAGTTTGCAAATCACTGTCGATGAAATATGTCAATGCGATAATCTTGTAACTACGCGACAACTCTTTTGTATAATACCCTTTGGTGACGATGACGTGGCCGTAAGCTGTTTAACCGCACGACATTTGCTATATTGGAATATCCCCATTGTTATTATCCCTGCGGGTAAATTTTCCGATGACCTCCTGTTGAGGATATCATTAGACTTATCACCAATCGTAGCTGCCGACCAAGTAAATTAATGAACTGACTGTAAGTTATTGTGTACATTTTGTATAGATACCGTCGCACATTACTCACAGATGATTTATGATGTTAATAACATTCATTTATAAATCAACATCGTTAAACAGATGTAGTAAAAAATTACATTTCTGTTATGTTTATGTATTGATTTTATTTATGTTACGACTAATGTGTTATTCTTAGTAATCTAATCCACTTCTTTAACTTGATGTAATTATGAAACATATGTTATTTTATTTGCAATTAATTAATTTAGTTGGAGGATCAGGTGAAATTTGCAAGTGAACAATGCCAATAAACATAATAATGAAACACCTTACGATAGTGGGCGAAACGTTGTGAACTATGGTTCAAATTTCGACACGGTCCAGACACACTAAAGATAATAATTTGAAAAAAAAGGATCAGCATTTATGGATTAACACTTACTCTAAACTAGAATTACAGATCTAGATCCAGCTACAATCTTTACGCTTAAAAACTAGAAAGAAACATTATTTTGGAAAACATTAAATTAAATACTAATTAAATTCCGTATTCTGAATAGGGCGCATTCCAGTAGCGTTCGGTCTATCTGATTTAATGCGGAGCCTGAAAATATACATATCCGAGTAGCGTCCGATGAAATTGTTATTATAAATGTAATTTTTCTAAAGGAAGAAATTGTTATAACTGTAACCTATCAACCAACACCGGTTCACTACCGATCACATGAAAACACTTAAATTGATTAATACAAATTTACGTAGATAAAGTTTGTTTTTGAAATTGTTATTATGAGTGTAATTCTTTAAAAGAAAAGAACTTGTAATAACACGTCGGACGCTACTGAACATGGATTCGAACGCTACTCAAAGAATTTTTGGGACGCTAATTGGTATCACCGGCGTTCCGGCTTGAGATAAAGCTGTGACCTCCACGCATAAAAACTAAGAACGAACCATTAATTTGGATAATTGTTTGCTAAAGAAATAAAGGCTACTAATTTGATGCCCTATTCTCGAATTAAGCGCTTAATGATTTCTTTTTTTGGTAAAATGTGTGGTGGTTCCAGGTTTAGATCCAAGTTGCAACCGCAACACTTAAAAAACTAAGAAGGAACCATTAATCTGTTTACGTAGATGTTACAGCCTAATTCGTTTCTAATAATAAACTATATTCTCTAACTAAATGCTCATTGTTTATGGGATAATACGTATGGTGATTGCAGCTTAATCTCAAGTTGCAACCGCCACACGTTTCTCCGAAAATACATTGTGTGTTTGATTGGACAATAAGGCAGTTAAAAGTTAAAGGTAGAACCGCCACATGCTTGTCAAAAAAAAAACATTGTATATTTTTTTTGACAATATGCTACTTAGTTAGCATCCAATTAACTTTTAATTCAAGTAGAATCGGTTTTCTAAAATAATGATTCCTTTTTAGTTTAAAGACGTGGCGGTTCCAGCTTGATTTCATGCTGAAACCGCGCCACCTGTTTCACTAAGGAAACATGAAGTTTTTAATTTCACAATAGATCATTTAATTAGCATCTAATTAGTTCTTAATTATGAAATGTAAATATTTTGATTTTGCACTGTGGCAGTCACAGCTTAATATGGGTAAAATCTAAAAACATATCGAGCTGTTTTCCAGAAAACTATTATCTAATCTATTTATTTTCCTTAAAATCTAATGGAGAACTCTGACTCGTTGACGATGATCCTTTACATCAGTTGGGCTATATTAAAGCCAGCAATATTTTTACAATTGAAAAATTATTTAAATTTTTATCCATATTTATAACAGATAGTTAATTAATTTTAATAAACAAAGTCAAAAAAATTGCAAGAAAAACATACATGTATATTGATAATAAATACATTTGTTTATTGGGAAAAAAGAACCACAATTGGCAATAGGTTCAACATGGCTGACCTTCTGGATAATAATAAAACGAATATATATATTCTACAGTAAAAAATCTACAAAATTTGGTCTACGTCTTATTCAATGTATTGTTTATTGGGGGAATACAGATTTCTAAACCTTTTTAATGTTAAGTTTGATTAGCCTTTCATGTAGTAGTACTCGATTAATTTGTCTTCGAACATTAACAAAAGAATTCGACTTTAGAAAATTATACATATGAACATAATTATTTTTTGTTATTTGTTCTCTATCTAATCTATTCAATCTATTACTTCTCTCGTCCACTCGACTACTTCTTCCCATTACCCCTAACAGTATCCTTCTACTTCTTATTTCCAGGGTTAGTTTATTACATTCTTCTTTCATATGATCGCATTTTATTCCGTTATAAAAAATTATATATCTCCCTATCAGCATGGATTTATGGAAAAACGATCAACTACATCTAATTTATCATGCTTAACTGAATTTTATACAATGTACTTGATGAACAACGACAAGTTGATGTTATTTACTTAGATATCCGCAAGGCGTTTGATACAATCTCCCATGATCATGTATTGAAGAAATAAAATAACTTTGGCTTTCACTATTCATTACTAACTTTGTTTACATAATAACTCAATAATGGACCCCAGTATGTTACTTATAATAATTACACTTCTCTGTCTATCTATGCTATTTTTGGGGTACCTCAGGGATCTAACCTGGGACCCTTATTGTTTATACTTTTTATTAATGATTTACCAAACATAATAAATTGTAACTTTTTGCTAACGTTTTAAAAATTTTTGCATCAGTTACATCTCTGAATGATTGCTATGAATTTTAAAATAATATCAACTTAGTACAGTCCTGGCGTCAAACTAATAGTCTTCAATTAAATATAGAAAAATGTTAAATTATTTCATATACGAGAAAATTTAACCCAATAAATTGCACTTACACACTCAATCCTTCTGTGATATCTCAAACCAAAACTATCAAAGATCTAGGAGTGGTTTTTGATGCTAGTTTAACTTTCTCAGAACATATTCAGGCAATATTTAAATTATCCCTTGTCACATTAGGGTTTATTATACGTAATTCTAGAGACTTTTCAAACTTAACTGTCACTAAAAATTTGTATCTTTCTTTGGTTCGCACTAACTTGAGAACTGTTCACTGATTTGGTATCCTCACTATAACAATCAAAAAAATTTACTCGAATCCGTTCAGAGAAAATTTCTTAAGTTCTTAGTTTTTAAAATGGACGGGATTTATTCTGAAAGAGGAAGTCACTATAGTATATTATTGTCTAGGTTTCATTTCAACTCACTTGAACATCGGAGAATTTTATGCAGTATTGTATTTCTATATAATCTATTACATAATAAATTAGACTGCCCATATCTACTGTCATCGCTAAAATTTCATGTACCCAAATACCTCTCGCGTAACTTTTTGCTTTTGTACTGACCTCTGCCTAGAACAAATGCAGCTTTTAGATCACCAATCTCTGTTATTAGCCGAAATTATAACTCCATAGCAAATAAATTGGATATTAATAATTGTATTTTAGAGTCTATACCTAGAATAGTTTTTGATAATTTGCTTTAATTTAATACAATGTTTAGTTTAAGTTATATTGCATATATGTATGTAGTTTAATTAATGTGTTGCACTACTTTTGGAATTCTTTCTGTTGGACAATTAATTAAATAAATTAAATAAATATGATTTAATTCTCCCATCCACCCCCACGCAATCTACACAATCTATCCTCTTTTTTCCCCAGTATTTATTCTTTTTTTTTCATTTCTTACTCTAAATCTTGCTATCAATCGTTTTCCTTTAATCCTTTCTCTCCTATTACATATCTTGATATCTCTTCTGTATTGATCTCCCAATGCTCTTCGTTATATTTACATTCTTTTGTACTTGTGTTTCCTTGACCCCTTTTCACTATCTCTGCTTTCATGCTTCTTTCTTCTTTCATCAATCTTTTTATCTTCTATCTCAGAGTATAACTTCTTTTCACTTTCTTCTGTCCTTAAATTTTTAACTTTTATGTCTTTCCAACATTCGTATAATATTTCATTCTTTTTTCTCCCTCTCATCTTTTTCTCATATTTTACCGCTCATCTTCCTGTTTGTATTCTTATTTATTTATTTCTATTTTTACTTCCTCTTGCACAATGTATCCTTGTGTTTCCTTTTTAAATCTCAATGTCTACTTTCAGTACTCCTTTTGTATCTTTTCTAGTTCTACCCCTTCCTTCAATCCCCACACCTCTGCTATGTACACTCATGAAATTTAAAACTTGGACACCACAATTTCTGTAAACAAAAGTTTGCACATTGTGAAGCGGGCTTAAGGGTATCATTTACAATTCTAACAGCAGGTAGTCTCAGCAGGGGTTATCTTATAGAAGGACTGTAGAATGAATCATTACACTAAGCACGTTTTAGAAAATAGGTAATTTACGTTGCTTACTTAATTTTTTCTTTAAAGAATATATTTGAAGGTATCGCTAATTAAACACCATAGCTCGATTAATTATCGAATCAAAATTTTGTTTAGGAAATGTTTACAAAATAAAATTAGAAATAATTTTGATTTAAAAACGTCTACAAGCAATAACTTTTAAATTAAATCAAAAACTAAACATGGTTATTTGGGTTGACTGATTATTACTTATTTTTAAATAAATCTAACCTACTAATTATTGTAAGTTATTAAAAAAATCATTAAACTCTCTATTCATAATATTTAGTCCTTACAAAATGTATATTTTATGACGTTTCATTTTTTCTGTAGTTAATATAAAAGTGAAAATAAAAACTAAGGCAATTCTTATTGTCAACGTATATATTTAGTTTTTGACAAGAATTTATTACATAATTATAATTAAGATACCAAGTTATAGTTTAAAATTAAATGAAAACTTTTTTTTAAATAAAGGTATTACTATATAAATAAATATAAGAAATCAATAATGGGTGTGACCTCCATTATTATTGATACATTCTTGGAGGCGTCTGCTCATTGACGCTATCAAGGTATCAATATAATTAATATTAATCGTTTCCCATGCGGTATCAATGGCTGCAATTAGTGCATTACGGTTTACTGGTATAAAATTTGGCCCTTGTTGTCTTCGGATAACAGCAAGTATTCGAGCCCAAACATTTTCGATAATGTTAAAATCTGGGCTTTTGCTGGCCAGGGTAACAGCTCCAAGTTATTTGCTTGTATCCAGTTGCGCACAACCTGCGAAGTATAGGGTCATCATATCCCGATAGTTAATTATCGAATGTTCCAAGAAAATATGTGTAAATAGTAAATGGAATCTACTAACGTAACGTTAAGTCGTTAATTATAGTTACATAACTCTCCTTTCATAAGATATAGTTCATATTAATATGCTTATTGTAAAGCTTCGTACACACCTGAACAACAAACCGAGGAACAAACAGAACAACGAACCGAACGGCAATCGGAACATTAATTTGGACGGTGCTACGTACGAATTTTAGAACAGATTCGCAAGTCCTGATTGTTCCACGAACGGTTTGCGGCGTTCCCGCAACTTGTCGGTTTTTTCTCCGACATCAAAGAAAATGCGCGCGAATGCGTTTGCAGGTTTGGACGAATCTAAACAAAACGGCGAACAAACTTATGCGGGAGAATTAAATTATTTATTTTTGTCCTTTTTGTGGGTTTGTTGTGTTTTAGGTAATATTATGGAGTTGACAGAAGAAAAATGTTTTAAATTAATCAGTGTTTAAGAATGCAAGAAAAAATGATGTCCCTATTAGCATCATTTGGGCGGGAAATTTCAAAAAAAAAAAAGCGAAGTAAATTATAATTTTTACTCTTCTTTGTGCGTAAAAATTTGGTTGGCACTATCTTCTTGTTTTCCGCAATTTTCTCTTCTCAATAATAAATATATATGAACTGAAAACTACTGAAAATAATTATGGGAACAGCACAAACGTTCCGTTTGTTGTTCGGATTGTGGAAATCATAAAAGATCGTTTGTCGTTCTGTTTGACTTTCGGTTCGTTGTTATGTTTGTTGCTCGGTTTGTTGTTCAGGTGTGTACGAAGCTTTACAACTTAAGCAACAATTTTTGGCGAATAAAGATTAGTTTGTGATGTAATATTAGAAACACAAATTTATATCATATCAAATTTATGACAACTTAAAACCAAGAACGTGTATGTTATTGCTAAGAAATTATTAAGGAAAAGCGCAATTGCAGTGTAAATATTTATAATTAGATATTTTCGAAAGTTTATAAGTCCTCTATTGTAATCTTAATACTTAAAAGAAAATCCTGTCCATTAGCATTATAAGGAAATGGCTTTTACTTTATGAATAAGTTTCAATAACAATAGAATATCCTTGCTTGTTTAATTTACTTCCTTTGAGTCATATTGCTCTAAGGGTTGTTACATTGGTCATTAGAAGTATGTAATAAATAAACAATTACCTACTGTTTGAGAAGGGGTAGTGTGAACCAATAAATAAAGTAAGAAATGTAAATTCCATTTTAGTTTAAAATTTCAAGTGTTGTGAAAATGCCACCTCATCTCGGTGCTGATTTGAAAGCGCGGATTGTTTCGGAATTAGCGGCGGGCCGTAGCGTGCGTGAAATTTCACGTATGTTAGATATACCAAAACACCGTAGGGCATTACCGAGTAAAATGGAATCTTGAACACACTTTGGAAAGAGCCATCGGAAGTGGTAGACCTAAAGTATCTACACGTGCTCAAGATCTCGAGTTGTTTCATTACGTAACAGAACAACCATTTGCTACATACTCCAGGGCTATAGCAGATACACATTTTCCCGGATGCCGTATAACTGCACAAAAAGATTAAAGGAGATGGGAATAAAGAAGTATAATGCTGCTGCGAAAGAAGTTCTCAGTGACGAAAATATGAGACGTCTGGAATTTGCAAGGCGATATGTGAACGAACCTTTGGAATTTTGGAATCGAGTGATTTTTAGCGACGAAAAAACGTTCAATAGCCGCAACGATGGACCACTAAAAGTTTTTAGAATGGAAGGAACTCGTTACGAAAATAATCACATATGTCCTAAAAAACGAAGTGGTTATTTTTCTGTGAATGTGTGGGTTGGGTTAGCGCGCGGGGTCAGGAGTTTGTTGGGCTATCGATGGACGTCTTGATTCTGCTGCGTATTTAGATATTTTGGAAACTATTATGAAACCTTCAGTCGAAGTGTTTTATCCAGACGAAGATTATATTTTCCAACAAGTAAGTATTCTTATTTCACTATACTTTCTCCAAAAATAGTTCGGGATCTGTTGAATTAACATTTTCATAATGTATTTTGTTGTTAAAGGACAACGCCCCTATTCATACTTCGCGGGTTGTGCGCAATTGGATACGAGAAAATAACTTGGAGCTGTTACCCTGGCCAGCAAAAGCCCAGATTTTAACATTATCGAAAATGTTTGGGCTCGAATACTTGCTGTTATCCGAAGACAACAAGGGCCAAATTTTATACCAGTAAACCGTAATGCACTAATTGCAGCCATTGATACCGCATGGGAAACGATTAATATTAATTATATTGATACCTTGATAGCGTCAATGAGCAGACGCCTCCAAGAATGTATCAATAATAATGGAGGTCACACCCATTATTGATTTCTTATATTTATTTATATAGTAATACCTTTATTTAAAAAAAAACGTTTTCATTTAATTTTAAACTATAACTTGGTATCTTAATTATAATTATGTAATAAATTCTTGTCAAAAAACTAAATATATACGTTGACAATAAGAATTGCCTTAGTTTTTATTTTCACTTTTATATTAACTACAGAAAAAAATGAAACGTCATAAAATATACATTTTGTAAGGACTAAATATTATGAATAGAGAGTTTAATGATTTTTTTAATAACTTACAATAATTAGTAGGTTAGATTTATTTAAAAATAAGTAATAATCAGTCAACCCAAATAACCATGTTTAGTTTTTGATTTAATTTAAAAGTTATTGCTTGTAGACGTTTTTAAATCAAAATTATTTCTAATTTTATTTTGTAAACATTTCCTAAACAAAATTTTGATTCGATAATTAATCGAGCTATGGTGTTTAATTAGCGATACCTTCAAATATATTCTTTAAAGAAAAAATTAAGTAAGCAACGTAAATTACCTATTTTCTAAAACGTGCTTAGTGTAATGATTCATTCTACAGTCCTTCTATAAGATAACCCCTGCTGAGACTACCTGCTGTTAGAATTGTAAATGATACCCTTAAGCCCGCTTCACAATGTGCAAACTTTTGTTTACAGAAATTGTGGTGTCCAAGTTTTAAATTTCATGAGTGTACATAATCACTCATGACTATTCTCTCAAATAACCACCGTCTTTGTCCAAGTCTTGTCCAAATGTTCTTTCTCCTATTCCCCACAATTGTCAAATTACCTTATTTCCTTTTATTTCGAATTTCTCACTATTTTTACTACCCCTTTCATCTCTTTCAAGGTGAATATTTTTTTCTTCTTTCTTTTACATCGACTTGTTTTTATTATTATATTTTTCAACGTTTCTGTGGTCAGCGACTCCTCTCTTAGGTACGTTTACTTCTTAAGATTTCCATTTAAATAGTGTTAATCGTCAGATGTAAAGAAAAAAAAAGTTCTTCTATTGGTTCCCAATTCTGTCTACAAAAACATGTGACCATGCCCAAATACACAGTCATATATGCCAAGATTCACGCTTAAAACGTTAAATATAAATATGTTGCTACCCTAGTCAGTTCACTGTTCATTGTTTGTACTTACACGGCTCTTAAGGTAGAATTAAAGCTGTTAGGGGTAATCTTGAATGATCCCACTCCGTAAAGTTTTTACATTAAAATTTCTAAATAAAGAAAAACATTAAAAATGTTTACACAATTTGCAAACTGTTGCAAAAATAAAGAAGAAATTTAAAAAATGTAAAAAGTAGACTCGAATGAGAAGAAAATTCTAAATCGGTTGGTGTGATTGTCAAAATTTTACTTAAAAGTTTAAACCAAAAAAAGATACACTTACGTTGTCGTAGGAGAATTTCCGGTTGATAAAAATTTGCAAAAAATGTACGAAGTCAGTCGGAACATGTTTGCAGGTTAGTTATAAATTTAAAGGTGTTATGGGCAATTTTTCAAAAACATTTGTAAATACTTTCAAGGATCAAAACGATATATAATATACAGGTTTGATCAGTTTTTGGATGCCATCTTTAAACGGTTATAACTCCGACAGTTGACCTTTTTTGACAAAATTTTATAAGAACTTTTTAAATATTAAATTGGGCCAGAAAATACACTCTTAAAAACTTTAAACTTAATTATGACTTACTCTGTATAGGGGTGTACCACGATTTAATGTGATTTTGCTCTAATTTTCTGTCTTTGTCCAATGTTTACTTTTCTCTAACGGTTTGGTGGAGTTTTTTGTGGGTCCAAAACAGGACCACTGCCGCTTTTGCTTGAGGTTGGTCAATATTTTCAGTTGTCCTGTAATTTTCGGTTCATCTCATAAAGGAAACATATTTTGGTCAAAAGGGCTTAAGTCACTTAATAAGCGAAATCGTTATTTCGATGTATGTTTTAATAAACTAAAAATAACTAATTAAACTAAAATAAATAAAAAGTTCAGACGCGACTTCAATTAATTGATTCATTAATGGCTCTTTTTCTTTCCGTCCATTGATAGACTTAGGCTTTCTTTACATTTTTAAGACAAGTTGGAGAGTTGTGTTTAGCCACTCCTTTGTACACAGACGCCGACGGAGCACCGCTTCTTACATAGAGCTGCTCCTGTGTTAGTTTTGGTCCACCTCGGATATTTTATTTTTCCGGTACCCGCATATCTGGCGAGCTTTTTCCTATCCGCGCAGTCGCTCGATGGGGGACTACAAACCCCACACAGGTTCGGACGCGACTTACCATCAATTAAACGAAGATATAGAACTATGATTAAAATGTTAATACTTTAATTATTATTTATCACCAATCCGTGCCTTTAAAAAAAATATTCAAGGTTAAAGTTTGCAAAAATGGGTTTTGCGATTCAAAACGTTGAAAAAGTTGTGTTTTCACGCCACCTGTGCGGTATTTGACGCGTTTCTTAATGTGGTTTCCCCGGGAGTCCTATTTCAAGATCTTATACGATTCTGTTTAATTCAAAACTATTTAATAATAAACAAATACTATTGGAAATCTTTAAAGCGTTATGAATTTTAAAAAACGGGAAAATTCTTGGTCAGATTAATAATTGTCTAATTCTTCTGCTTTCTCTTCCTCTTCTTCTTATTTCTAGCCTCTATTTTTCTTTTTCTTCTTCTATTACCTTTCTTTGCTGGGTGCAAGTAAATGTGCATCATATGTCTTCTCTTGAATCTTCTTCGGTTAGCGATTCAGGATTAGAGCACAACTGGCCTTGACAAAACAGTACATGCTAGTGAACAAAAAATCCAATTTTTTGCAGCCGCATTTAACATTACATCACTTTTTACACTTGCAAAAAAATGTGTTAAGTAGTTTATCTGTCACAGGTAAGAGTATAGTCTGAACTGGTTCCAATATATTGTCAATCAATTTCCAACCCCAACCTTTTTGGATCTAGAGAAAAACAAACTAATTGCACTCGTTTTTGGTGGAGTAAAGTTATTCTTTTTAAAAATTTTAGCACATTGACTAAATCTTGTTTATCAAACATTTAAAAAACTTTGTTTTGCAACTTCTAAAGAATGCTGATGTCGCATCGCATTAGCCAGTTATTGGGTGTAAAATTGTATCTGATTTTGACACTTTGCAAAATCAGATTAAATTTTCGATGAATATATGTCCGATTGATGTTAAGCTTTCCTAAGTTTGGTTTTAAAAAATAAGTATTTTTTTCGGTTGGAGCTCGAGCAGTCAGTAATACCAGTAAATCAACATTTTCCCAACAGTTGAACCGTTCTAATTCTGTTCCAATTTTCAGTACATTAACATCATTATTAACTTGTTTGGCAAACATATTTTCATTGGTAGATCTTGTTTTTTCAACATTGAAATGAACAGTCTTGTTGTGAGTACTTCCAAGAAATTTTTGGTTGCTGCAAGGAATGTCATAAATTGATTAAATAAAATATCAGAAGATGAAGATGTTGGTGTAGTTTGACGATTATGTTTTGGTGCTTTATTTTATTTTTTTTACTGGTATTACAGCTTCAGTGATGTGTATGAAGAGTTTTTTGAATTGTGATACCTCAGAAACGGTTGGTCTCTAAATGATCTATAATTTTTGTCTTACCTAATTTTATGATAAAACTTAACATTTGGCTGAAAAACCAAAGAACCAATTTTTCCAAACTTTGACCTTGAATATTTTTTTTGAGTATGGGATCGATGTGGACCATTTATATTTTATTTATAATTATGTTCCGAACATTTCTACCAATTTTCAGCTGTATGCAAATTTTGTAGTTTTACTACTTTTTTGGTTTAATTTTACCGAACTAGCTATATTCGGGACCATATATAATACATAGTTTTCTATAGAAAATACAATTTCCGTAGCCGTTGTACTGTTTTATCATTGTTCTCTTCAGTTGAGTTTAATGCAAACTTTGTTTGTTTTCAAAGATTTTTCCCGAGTTTCTTTGTGTAAATGAAAATGTGAAATTTAAACACTCTCGCGATTGTGCAGCATTACATTGTTGTTTTCTTTCTTCTTTATATAATCTTCACTGTAACTTTTGCCTTCTTTTCCGCTATACTCACCAGCTTATCTTCTACTTTCTGTTTCCTCCACATATCCAATAATCAATTTCTTTTGCCAACTTTTTTATGTGCCCCTCATCTTTATTATCTTACCATATACTATACCTCTTCTTACTACCTCAACAACTATTTTACACATTTTTTCCCACTCGACTTTTTGAAATATCTATATTTTAGTCACTGTCACATTTGTCCTTAGCTTGTTTCTTTCTAAAAACCTCGATACTCCATCACCAATCTCCCACTTTTGTACCCCCCATTTTCTCTTCTAAAGGTTAAAGTCTCGTTTGAGTATCTCTTCTAAACACCCCTCTCTGTTTACGTTCACCACAACCGCTTCTAAAAAAACGTATCTTCCTCTATTTTTTCGATCCTTCTTTGTCATTTTTGCCTCAATTTTGTATTCAGAGAAGATATTATCTTTATTTACCTTATTTTAAATGTGTTTTGTTTCTGAGTCATTTATTATAATTAGTTTGCATTACAGGCATTATTTTTTGTTTCCTTTTTCGTATTTTAAATGAACTTAATCTCAGTGAGGTCAATTTTGATTATGGTAACAGGTGATTATTTTTTAACAATTTTAAGAATGATTCTTGTAATTAACCGATTTCTTGGGTGTAATTAGTACTGTACTACAGTACATGCAAAACATTATGGTTAGTACTTGTTATACAAGTATTATGATGTCGTAGTCCATTTCATTGATTTATGGACGTTGGGGTACCCCAATATGATAGTTCTAAGGACGTTTCATTCTCAAAACAAAGAGTAATTTATCTGAACTATAAAAATTCGGAAACCACTTTTGTTTCTGCTTCTCACGAGATTTAAACAAAATAGAATTTCTGGTTCTATTGAAAAGGATAATTATCATTTGATTAAGTTTGTTACAGAAGCACTTATATAATGTTGTTTACGTAATTGGGATTGAAAGCAACGAATTCTATTCAAATTAGAAAGTTGTAAAGAAAATAATGAATTAAAAGCCATACAGAAACGTCGGATAACAACTAAAATTAGTAATGGAGCGACAAAGCGCTGATTTGTTCTGAAAGACTAATGGCTCTTCGATCTTACAAGTTTCCGCCCTCACGTAGCCCGTTAATTCAATTGCGCCCTTGCCACTTGATTAAACGTAACGCGTTAGAGATCGGTACGAGGATGTCTGGCTGCTCCACCCATATTTCTTCAATTCTTTTAATAAAGGACTCGAGGATTAATGAGGCGAGCGCCGTGGGCATGCAGAGTTCAGACCCTATTGATCATAGTCGAGTTCTTAATTACCTCGCCGGCCCGTCTTGGCTGTCCTTAGCGCCCCTATGCACGCTTTTCCGATTCAAACTCGATTCAAATTGAAATAACTATTTCCTTCTCTCATAAATTATGTCTCCATAACAAGCACCAAGCGCGAGGCTTGCCCAGACTTTGATAAATGAATGAGCATTCCATTAAAATAAGTGCCCTAATATATCCACTCCTGATTTATTTGTTTATTTGATGATTTTCTAGAGCATTGTTTGCTAAATTCTTTAAAACTGGCAACTTAGCTTACGGTGAAGGAAATAATTTACTTTGGTAGTGGTTGAAATTGGTTTTTGCAATAAACTTAAAAGGCGTTACTAATTTTATAATTAATTTAAATTGAACACAATTAAAGAGAAATGCATGCATGAGTTACGTTTCTAAAATTAAAGTTTAACGTTTGAAAAAGTCTGCATATGAATATTTTAATTGGAACGAGGAATTTAAATCAATTTATCTTTCTACCATGCTGTGGCGTCTTACCAGAATTTATGGTCGCTTTTAAGAAGTCTCTTTGAAGTATGCGCAGTAGGTAATTACATCCTGCCCTGTACCGTGAAATGGACCGCCTTGTATGAAGAGCTCTCTGTTCTTTCATTGCCAGAAGAATAAATGTTCCAAAGAGAACGGCATCTATACACGCTACCAGGACCTGTCAGTGTCATGAGTGGGCGGCATTTATTTACATACATATATAAACATCTAATTGACACCCACGGTGATAATTGATACTTACATCGATTACATTGAAGAAATTATTTCTTTAAACACTAATAAATATTCATACATTCTCTTCTATTTTTCAAACTTTAATCGTTTTCTGTAACTATATTTTAAGATTTTATCTAAATAGTTGGAGGAAAGCAGTTAAAGAGAGAGCTATAATTAATTTAAAATGATGTTTACTAACTATACACATTATTCTATTCATGCGAAGTAATAAATCACCCGCAGTTGTTCACAAATGGAGGAAACACTTTTAACGGAAATGCGAAGAAGTCTAAAGCTTTATTTCAGCACAAGAATAAATTACATCGTAATAAAAGTGTTATTTATTTTTTCACAGAATTAAGTAAAACATTTTAAAGTATTTCACTATTTTATTGTTGAAAATTTATTATAACATCGTTTTAAACAGACCCTGACGTGTAGATTGTATTCATATTTTATAAAATAACGAATTTCGAAACCTTAGAATTTACCTCTTCTACATATAATCAAAAATGGAGAAAAAGTCATATTCAAAAAGTTTCGCAAATAATAACATTTTGAAATAATGTTTTGCAACAGTTCTTTTTGTAATAGTTTTTTTTTATAAATATTATTACACACGATGTGACTATTACTAGAATCATGTGTGCTGAAATTCACACACAATTGCTCAAATCAGACAAAAAAACAACTTTTACTGTAAGAGTAAATCTAAAAATTGGGAGTTTCACAAGTATTGTGTATTATTTCTTGAGGGTCATAACCAAAGCAAAATAACTGACCCAAGCAGCATAAAATATATTCGAAATTTTTTATTATTTTCTTCTTTTCACATAAAACAAATACACAAATTCATAAGAAACATAACATGTGAACGCTACAAAATAAATTATTAAATTATGATTGTAATTCAGATTTCCTCTTCCATCAAATCAATTCTGTAAGTAAAATGTATTAATTTTTTAATTATAAGACAACAAAACTATGTAAATATTGAAATGAAAAAAAGACTAAGTCAGTAAGAGCTGATGTGTTTTTAATGATATTCAAAACTGTATTTTAATACATCTGAAAATAAATTTTGACTCCGAGATGCAAAAAATAGAAAAAAATTAACATTCCTTTAATATTCTATTGTACAAACAAACTTAATACAATGAGTACGGCAATAACAATTACAAAATAATTGAATATTTTAAGAACAGCACACCTATTATTGGTTGTGTTGTTGTGTTTATATCTGCTGGATTTTTCCTACTTACTCTGTTGATAAACACAGGGAAGTCGATTTTTCTTTCCTGGTCTGCATATTGGAAAACTGTTTTCTTGTCGTCACTTTATATTTACTTCACACAAACAAAAACCCACGTCGGCTATCACCTTCCTTTTTAAATCTATGCTCTTTTTTTCCTGCATCTTTAATTACTATCTCTACTTTCTTTCTTGCGTATTCTCTTCTTTAACTTGCATTTGTTCTTTCTTTTCCAATATTTGTATTACAATTCGTCCTCTTTCCTGATTTCCATATTATCCCTCAATCTCAATGTTCTAACTTTCTGTGGAATTCTTGTCTTTTTAAGTATTCTTGTATTAAACATTCTGGAATAGTAACCATTATACTATTTTTCAACTTCTTAATAATGTTTTTTATCAAATATCTATTATTCCGACTCCCCCATACTTGTCCTTGCGTTCTAACTTCTTTATTGATCTTTATATTTGTTATCAATTTTGATGTTTAACACACTTTATCTATTTTTCCATCTTTATTTCGTTGCTTTATCTCTCTTTACTCTTTCTTTTTTTTCCTTAAACTCTGTAAATTTTGTTTTTCTACATTTTGTCTTCTTCACAAGTATTGTAACCTTTTTCTTTCCTTTTTCTTTCTTTGCAAAAATCTCAATCTATTTTGCTCATGCTAAAATACAACTTTTCGTCTTTTGTCAATTTGCGTATCTGTTGTTTGTGTAGTTTATCGTTCAATAATCTGCTTCCGCCTCCCTTTACATTTGCCTTACATGTCGTTTTCGTATAGACCTGAGTAATTAATCTTATTATGTAATTCTTCTTTCTCTCATTATTTCTTGCTATCATACCAAATGATGCTCTGTTATCTACAAAAATCGCATGATTTCTCTATTACAGATATATTTTGTTGTTAGTGTCACGGGTTTTTTTTGCGTTTTCCGTGAATTTAAAGAAAAAGGAAAGGTGCGTAGGAGTTGTTGTAAACCTATTTAGGAAGAACCTTCTCAAATTACAAACCTAGAAGCAGTCGGTTAAACCTTCAACAGTACTCCCCAGTGTATCTAACCAACGATAATGAATGTGTTTATTAGTTATGAAAGAGACAATTTCCAAATTTTGAATATGATGCACAACAAGTTTGAAACAATGTTTAATTACAGCGTATTATTTGACGATTAAAATTGTAGCTGCAGTTTGATTCACAACACAGACAGTTACAGATTTGTCTATATACTAATAGGTAAGAGATGGTATAAATGAGTAACTATAGTTGAGGTGTCATAAATCAATTTCATCTAGTTTAATTCAAGTGCTTAACTAAACTACTTCAGGTAAGGGTGGCAATAAAATCCGGTTTACGGATTAATCGGTAAACCGGTTTACGGTTAATCGAGTTTCTTACAAAAATCGAAAACCGGTTTACCGATTAATCGGCAAACCGGTTTACAAAATCGGTTGGTTGAACCGGTTTCAAAATCGGTTTGTTGGACCGTGTTTGATAACCGGTTGTTGAACCGGTTTAAAAAATCGGTTTGTTGAACTAATTTAAAAATCGGTTCTTGGAACAAATTGTTCAAATCGGTTTGTTGAACCGGTGTTTAAAATCGGTTTGTTACGCCATTTAATAAAACCGTATCATTAAACCGCTTTAAAAACCGCGGTTTGTTGAACCGTGTTGAAATTACGTACCTACAAATTTATATTTGTTTGACTCGTGTAAATTTGTTAATGGTTTTATTTTTAAATACATTCTCTTGATTATTAAATTGGTTAAATTAACTATTATAAAAAATAGGTAATTAAATTTAATGAAACAGAATATTAATTATGATTTTTCCGTTTTTACGTTTTACAATGGTAAAACTTGAATCGCTAGCCAAATAATACTATGACCTTGAAATGTAGAAACGTAGAAACATGTCAACATATATGTTTAAAACATTCAAAATTGCATCAAATATGCACCTTTTTTTAAGTGGACTGGAAATGGTGTATTAAAGACAAAAGAATTTTTGCAACAGTTTCCTTAACTTTTACAAAATATAATTACAATTACATATAAATTAACGTTAACTTATGATTAATTAATTTTTTTCTAAATTATAACTGTTGAAATAAAATATTGTTGGAGTTAGTAAATTATAATTAACTAAAAATAATTTTATCTATTTTTCTATTGAATACGATATCTCAAAAAACTGGTGATCCGATTTCGATGAAACTGGGTATTTCGAGATTTTTATAAATGCGGAATTTTATCAGTTATTTGGGCATATGTTGGAAATAGCCAAAAACACGTTTTCTAATAGAAATGGTTTCTAACCTTTAATTGCGCACAACTTTTGTGCTTATTCACCGAATACGATAATTATGTGACATATGTATTATTTTGTCAATATCTTCAAGAATGTTATTATACGACAAAAGTTATAAGGCAAAAGTTGTTATATTAATTCGTTATCTACAGTTTAAAAAAAAACATTTTTTTGCAGTGTATAGTTCTTTTTTCACTGCCCAAATTTCTGTCAATAATATCGAACGCAAAAAGGTAGACCTGTTTGACCTTTGTATGCAGTTGTGTAAAATTCTTATTATTATTTACGAATTTTATAAATTACTTTGAATCTTAGTGATTTTGTTATTTAAATATTTTTTTTCTAAAACGTATATTGGCAGATGTCTTGCTAGCGCTTAGTTTACATTACTAATCATTGTAACGACATGTGTGCGTTTAACGTGCATATCGCTATCTAAGCAACAGCTTTAATGCTTGAAACGCACAAGTGTCGATAAAGCCAAGTAAAAAACTTGTACAGAAGCATAACACGCAACAATTAACTGTTGGCATTTTTCTTAGTTTATACTAATCATACGTGTCAATGCTTTTACACGAGATGTCGCAAGACACACATTTTGCTTATTACTAATCATATTTCTGGGTCTAAAGTAATTGCCTCTTGTGTCAAATGTACCTTTTGAAATACTATTACATACTTAGGTAAAAAGTCTAAAATCCTTTTTTCATTTAATACGTGCCGTCATCTAATTTTGCAATTTCGCTTGCCAATATCACATTTAACAGCTTTAATTAAACATTGAGTTAGTTCTTTTACCATTGGCTTTATGCGAGACTTTCTTTGTCTGTTTAATTAAATAATAATTTTTTATTCCGTAAATGGTTCATTTCGGTCTAATCCCAAAAAGTTGTCGTAGCAACCTCTTCCGGATTATTTTTGATTTTGAAGAATGATGACAATAAATTAAATAAAACAAACAATTTGCTATGATACAGGAAACCTAGGCATTCTTTTTTGATAAACGGGTTTATGATCAACACTTAAATATTGAATGAATAAATACTTTAATTTAAAAATTTGAGGAGTTATAACAAAAAACATTGTTTGTTACACGTTCCCAAAAAGTTTTGGTTCATCTACTATTTCAGACTCGACTTCGCCTCGTTCGAAACAGCAACAATTCGTCCTAAAATTTTTATTTTTGGAGACTTATATGAAAAACAGCTATTTTGTAACCAAAGATAATACCACTCTACTGCACGTATTACTAAAAAGTATTTTTGTTTAAATAAATATTGTCTTTCGCCATTTTAAATTGTATCAGATGTAATTTTCACCTTGAATTGCTTCAAATTATAAAGTTTAACTTTAAAAGAAAATATTATAAATCTCAAAGCTTCAACTAATTGCAGCAACCAATAACAATGACTCATTCCGTAAAAAGTGTTTACCACATTTAAATCTCTAAAAACTTGTTATTTGAGACGTTCCTTTTTAGAATATTCAACAAAGGGTTACCTATGTCGTTTTCCTAATTAATAAGATGATGGGCTAATTTTTTTCAGAAGCTTATTCATGTTATTCAAGTGAGTCTCTGCTCTGCCAATAGTCTGCCGCCTTTATCATTTTTCCAAAAAACTGAGTCTATCAATATTATTGTTGTCAATCGTTCCTATTTATTTATTAGACCTTCACAATTACCTAAACATTTTTTACATTTTTCATTTACTACTTTTGCAGTCGTTCGATGCCAAACTTTTGTTGCAAAAATCTCATTTATGAAAATATCAATATTTTTTAGCACCTTTTTTTCTAAAAATATATATTCTTAGTGGTTGAATAAAAATACTGGTTCGCGTCAAGTCTTATTTGGCTTATTCGAGAACTGTGCCACTCTTACACTCTTACTAGAGAAGCATTTGATATAATTTTTGTGTAAAAAAAGATTTTAGCGCCTTTACATTTAACTTTTTACTGGTAATAAATAATGCTGAGGGCAACATCTAATTTGTCAATAACAATAAATGTGATTATATCCGGATTAGTTACAGAAAGGAAATTACTACAATACATTTAAGACATAAGCCTTTCAAAATGAGTAATAGGTAATCGTTCAAGTAATTTAACAATAGGTAATGTCGCAGAAATGGGATGGGTAGAATTGAAAATAATATAGGTCTTTATTTTAGTTTTGTGTAACATTATTCAGTCTTATCTAGTTTATTGTAGTTCATATTTAATAATTTCATATAAAAGTTTTTTTAATTGGGACAATAGTTTCAATTTAAAATGTTGAACAAGCCGCACCCCCATCAAAATATAAATCCCGATATACGAAACGTGTCCGTAATTCGCCACTGTTGCGCTTGCAGTTAATGCAATTAAATAAAACACAGTTTTTAATGAATACCCGAACTGAACTAACAAAATATATTCTTTTACTTTCGATAACATAAATTACTGTAGATACTTAATTCAATCTAACATTTGTATTAAAATGTAGGTACATATGAAAGTTAATACCTTAACTTAATAGTAGACTAAAATGGAAAGTTTAAATTTTCTTTTGTTAGGCGTATTATTTGGTGAACAACAGGATGATTTCAACGTTGAATATACTAGAAGGTATAAATCCAAGTAACGGTACACTACAAATACAAAACAAAACTCATAAAAGGGTGACTCACTACTATCTGAGTTCGATATCTTCATTATCATGAATTCATAATTGCAATTTCGGTCGAAATTCAAAATACTATAGGTACATAGTGAAAAAATTGTTGCAATAAAAGCGTAGATAATGCAATATGTAACAACTTTTCTTTCATAACTATTAATATTCATGAAAATATTGACAAAACATTAAACGTGACGTGATTCTCGTATCTCAGTAGTATTTAAGTATCAAAAAAGTGTTTCAACAAAAGTTTTGCACAATTAAATTAGAAACAACTCATATTTGAAAAAAAATGTGTATAAGCTACATTTTCATTATTCTCTTCGCTTTGAAAACCGTCGCATAAAGCCCATCTTATTTGCAAGATTTAATGATAAAAGATGCTATAACATCTCTTTCTTTTTATTTGACTTAATCAACACAATTTGTCTATAATATTGATATTAATTGAAACGAAAAACATTTTTTAAAATAGCTAACGTTCCCAACAGCAAAATTGTCTCTGAGAAAACAAATTTTAATGAATACCCATGTAAAGCGGCTCTTAATCAAGTTAAAACTGGTTTGTTGAACCGGTTTAGAAACGGTGGTTTTTGAACCGGTTTGGAAACCACGCTTTGTTAAATCGGTTTATGAACCACGGTTTTTTAAACGGTTACAAAACCGCGGTTTGTTGAACCGGTTTAAAAACCGTGGTTTGTTGAACCGGTTTATGAACCAGTCTAAACTACTCAGTTTGTTAAACCCGTTTATCGATTAACCGTCTTTTGTAAAACCGATTAACCGGTTTTCTTTTTTGACCGTTTCTGCCACCACTGACCCACTTGACTACTCTGCGTCAAAACTTTGCGGGGATGATCTACTAATTACTCAAGACTTCTGTGGGAAAACTAAAGAGAAGGAGCTTGAAGAAAAGTCAGACAGTAAGTCAAGCAACAAGAAGAAGGTGGGAGAAATAGTTCTGAGGATTTACCCACCGTAGCAAGACTGACATTTTAAAATGTGAAGGAAAAGCAGCTTTGTATATTTTACTAGAAAATTAATCATCTTAGTCAGAATTGTTTTCGAGCCAAGCAGATGACTTTGGATAAGAGAACACAGAAATATCAAAAGAGCAGGGTTTGTTACAACTGCTTATTGCCTGGACGCAGAGCAGAACGCAAATGAAGATGGTGCAATGCAGACTACGTTAACTGAAAACACGGGAGTTAGATGTCAAGGGCTTGCTTTTAAAGACACCATTGGTGAGACCATTAATTAATTAATAACATTGGCAGTTTGTTACGGTTTATTTGTAAACAAACTAAAAGAAATATATAGCAGTGCTAGATGATCTACCGGCAGCTCTTTTTAGTCGGGAGTGGTCGTTCGAAATTGAGGCCTCTACACTGCTCGAAAAATTTATAAGGCGCAACCTAGGATTTCGTAGAAGATATATCTAGAGCCATTAGGAACTCGTAGATACAGAAACAAACCGTACGTGCATAGAAATATGTATATTGTTTTAGCGACTAGAGTTCAATTAACACATATAGACACACATAGACACAACGATAGATAATATCATTTAACATGAATATCAAAATATCGTTATCAAACAGTAACAATTCACGAGAACGGGTTAAAACACGAATATACATTTGAGGCACAAACGCCCCCCAAATAGGTTAGCTTATTTGACAGTCGGAACACCGAGTATCCCTGCGAGTGATTCACGCGACAAAATATTGTTCAAAAGGGGTTGAACAACAATTACGACGAGTACCGGACCGTGGCCGATTATTTAAATAAGTTCAAAGCGCACAAAATTAATTGGGTACCTACTTGAAAGATCCTTCAAGTTTACAAAGTTATTTATAAGCGCCCAAAAATGTACGGTGTTAAACACACAACCACGGTACAAATACATTGAACGCGACCAAATTTATGAATGACATGCATAAAAAATTAACTTAGCTCGTGTAACTAGGAAATCTTCAGTGTTCGACAGTTAATGTACAGATAACAGCTCTCGTATCCAAATCTAATATTTGAGTATCCAACGAAGAAAAAGGAAAAGCCAAAATGGACTCCGATGATAATAGTTGCTGGCTGCTCACAAAAGACTAGATAAACGGCTTATCTTGAGTAGTGGTCTTGACCCGATCGTTTCAAGGTAAGTTGACTAACCATTTAATTATAGTTTACAAATTACTTTGTAATTAGTTTATTAAATATTTGAATTAAATTCCAACGGTGGTATGACATCCACTTTAATATGTTATAATTTTTGATTATTATCATTGCCAGTATAACCATCATTAAATATCCATTGGCTAATTAAAACGGAGTACGTCAAAAAAAGACCAAAACGAAACAAAAGAAAAAGTGCCTGCAATTAATAGAACCCGTAAGAACAAATATTTTATTAAAACAAAAGAAAGTAAAAAAAGGTACTTACACCGAAACCGGAATTGAAGATTTATTCCCTAATTAGAATGGGATGATTTTACTTCAATCGATATTACAAAGCACATGTCTAATTGTTCAATTTTTAGACAGCATTTTCCATATACACTTTTTTACAACGGAAAGTAAATCGGAAATGAATTGCAACTTTTGCGAGTGAAAACAAATCATCGAAACCGGCAATAGAAATCAAATGCAGACGAGAATCTGGGAAATCCATTGACAGTCGTATTGGGCATGAAGTGGAACAAACAAGAGGATACGCTTTCACTAATGATACCAAAAAGATTACTGGATGGGGAATATGAAGAGGTCACGAGTTGAAAAATTTTGTCATTGTGGCTCATATATTTGAGCCGATCGGATTCTTACCATCCGTTAAGCTCCAGCCTAAGAGAATGCTCCAGGAGGCGTAGTTGGAGAAACTCAACTAGGGCGAGAGATGGGAAGATGTCAAAGCGAGATAATTTAAGAAATGATTGAGGATTTACCTGTTTTGTTCGAGATTACCATCCCAAGATTTGCATTTCGATTTCTTGGAAACAATTAGGGAATACAGTTGCACATTTTGTGTGATGCAAGTCAAGCCGGTTTTATTCGAGAGATAATTGGAGAAAAAGTCCTTGTCCAGCTACTGGCAGCAAATCCAGCAAACTTGACGTCTCGTGGAAGTGGAGCTCAATATTTAATCGAATCCTCATGGTGGGAGGGTCCAGCGTGGTTACGTCTTCGCAATGAGCATTGGCAAATTCGAAGACAATGAAGAAAAAACATTATGGCGAAGAGGCAGAAAACAGATGTATGTGATCATGCCGTCAGTGTGAAGGGACCGCACTTTTCTCACTATATAAAGAACGTGCGAGTCTATACGTAGGTTACAAGATTTGTTCAAAATTGGAAGTTGAAAACAAAAAACAAACATTGATCCATTCAAGGAATGAGACTTGGAGAGCGTGACATGATACTAGGCATCCAAAGAAGACATTCCAGGAAAAAGCCGGAGGTTATGAGATTTCAGATCCAAAAGCACCCGCACGGCGTTTGAAGACGCGGCTTGTGGAAATGGAAGACACGACCGACTTCAAATTTCCAGTATTATTACCCAAAAATGAACCGTTAGTCAAGCAATTGATGAGATATGTACATGAGAGCAGTAATCATGCTGGAGCTCAGCATGTACTTAGAAAATTGCGGTATTAAATCATCCATCGAAAAACAGTAGTCAACATGGTGTACCAGACCAGGCGGCTGGTAAGATCTGGCTGGTCCACGGTACATGAAAGGCGGAAAGAAAGCCTGGATTATATATTATATACATGCGCAATCTATCGCTGTGTACATTTGAATTTGATTGATTCGTTGAGTGCCGAGACGTTCATCTTATTCATGGAGAGGTTTGTGAACACCGTTGGATGGCTAAAAACTCTTTTTCTGTAATTTAATGAGAAAGCTGGACTGGAGAATATTGGAGAAAGCAAACAACGCCAGACCTATCCAACCCATATTTCAGCCCATGGTAGGTCGGATGGTTTAAACGTCTTCTAAAAACGTTAAGGAGCTTTTACGGAAAATCTTGGGAAAATCAAAATTGATGTTTGAAGAGATGAGGACCTGCTTAGCAGCAGTGGCGAAGTCATTAACGACCGACCTTTGAGAACTGTGACGGCGGATCGGGAGGGAGGGTTTACGACCACTGACTCCAGCGATTTGAGAGGTACTCCTGTGTTGTCTCCCGAGGGTGAGCAGTTCGGAGAGAAGTTCTTTCAGGAAAGCTACAAGAAGATGCAGGACTTAAAGTTGGCGTTATAAGCGAGATTCCGAAAAGAATATATCGGTTTTCTGACAACTCGTAATTTTTCTCATGTACACTCATGAAATTTAAAACTTGGACACCACAATTTCTGTAAACAAAAGTTTGCACATTGTGAAGCGGGCTTAAGGGTATCATTTACAATTCTAACAGCAGGTAGTCTCAGCAGGGGTTATCTTATAGAAGGACTGTAGAATGAATCATTACACTAAGCACGTTTTAGAAAATAGGTAATTTACGTTGCTTACTTAATTTTTTCTTTAAAGAATATATTTGAAGGTATCGCTAATTAAACACCATAGCTCGATTAATTATCGAATCAAAATTTTGTTTAGGAAATGTTTACAAAATAAAATTAGAAATAATTTTGATTTAAAAACGTCTACAAGCAATAACTTTTAAATTAAATCAAAAAACTAAACATGGTTATTTGGGTTGACTGATTATTACTTATTTTTAAATAAATCTAACCTACTAATTATTGTAAGTTATTAAAAAAAATCATTAAACTCTCTATTCATAATATTTAGTCCTTACAAAATGTATATTTTATGACGTTTCATTTTTTTCTGTAGTTAATATAAAAAGTGAAAATAAAAACTAAGGCAATTCTTATTGTCAACGTATATATTTAGTTTTTGACAAGAATTTATTACATAATTATAATTAAGATACCAAGTTATAGTTTAAAATTAAATGAAAACTAGTATTAATATAAATAAATATAAGAAATCAATAATGGGTGTGACCTCCATTATTATTGATACATTCTTTGAGGCGTCTGCTCATTGACGCTATCAAGGTATCAATATAATTAATATTAATCGTTTCCCATGCGGTATCAATGGCTGCAATTAGTGCATTACGGTTTACTGGTATAAAATTTGGCCCTTGTTGTCTTCGGATAACAGCAAGTATTCGAGCCCAAACATTTTCGATAATGTTAAAATCTGGGCTTTTTGCTGGCCAGGGTAACAGCTCCAAGTTATTTGCTTGTATCCAGTTGCGCACAACCCTGCGAAGTATAGGTCATCATATCCCGATAGTTAATTATCGAATGTTCCAAGAAAATATGTGTAAATAGTAAATGGAATCTACTAACGTAACGTTAAGTCGTTAATTATAGTTACATAACTCTCCTTTCATAAGATATAGTTCATATTAATATGCTTATTGTAAAGCTTCGTACACACCTGAACAACAAACCGAGGAACAAACAGAACAACGAACCGAACGGCAATCGGAACATTAATTTGGACGGTGCTACGTACGAATTTTAGAACAGATTCGCAAGTTCTGATTGTTCCACGAACGGTTTGCGGCGTTCCCGCAACTTGTCGGTTTTTTCTCCATCAAAGAAAATGCGCGCGAATGCGTTTACAGGTTTGGACGAATCTAAACAAAACGGCGAACAAATTTATGCGGGAGAATTAAATTATTTAATTTTGTCCTTCCTTTTGTGGGTTTGTTGTGTTTTAGGTAATATTATGGAGTTGACAGAAGAAAAATGTTTTAAATTAATCAGTGTTTAAGAATGCAAGAAAAAAATGATGTCCCTATTAGCATCATTTGGGCGGGAAATTTCCAAAATAAAAAAAATCGAAGTAAATTATAATTTTTTACTCTTCTTTGTGCGTAAAAATTTGGTTGGCACTATCTTCTTGTTTTCCGCAATTTTCTCTTCTCAATAATAAATGAACTGAAAACTACTGAAAATAATTATGGGAACAGCACAAACGTTCCGTTTGTTGTTCGGATTGTGGAAATCATAAAAGATCGTTTGTCGTTCTGTTTGACTTTCGGTTCGTTGTTATGTTTGTTGCTCGGTTTGTTGTTCAGGTGTGTACGAAGCTTTACAACTTAAGCAACAATTTTTTGGCGAATAAAGATTAGTTTGTGATGTAATATTAGAAACACAAATTTATATCATTTCAAATTTATGACAACTTAAAAACCAAGAACGTGTATGTTATTGCTAAGAAATTATTAAGGAAAAAGCGCAATTGCAGTGTAAATATTTATAATTAGATATTTTCGACAGTTAGCGTGCGGGAAATTTCACGTATGTTAGATATACCGAAAAGCACCGTAGGACATTACCGAGTAAAATGGAATCTTGAACACACTTTGGAAAGAGTCATCTCGAATTGTTTCATTACGTAACAGAACAACCATTTGCTACATACTCCAGAGCTATAGCAGATACACATTTTCCCGGATGCCGTATAACTGCACAAAAAAGATTAAAGGAGATGGGAATAAAAGAAGTATAATGCTGCTGCGAAAGAAGTTCTCGGTGACGAAAATATGAGACGTCGTCTGAAATTTGCAAGGCGATATGTGGACGAATCTTTGGAATTTTGGAATTGAGTGATTTTTAGCGACGAAAAAACCTTCAATAGCCGCAACAATGGACCACTAAAAGTTTTTAGAATGGAAGGAAGTCGTTACGAAAATAATCATATATGTCCTAAAAACAGAAGTGGTTATTTTTCTGTGAATGTGTGGGGTTGGGTTAGCGCGCGGGGTCCAGGAGTTTGTTGGGCTATCGATGGACGTCTTGATTCTGCTGCGTATTTAGATATTTTGGAAACTATTATGAAACCTTCAGTCGAAGTGTTTTATCCAGACGAAGATTATATTTTCCAACAAGTAAGTATTCTTATTTCATTATACTTTCTCCAAAAATAGTTCGGGATCTGTTGAATTAACATTTTCATAATGTATTTTTGTTGTTAAAGGACAACGCCCTTATTCATACTTCGCGGGTTGTGCGCAATTGGATACGAGAAAATAACTTGGAGCTGTTACCCTGGCCAGCAAAAGCCCAGATTTTAACATTATCGAAAATGTTTGGGCTCGAATACTTGCTGTTATCCGAAGACAACAAGGGCCAAATTTTATACCAGTAAACCGTAATGCACTAATTGCAGCCATTGATACCGCATGGGAAACGATTAATATTAATTATATTGATACCTTGATAGCGTCAATGAGCAGACAATAATAATGGAGGTCACACCCATTATTGATTTCTTATATTTATTTATATAGTAATACCTTTATTTAAAAAAAAAGTTTTCATTTAATTTTAAACTATAACTTGGTATCTTAATTATAATTATGTAATAAATTCTTGTCAAAAACTAAATATATACGTTGACAATAAGAATTGCCTTAGTTTTTATTTTCACTTTTTATATTAACTACAGAAAAAAATGAAACGTCATAAAATATACATTTTGTAAGGACTAAATATTATGAATAGAGAGTTTAATGATTTTTTTAATAACTTACAATAATTAGTAGGTTAGATTTATTTAAAAATAAGTAATAATCAGTCAACCCAAATAACCATGTTTAGTTTTTGATTTAATTTAAAAGTTATTGCTTGTAGACGTTTTTAAATCAAAATTATTTCTAATTTTATTTTGTAAACATTTCCTAAACAAAATTTTGATTCGATAATTAATCGAGCTATGGTGTTTAATTAGCGATACCTTCAAATATATTCTTTAAAGAAAAAAATTAAGTAAGTAACGTAAATTACCTATTTTCTAAAACGTGCTTAGTGTAATGATTCATTCTACAGTCCTTCTATAAGATAACCCCTGCTGAGACTACCTGCTGTTAGAATTGTAAATGATACCCTTAAGCCCGCTTCACAATGTGCAAACTTTTGTTTACAGAAATTGTGGTGTCCAAGTTTTAAATTTCATGAGTGTACATAGGACTCCTAAGGTGTCCTGGGTGGTTTTAGTACGCAAACGCGATAAGAAGCGTTTTGAGTAACCATTAGGGTGGATTACCGAGCTCATTAAAGGGCGAGATAGAAAAGTTCGGGGTGAAGACCGGAACGGGAAACCTCATAAGACCTTTGCAGCGTCTGTACTCGTTGAAGGTATTTGATGCAATCGTCAAACCAGAAGAAAATGTGGATGCTGTGAACACTGCGGTTGAAGCATTGGATGAAAGTCAAGAAGTTGTGATGACAAAGAGACCCAAATGTAGAGATTTAAAGTTTTATTATATATTTGTTCCATTTTCGGTTAAACATTTGGACCTTAGGGCGAAGCACGTAAAGATTTAGTGCAGCGAAGGGCTCGACAAGGTTCCCGATCCAAAGAATAAGTCTTGCAATCCAACATGTGTTTTGTCTACACTTCCCTTCGTCTATATATTTTAGTTTAGTTTACAAAATTTCAGTTAATTAGTACATATTATTTATTTTTAATTACTTGTATTTAGTGGCTTAGTTGTTTTAAATTGTTTCCTAATATATTCTTATTTTAATATATTATTGATTTTGCATTTATTTTTTTCTGCCAAATTTATCAGAGAAAAAACATGACTTGAATTTAAAGTACTTGCTGCATTTTCATTAATCTTTTTTTTTTTTAAATTGTTGCAAAGAAAATGTTTAAATTGACATTCCGTAACCGTTTTTATTTATCTCTACAGAAAACGTCACACAGACTAAAGGTCACCAACTTTATGTATTTGCGTAGTGTCATTAGATTAATATGAGTATTGTAAATTTTATATAACCAAACTTTACACAACATATAAAAAATTTTATTGGCATGATATTTTATGTCCTACATAAAGCGAGTGCGGTATGGACGTAGCAATCGCTCTATAAAGTTAGAAGACTTGTAAACAAAAGTCAAAAATTTTAGTAAAATTGAAATAATTTGTTATTAATCTTATTGTTAAGAGCAGAATGACTGACGATTAAAATTTGATAACTACAGCCATTTAAAAGTTCTTCTAAGGGTTAGTTAGGGCAAGGAATGCAATTTTCACGTTATCTGGTACTACGAATATGATCTTCCGTTCGCAGACATGTCTACGTTTATTGGAGCCATTTCCTGCACGACTTGGGTCGTTACCGAACACTTAATTATGATTAATACCTCCTTTTCGTCGATATTGAGCTCTATATTTCCATAAAGCCGATTAACGTCGCAATATCACGCCTATATACAACGCGCTTTTAAGAGTATCATAAACACCAAGAATTTAGGTAGCTCACAAAATATTTTACGAAGCGATGCTATCGTCTACGTTATTTGCCAATAAAACTGGAGTTTGATAGTTATGGAAGTTGGGGAAAAGAACATTAGGGATGCTAATGAAATGAAAAACAAAACCATGAATATATCACCTACGACATTTCCGTTATTAATGGTTATGATGGAAACATGGCGCAAATGATAAATTCCTTTGTGTTTCTCTTATATTATTACCGTTAGACACTTAAAAGTTGAATATAAATTACAGTAATTATCATTTGCAATCTCAAATCCTTGATTAACGATGATGTTACAAATAAGCACAAAACAATGGCAGTAATTATATTTACATTTAAATGCGTTAAAAAGTTCGATTTTCGTAAATTCGTTTTCATTTCGAGCGAGCTTTACTTCGATTATGACCCGTAAAACCAAAGACATCCCTATTTGCAGTTTATTCGAATTACTTGTTCAAAAAAGGATACGAGGCAATCTTCACATTGTAAGCATGGGGAGATTTTCGAACGTTAAAAATATTGATAGATTTTAAAGTACTTTACATTGGCTTTCATGTATCGAAAAACAGAGGGATCGTTTAAAGCACCCTAAGAAATCCTATTCGCATAAAATACATTTTTATGTTTTCGCATATTTCATAATTGATTATACTGGGGGAGACATAACCACCCGAATTGCCACATTTTTCTTTTTTATTTTCGACAAAAATAAATGGATAACATTTATAGTTAGATGATGCGATTTTTAAATTGATTGTCATTTACAATGCGTTCCAAAATGTATGAGAACATTATTCAATTCTATAAGATTACATATGGTAAACATACATTTAAAACACACTCAAATCCATAAAAATCGATCCACGAGTTTTTATTTGTATTATTCGTACCTAAATTATATTCAATTTCTATGACTGTTTTTAGATTGGACAATGATTCTAAAGAACATATGACTTAGTTCTAAGGCAACCGAATCAACAATTATGTGAACAGCAACAATACAACATTGAAAAAATTGCGAAACAAAAATGAAACAAAACAAAACTATTGCTAATAACGCGTAGTATCTCGTCTTGAATTAGTTTTGACATTCCCTCTATACGCTTTCCAATGGTATCTTGTGCATTCCATTCTTCAACGACCGCTCCAATAAGTTGTTCTATAGTTTCAAAAACAGGAATTTGGGATTTAACTCGCCTTGTCACCATGTCCCAAACATTTTTTTAAATTAAGTCACAGCTACGCACTTTCCCTTCAATGGAGGGTAAGTGCGTAACCATTCTGTAATTTCATACAGAAACGTGCAGTACCCACAGTAAGGTAAGTGCGTAAAACTCTATATCCTGCGGATTAAATGGACTTTGTAGAAAATAAAAATTTTTATTCTATAAAAGTTACATGGTAAACAAAATTTCATTCTTAAAAAACAAAACACATCATTACAAAATTAAAAGCAAAATCACTACTGTATGTTATAAAATGAAAATCCTACTGAAAAATTACTTCTCCTCTACGTCCAATGATTGGTTTTGGCAAGATAGAGACTATGTCATCATCAATAACATCAGCAATGTCGTCTTGAAGTGGGTAAGTAAATGTTGTTACGCCTCCACTCTCTGATGCTTTTTTCACAAAACGAAAAACAGATTCTCCATCATCATTAAATGACAGAAGATTTCCGACAAAATATTTTATTGTCTTTTTTGTGGCTAATTTAACTATTGCCCAGTCTCCTACTTGCCTTTCAGCCACAGGTCTAAATTCTTGTTCTATTTCTTGCTGTTCTTCTACCTCTTCTCTTAAAAGTGCAGATAATTAACCTTCATCCGAGGACGAGTGCAGACTGAAGTTTTCGGCATTTTCTTCATCCTCCGAACTGTCTATTTTAGGAATAATTTTGATTTTTTTCTTTTCGTTGACTGTACGTGGTTTGACTCTCTTCATTTCATTGACCTTCAGCCTCTGTAAGGCATCGTCTGTAGTGATAACCTCAGCACCTTGACAAACACGTCTTTTCTTTACCTTCTCATGAGAATTGTGAGTTTTCATAGTAGCAAGAAGTAAATTTTCGAAGCTAATATCTGCAATGCTTGAGTCTGCATCTAATTGAGTAGCAGAAGAGATTCTCTCAGTGCCCGTGTGTTGTAGATGATTTGAGTCGGTGGCATGATCATCAGTTATTCTATTAGGGGTAGATGAACACCCTGGTCTACTTTCATCATTGCTGTGAACAGAATTGTGGTGTTTCCATCGCTGCAGGACAGTGGGTTCATATCTTTCTTCAGGAATTACCATGTGATTAAACGGAACTATCCACCTTTTTGAATCCATTTTTATAACATCTTCATTTGTTTCAGCCCATATTTCTCCAATCATTTTGAAAATTCTTTCTTTGGCAGTTTGACGCCTATGTGATGTCTTTGCCATGTCGTTAGCTTAGCATCCCAACGAACCTTTAAAGACTTCATAACGCACAAATCAGTGGTTGTAGTAGGTGACTGGAGTGTGGAGGAAGTTTCAAAATTACTATGTTTTCACTCCTCGCCATTTCTATCAATGTAAGCCCGATATGTGTCGCATGACCATCATATATGAGCAGCACCGGCCTTTCTAGTCCTACTGTTTTTAGAAAGCTGTTCTTAAAATAATTTTCAAATACAGAAGTCTCCATCCATCCATTGCTTGTTGCAGCGTATGTTGTTCCAGGGAACCCTGTGTTTTCTGGAGCCATAAACTGGTCCCATATATTCTTCCCCTTAAATATAATCAATGGTGGAGCTTTACGTCCCGCAGCATTACATGCTAGGAGCACAGTTATATTCTCTTTTCCAGAAGAACTTGTTGTACGCGTTGCAGAAGTCCCTTTTAGACCTAACACCTTCGTTTTGGAGGGATCTCTGCAGAAACTTGTCTCGTCTAAATTCCAAATAAGATGTGGCTTATTTGTCAAATTTAACTCATCAATTGTAGTTTTTAGGATATTAAAATAACTTGCAATAGTGAAGGGGTCGCAAGCTTTTTACGTGCATATTCAACACTTTGTGCTTTTTAAGGATAGATTATGTCTTTTTTAAACAGAAATAAACCAATCTTTGGAGGGAACACCATCTTTAAAAGGCGTTTTAGTCCTTTGGCTTTTACGTATGTTCCTACTAACTCTAACACCTCTTTTCTTGATAAACCGTACCCGTATTTTTCCATATAAGAGAGTCCACTCACAAGTTTTTGTTCATCTTCTAACTGCAGAGCTGTCGATCTACCAAAAGAAGAAGATTTTCTTCCTCGACGTCCTTTGACGTGATCAATTATGGTAGTCAAAGGAATATTATACACTCGACTAGCTCTATATGGATTATAAACTCCGGACCTCACTTCTTCTACGGCTGTTTGCAATGTTTCCTTAGTGTAGTTTTCACCTTTATTAGTTTTCGTACATACTTTGAAGGCATTGTGCTCTGTAATGAAATAAATTAATAAATTTGTATTGTCGGGAAAGTGCGTACTAGATCAGACTCACGCACTTTCCCGCCTTTGCATTTTTGTAGGTTAAGTGCGTAAGGCTATATTTTTTCTAAATGTAAAGTGGAATCAGAAAAATATATAGGTGGTTAACTACTTTAATTAAAGCTATACAAGAGTTCATATTCAAACTTACCTTAACCCATAGACAACTGCAGATGATCATAAATAGAACATAACACTACAAATTTGCATCATCTATTTATTTTACAAGTGGATAAAAAGTAGTACCCTGTTCAATTTATATCCTGCTTATCAGCGCCATCTCTTGAGGAGTAGGCAAACATGGTTAGGTAAGGTTTCTACCAGTTTCATAGGTTGATACATATAGAAATAAAAAAACTATAGCCCACTTACGCAGTTACCCGACTTACGCACTTAACCGACTTGACCTTAGGCCATTTCGAGTAGTAACTGATGATGTGTCCCTGTTTCTTAAAATTCGCATTGATGTTGCTGATCCAACTCTTCTAACGTATCTTCCAATTTCACAAAACCGATTTACAGAACTTTGGACACTACATCGCGAAATTCTTACCACACAAGCTACATAGTACTGAGATCGCTCGTCTTTAATCAAAACGATAGTCCTCGCGGTGTCCGTTGGATTTAGTACCATTTTGTTATTCAGTAAACAGCAATTCAACTACTCACAGATTAAAATGAGGAAACATTGCAAAAACAATCTATTATGATTTAATGATGCTAAATCTTTTAGACTGGTGAACTTCTTTTTAATTGGCCTTAGTTTTATATAAATGCATTAGAATTTTCAATTAAAATTTAAATTTTATTTTATAAAGGTCAAAAAAATCAAATTACTTGCCTGATGACTCATCTATAATTTTAAATTTTGTCGGGAGTTTTCTTATTTTAATTACACCAGATTTTGTAGTGTAATTTTAGTTTAGTATGAATGATATAACTAAGGAATTATATTGATCTTCTATCAAGTTAGGTAAATTTTTAACAAAAAACCGATTACAAAATTATGAATCAAAACTTGCTCGTCTTTTGAAATTAAACTTGAATAGATACGTTGTAAATGTTTACTTTGCAGTTGTTAAATCTATTTTCTCTTAACAGAATAAAATTTACAATTTTACACAAATAACGTAAATGTCAAAAATAAAGTTATTACAATAGATTAAATAATGTGACATCCTGACCTTTTACTTAGTTTTTATCGTATTTGTATTCAGGTGAGTTTTAACTGCGATTCCTTTTGCCTTGATGCTTCTTAAATGTTTCTAGCTTACTTGAAAACTGATGCTTGGAGTTGCTTGACAATACTTCACAACGTACATGTGTTTCACAATTGATGTCCAGATAACGTATTTCACTTTCCAATTATTTCACTCTCACTAGAACACAAGTGTTTCAAAAATGTAGCAAAAACACTGGGTTGGTAGAGCATTTTGCTACAAAAATATTTGCATAAGCGCACAATTTCAATTACGAGAAATCACTTTACATCCCTTTACTCCTTCAGATCTGTAATAATAGAATGTTTATTCGTTAAATTTATGACATTCAAATGATAGTCAACTATGGAGATTTAATATGTAGTAAATTTCGGTGAGGGCATCAGATGAGAAAAGGTTCCCATGATTGAAATGGCATTTCCCCGCTGGATAGTGATTCCAATCCGTTGAACTAGGAAAGAGCGCGATCTAGGTTCTCCACTGTGTGCTGTCACGCAAGGATCCTAGTTTATTGACGAAATTAATAGCTTCTTCACACCATGGTCTTAAGGTTTCTACAGCAAAGGGTACAAATTTGAAATTTTGGTCAATGATGGATTGGTATTTTCTGGTCTTGACTGAGGCCGGTTGTTTGGCTACCGTTCCAGCTTATTTGAAGAATGTTGAATATGTGATGGGGCCAACGAGTCAGTAACGGTAGCGTCTCATACAAGGCATTGACCATTTCCCCAAGGGATCAATGTCATCCCGTCCACTCTTTTACCATTTTCACGACAAAGACCTGTTGGTTCCAAACGGCTGGGGATTTTCGCAGAGTTAAGGGAGCGCATTAAAATAGAATTAATTTCTTGATGACGATAAAATCTCCCTGCGCTCTTTTTGCAGCTTAAACAATCATGGCCATATTTGTGTACTTCTTCTCCACAGACACAAGTATGGGGCATACAAAGTTTACTTCCTAGTCTCAGTTCCATTGAAATTAGATTCATGATTTCCAAGAGCCAGACTGATTGCCTTAAGTTCTTGTGTTATTCATGATCCTCTGAAGATTGATATTATTCCAAAAACGTTGAAAATGTGGGATTGGTGGTGTGGCGGTATCTGGATTAAGAGACTCCCATGTCTTTAATGTTTCCTCGTAAAATGAAATTTAGGGCTTGTCTGACTTTGGCAAGTTTAACATTGTGTTGACTAGCACAGAAACTCCATTAACAGACGATAAGAAAGTAGGGAGACATAGATCTTCAATTTTACGTATTTCTATTCCTCCACAGCGAATTGGAAGAGCAGATTTTGAGTATTGTTCCGCAGTGAACTGCGAATTGAGTAGAAATTCCAGCGTTTTCTGTAAACTTCCATCGATCCATTTTATGAAATCCGGATACTTCCATAAAGGGGCTGTTCTCATAATATAGGTTAGTTTTGGGACGCCAAAACAATGTCTGAGGAGAAAGTAGGCTATATAAACGTTATTGAGAGATTTTAAGCGTTCCAAAAGGAGGGATAGTTCTTCTTGCTTTTTCGTTAAAATTTCAGAGAAAGCTCTTTCAGTAAGTGGAGAGCCAAGGAGAGAGACTTTGGAAATAATTTTTATACCTGGGGATACGGCTTCAAATTCCTTTATAACGGCTTCATTATCAAAAAAAAGTTCGCATTTTGAGGAATTTATTGACAAACCGATCTTCTCGCACTCATTTATGATCTTATTGAAATCCTTGAGAACAGTTTCAGGCTTTCCTCCTATCGTTCCATCATCTAGGTAGAAATTGACTAATTCGGATGACAATTCTTCGATGATGGGGTGGATTGATAAGCAAAATAATAACGGTCCGGCTGGATCGCCTTGTTGTGCTCCAGAACTGGAGGGTATAGACCAATCTCCATAAAATAATGATGATGGAGAACCGTACGCTTGATAGAGAAATAAAAAAAGTTTCGGGGTTTTGGCTTTCACTGCATGTAACATTGCGTCGCGGTACACAGTGTTGAAGGCGTTGCTGAAATCAATCTTTAGAATGATTGAATTAGTTCTTCTTTTTTTCTCCAGGAACGTTCTCGTCTCGTGGACTGCTGTTTCGCAGCCTCCCTTGGTCGCGAATCCTAATTGACGGGGCCGCAGGTAAATACCTATGGATTCTCGTACAGAAAAACAAGCTAATTTTGAAGAGAGTCTGCGTAGTGTGTTTCCTACAGCAATCGGCCGAATGCCTCCATCCTTTTTGTTTAGTGCGCATAGGTTAGCTCCGTAGAAAATTGAAAGCACGTCAGTGTTAACTTTCCCCAAAAGAACAAAATTGCAAAAAGGTGTTAAAGAGAAGAGTAAACGTACAGCGGCTTGCCCGCTAGCAGATCCTTCAAATCTTGGGGACGGATTCCATCTATTCCTGAACTTCAGCCGTTCGGGAAGCTAAAATTGCTGTTCTGACGTCATTCTCTTTAATAAAACTTCATGGTCAATTTGAGTGTCTGGAAATGACATGTCTGTGGGTGCAGGTGGATGTTTGGTCAGTAGCTTATGATAAGTGTCCCTATTGACTGGGGCCAATGAATCTTGAGATGATAAAATTTTTACAGCTCCATTAATATCTGCTTCTGCAATTTTAAATTCAACTCGTCGAGACAGTAATGTACATTGTTTTTGAATTAAGGAACGATTTAAACCGTTGCTTGAAATATTTTCTTTGACAAGCCTAGCTAGTGATTTTTTGGTTCCCTTCTGGGGCACACAGAGACATGTGTAGGTAAAACTAAATAGATTTGACCAGGAATCGATATTGTTTGTCTTGACACAGTTGTCCAGGATAGATGATAACCGCATGGCAGCTGTGAATCTTGCTCATTTCGGCACTCGTGTTAGGATCTTGATTGACTGCTTATTTTTTGTTAGGATCAACTCATCAGTGGACCCGGTGTAGTCTTTAGCTGAAATTTTGTCATTTACTTTGTCTTTGTGTTTCACTCCTTTATGGATCTGAAGTACTCTTTCTGACTGTAGAATCATTGGGCAAAATGGCCATTTCACTGCGGTGGATGGGGCCGCATATAGGGTCTGGGTAACGATCGAATCAGTACATCTTCGGCAAAACCAAGTGTCGTCAGAACTTCCAAGTCGTTTCACCTCATCGTCGTCCAATCCTGCGCATGTGGAGTGGTACCAAACTGGACAACTGTTACACTTTATCCAGAGAGAAGACTGGGTGTCACTCTTTCCGCAAGAACAGAGCTCCTCGCTGCTCTCCATAAGAATTGCAGATCAAATTCGTCAGTCAGTTACTCCCCAGATTCCAAGTTTCAATCGCACTGTGCAAGATGAAATCCTTTTTTAGTGTTACAATAATAATTTTTTCTGGATTTTAATTAGTGACAATTGATAATTGATAATTAAAAATTTGAAGTGACGAACGACAGCTTGTATATTATTTGTCACTTTTATGTAGATAGAACTACTAGCCTGTGTTGTACACACAAATTGTTGATGTACTTACATTTTTCGTTATTTAGAATGCAATTTACGCACCTTGTATTTTTTGTAAATGCCGAAAAACAATTCAAATCTTCAAATAAAAGTTTGACAATTAAATCGGTTAATGGATGACAAATGTATGCATTATCTACATTTGCGTTATAGCCACAGTTAACTAATTAATTTTTGTAGTTGGAATGTTATAATATCAGAAATTTGAAAGTGCGAATTTAGAAAAATATTGTGCAAAAAATAGCATACGCAATAAACAGTATTTGGAAATTCGTGCCAATGCCACCCCTCATGCGCTTACGTTCACTCGGGGCTGGCAAAACGGCACTCATTCTCAAAAGAATATGTTTACGCACATGTCACGTAAATAACTATTTCTTTTTTGTTTCTTGCACTTATGATTGTTCCGTGACATAATTTAATTTGCACTATGTTCTTTTTTTGTATTTTAATTTTAATTTTAATTATTATTATTGCATTTTATAACAATCTCAACCCGTAACCTTAGTGATTTTTCGAAATTTGTCGATTGTGAATAATTTAAAGTTAGATACCCCAACGTGTTTATTACCGCGGTGTAATTAAAATTTTTTTTTTCATACAAATTAAAAAGTAGTTGATGAATTTTACTAAGTTATTCTAAAATGTTGCACAAGTTTGTAAATATTTGTAGGTCAAGATCAATGAACTTTTCCAAAGAAAGGAAGAATAAAGATTAAGCTATTAGATGCTAGTAGTAGGTCACCTTGAGCTGCACTCCATATCCAAACTATAGCAGCAAAATGTCGTAACAGGCAAAATTTGTGAGTTAATGATTATTTATTTCATTTATTCATGAAGATTGAATTTTGAGTAACTCTACGGATCGATTTGATTGACGAAAACCAAAATTCCAAAATGAGAAAGCATAATATTAATAAAAACCAAAATGATTGGTGTATTTAATGTAAATAAATTAGAGTACTTTTTATGAAATTATTCAAAGTATCCTATTGAACATATTAAAGATATTATTATGGTATTGGTTTGTGTCTTTAGTAGTGTTCTTTTTATGCTACCCCTTATATGAACTACTGTTAATGGTGTTAGGGGTCTGTTGTTGTGTTTTCTTTATTAAAGCATTTCGCCAAGTTATGTATTAATTCGTCTACATAACCTTCCAAAAGTCAATGCCTAGAATGAGTGGATGAAAGATATCAGGGACCACTAAAACATTAGAAGTATGAATTTCCTTCTAAAACAATATGTAACAGTAAAGACCCAATTACCTCACTTCTTGCTCATCTGGCCTTTGAACACGATGTTATAGTATTCGGATTTAATTGAAGATTCAACGAACGTAAATTCTCCCACCCTGACTTTTCAGTGACTGTCTTAGAACCGTAAATAAAAACAGTTAAAACCGAACGTTTGTCGCCTCGTACGCTAGCAAATATGTAATCTAGAACTACACGTTGCCTATCAGTTAAATCACCAAAAGGAGTTGTCGAGATTAGAGAGATTTTCGACGCGATGACTCGGGTTCGGGTTTAAAGTTTTTGGGCTTACAAGAAATTCTGTAAGAGAAGCGGTTCCATCTCCAAAGAATGTTAAGTTAAGTTTGGAAATTAAAACGTGATCCTTATGAGACTTTGTAATAAAAAGTACTGACAGGGGCAGGATCGGTTTCTAACTCTGAATTTGAAGAGAGAAGATCTGGTTCTTCCTTGTTTTGTAAAGATATTTTGGACAAATTTGCAACAAAGTTACTTTATGAAAATCACGAAAGGTGCTATGTCGTTGTTTTTTAATATATTAGCGTCGTATTGTATTTTAGCAAGACGAAGTAATAACTTTTCGCTATGTTGGTCGTTGTTATTGGAACACATCAAGCCGCATCTCCTTTCAGTATGAACCCATAAAATGGAAAACCTTATAAAAGAAGAATTTGTATGGTCACTGTCAAAAATTTCTAAGTACGTATCTAACTCTAATTACGTAGCTTCTACCGCTAGTTTATTGTCTTTATACAGAATGGAATATTTGAACGGAGCTAAAGATTGATCTGAAAACCCTCCGTACTTCTCTTCGCAATTATTCTGCCGGAAGATTTCCTCCGATACCCCTAGAAATTAATTCGAGTTCAAGTTCGCCCTTATGCAGACGATTGATGTCAAATTTCTAAACAGTTTCCATTGTAAAAAAAAAGTGAAAGAAAAATAATGGAGTATGCAAAAAGAATTAAGTAGTTAACATCCAAAATCAATGAACCGAAAGAAAAAAGTATACTACTTTTATCCTTATCGAACCCACAAAAGCAATGCTCAGAAACTTTAAAATAATTATGATTTACTAAAGATTAATTTTGATCAAGATCAGTAGAGAAATCCCGAAGCAAAATTTTTCCACCTATACTAAGAAACAGTTTTAAAAAATATTTAGATTGCGACTGAAAAATATTTAACACTGTTTAGTTTAGCAAATTAAATAAGCCGCAGTAAAATGTTTCATGCACAGTTTCTTTTTACCTAAAAAAAAAATCAAATGCAAAAGTAAAATAGATGCCTCACGTTGGGCGTGAAAATTATATTCCATATAATACCTTAGTTTTTTATTAATTTGTTTATGAAAAATATACATGTCGTTACTTATGCACAGTATTTTCTTACATTTTCATGCAATTAGAAAGCGTGACGTAAGTTGGCTGACTTGCATCCTTTTTTTGCGTAATTTTCAGCCTTGTGCCTAATTCAATTAGATTCTGTAAGTTACGTATTTTTGAATGCACGTCACTCATATTTTTTTTTATCTTCCTAAAGGTAACAAATTGACCTACGAATCATGTTGATGTGCTAGAAATAAAATCAAAAATCCCTCTCTGTTAAAACAAATTAATGTTTACTTAGTAATGTGTTAAATTCCAATATGTAGACGGCTTTTTTAGTCTATTTAAGTCCACTTAAGTATATTACTGTTTTTAATATCACTGAAACCTTTTGGCTTATAAATATCTACAGTTTCGTGAATATCACAATTAAGGAAACCTTCTACTATGTCCATCTGAAAAATCATCAATTTAAATTTACTGGCTAACGCTGTTGCATAAATTTCGCATAAATTAAATACACTCTTTTGATGAAAACCTCTTCCAACTAATCTGGCCTTATACTGCTTTCCATTTTGGTTGTTATTAATCTTGAACACCCACTTTGAATCTATAATTTCACTATTTCCGTACGATAAAAAACAAGTTGCTTATAGAGCTCCTTAAGACACTGTTTCTGGTAATTTTTTTTAGTAACAATTGTTAACCCTGACATTGGAAAAATGTTTAATGTCAGTTATTTAAAAACTGTCAAAACTAGTTAAAACTGTGAAGTACTTCTTAAGATAATATAAACTTATAAATACGGTAACAGCACATATTGTGTTAAGAATAACCAATATTTATACACATTTTGAAATTTCAATATTTTTACAGATCAATCAACAATTGATTATTTTTAATCAGATGGTGTCGACATCGTAGACTCTACAATGTGTAATCAGTTGTCAATAAAATATACGTATGCTGTCTTATGTGTCTTCCCATATTCTATTGATGTATTTAAACAAATAAACACTAAACATCCACTGCAAATACTTAATTACATTCTTTACTACTGCACAAAATTTACACTTAAAGAAAACATTAGTTGTTTGGGTTTGATGTTCCCATTTAAATTATTTGGCAAAATGCCGTATCAAGTTAGTGATAAATGTACAGAACCACATGTGGTCAGTCGATAATCCACATAATTATATTGAAGCTTCTTTCCATGCCGTTGAAGTTGAAATATTGTTAGGTGTACGAATTCTTAGGATCGTAGGACCAATATAACACAATAAGATTTGCCGTTATTGTCGTTATTGAGAATAACTATTAATACTATTGATTGATTAATACCCATCCGAAACAACTGCATGAATTTAAGTAGTTGTAACCGAGTAATTTAAGTTTCACGTGAAAAGAAATATTTCTAGAAAGAAATATTATACTTTTTTGAATTGTCTGTCAAATTTGTAGTTTTTAAAATTTGATCTATAAACGTAAAGGTAAAACATTAATTTCAAATTTGCGTATGCGCAGTAGTTATGTGAATGTGAATACTGAATTATGAGCAAGTTATGTGATTATGGTCTGTTACCTATGATCATAGATGAACAAAAGAGACCTTATGATTATGGTGAAAGGTGAAGGTGAAGACACGTGTAGCTTCAGATTGAACATGAACATAGTGATTTCCACTAAAATACCTAGGTACATTGATTTAAACTATAACCTGGTAATTATTAGTCGATATAAAAATAATATAGAAACGATATGAGTGAATTTAACTACGTATTTTATTTTATTAGACTATCCTCATTGACTAATTAGTTAATGACATCCTTATCAAAGGTGCAATTATTAAAGGTAACTATAATATTACAATTTTCCCCTACTCTAGGAATATTCTGGCAGGTGTGCTGCACCCTACTAATTGAAGCAGTTTCTTCTGTAATTGTTTCAATTACACCTTCCCTTGAAGAGGAAGCTCCTGACTAATCCAATGAAGCACCGGCCCTTGGAGACGAAGCCCATGGCTAGTCTAATGACACACCATCCCTTGAAGAGGAAGTCCCTGGTTGACCTGATGTTCCCGATAACATTTGTGCAACATCGACTTTCTTTTTAATGAAGATTCAATGTACCCTTCTGCTACACTTGAGGATTTCCAACCTCCATGTTGTTTAATGGTAGTTAAATCACCACCTTAATTCGCTAAATGGGATGCTGAAGAACATCTAAAACAGTGTCCAGAAAACAATTGGGGATTGGGCATTTTGCCCATCTTATTTATACCAATAGGCTGTGTGGTGTAGTGGCCATTATGGTATTGCACAAAGAAACGTCGATGACTTGTGAATTGGTCTCGGTGCGGCATATTTTTAATCAAGTCCATCCAAAATTTGTCAGTCACCGCAAATAATCTCGGGACATTAGTTTTTGTTTCAGGGTTTATACTGGATATCATCAAGCAGCATGTTTACAAGCTCTTCTCTTCTGCAAGCACCAGAATATCCCATTATCAACACAACCTGAAATAATAGATTCTTATAAATGTTTGTGGCGTAATAAATAATGAATAAACCTTTCAGACAAGATGTTCGTTGTCAGAAGCTTCCTTAATAATATTCCTAATATCAGTAGGTTGCAAAATTTTAGATTTTTTAGGTTGATATCCATCAGACACTCTCTTTAACAAAGCGATTAATTTGAAACATTTTGTGATGTCAATGTTATGTCGAACATTCAGCATTGTTCGTAACATTGAATACTTTGTCCATAGTGTAGAACTTTTATTTGTAGTACTTAATGTTTGAAAAAATGCTATTAATACATTTTAGTTATTGTATTAACTATGTTTTTTTTTAATTCTGTTTCGTACGCACCTTTAGATTTTTCAGGAATCAATTTATCTATTGCACCTTCTGCAAGTGTACGCAATTCTGGTGGTGTGCATTGAAATTGTTCGTCGCTCATTTTTAATTAAAACCTTCAAAATTTATTTTTAAACTGCACAAAATTATTGACAAATAAAATTTCAATTTAAACATTTGAAAATCTACCAGTGTTACCACACTAAAAAAATTCCCAATAGCTTAGTTACCTAATATGTATTTAAGTTTAAACAAAATAATTGTTTAAATTATCTCAATAGAAAAAATTGTATGAAAAACATGTTTCATAAGGCGTTCTTATAGCATTCGTTCTTGAACTTGAACTCATACTTTAAGAACTCCTTTTATGAAACATGTTTTAATGTACCTACTATAACAAGGTAGTTTCCACAAATTTCTTTCCATTTCATGCATGTAAAGTAATTGTTCCTACTCATTTTGCACTCAAATTATTTAATCCATCAAACAATTTTTATTCCTTCATGTGTGTTCGTTTGCACCCGTGTCCATGCATCAATCATTTTCTTCAAATACCTATTAATGCATTTGCTTCTTCATCGTTGTCATTTTTATTGTTTCTAAACCAACAATGTTTGTTTAAGTGTTCCAGTCTCTTGCACAAATGGCATTATTTAAAATCTTTTCTGCAACCTTTATGTTTTATTTTTACAGGTACATATTTGATAAAATCTTAACTTTTACCTGCAGCTGCTAATACTGTTACATCATCTGCAAATTTTTGTCGCTCTTTTTCTATCAGCAAACGTGAACTTTTAAATTCCTGTTTAAAAGAGCCACCTACAGCCTGCCTTGGATTACAAAACGTGCGTGTTATTTTCGATTTTTTTATTTTTGTTAATAATAAAGATTGTTTTATTGCTTTTACTAAGTACCACTTTAATTTTTAAATTCCTGGCGTACCCGTGCTTAACCTCAATCTCAAAATTTAATATAAACTTTGATGACTGGGCCCATAACCTATTATAATATTAGTATTGCACGTTTTTAATTTGAGCTTAAAAAGCAAACAGCCAGCACATTTACAAAAGAAAACTTTTATTCTATGCATTTTCATATAAACGTATATTATGTATAAAACCTGATATACATCACTTTGGTACCAACTATTTATTTTTAAAAGTGTGATTGAAGTACACATTATTCTAAGGAAATTTTATTTCAAACATTTATGTACGGGACGACCGGTTTCGACAAAAAACATTATTGTCATTATCAAGTCTCTACAATTAAGAAAACAAAGATATTAAAAGTAAAATGAAGCAACTACGACTCACCAAACGAATATTTTACACAAAATTCATGTAAATACTTGTATTAAATATTTTATTTTATATTTAAATTTTAAGAAAGACCATGTCAATTGTGACATGGTCGACATTTTATTAAGTTATAAGTAAAATAGGAAAAACCCAAAAGAACAATGTTCGACCACGTTTAAAGGAAGGAGAAATTAGTAGAGCCATCTATCTAACTCGACAAAAGTAACGTTTAACCAAGAGTGACATCTATTTATTCATTAAAGAGCGAAACTTGAATAAATATTATTTACTATGCTTATTTAGAAAAGATATGTTTCAAGAATTCTAAATGTGGAAAGTCAGTTTGAACATTTAAGAGATTGTTAGAATCCCTGGACATGTTCTCAATGATGAAAACTTTTTCTAAATTTTGCATTATAATGTTATTATTCGTAATATGTAAAAATTGGCTATTTCCGCTAACACTAAAATTATGATTTGTTTCTAAAATATGTTTAGCAAAATTCGAGCAGGTAGGTTTGTTTAAACAAATACATCTGTAATGATCCTTAAATCTAATTTCAAACGATCTTAAAGTAGATCCTACATAAAATTTAGAGCAAGTGTCACAACACAACTTATATATGCTTTTTAAATTATGTTTTTCAGTTTTATCTTTGTTGTTCTTAATGGAATTAATTGGATTGATAGTTTTAAAAGCAATGTGTAAGTTAAATTTTTTCAATAACTCATTCAATTTGATGAAAAATTTATTATGAAAAGTAAAGGTAGTAAAAATTTTTTTAATGGGTTAATGCTGGGATTGTTAGAATTCATTAAAGTTGAGTTGCTTCGTAGGATTTTATTCTTTATTTTTAAGATTAAGGAATCCTTATAACCATTTGTGACTGCAAGAATTCTAATAGTATTTAATTCTAAAAAGAAGTTATTGTCAGACAAAGGTACAGTTAGAAGTCTGTGTAACAAGGAATGGAAGGCTGCTAATTTACGAGACTATGGGTGGTTGGTATTTGAATGTATTAAAGTGTCAGAGAAAGTGGGTTTTCTGTAAATTTGGAAATTTATTTGATTGTTATTTAAAGAGATCATTAAATCTAAAAAAGGTAAACAATTGTTGACAGAAATTTTAGAAGTAAATTGTATATCTTTATCAAAGTGTTAAACAGATTAGGTAGGTACATCATTCTGATTGCCGTTAAGGATCATTAAAATATTATCTACATATCTCATGTAAAAAATGATTTTTTTAATAATGTTGTTGTTACTATTTAACATCTTGTTTTCTAAATTATCCATAAAATTTTCTCCGAGTGAAGGACTCAAGCATGAACCCATAGGTAAACCATTTGATTGTTCGTAAATTAAGCCGTCAAAAATGAAAAAAATTTGTTTTAAACAAATATCAAGGCACTTAAATAAAAAAGTTGAATTATCATTGCTCAGATCTGATTGATAAAATAAGTTTTTAACTAAATCTAGAAGTTCTTTTTTAGGTAAATTGAACGAAACAGAAAACCACTTGTACAACATTCACCTTAGATTATCTAAGTTAATATCTATTACTAGATTCGATCAATTTATGCATAATACGTACACATCTATTTTTACTAAATGTATACAATACAAATTGAAACTCAATAATAAATTACAGAATATATTATCTACAAACAAAGTCAGGCCAACTAACAACAATGTATACAATGTTAATTTTAACGAACAAAAAAAATCGCTAGAACCTAGTAATGTTATAATGTCACCTCTTTTTGAACAAACTTCTGATTCTAATTGTATAAATAACAATCACCTGAACACTGTTTATTCGAATGTAAAGGATGGAGCAACTACGACTCACCAAGTTCCTATTATTACACCAATTATGTCAATTAACAATAACCCAAGGAAGATTTTCGATCCAAAAGAAGAAGACAATTTAAATTTAATACAAAATTTTTCTTGAGTAATCCAATTGACAAGAACCCAACTAATATGAATTTTTTTAATAGATACCTGAACCTGTCACAAATTCAATTTAGCTCGAATCAAAATGAATTCTTGAATAAATGTTCAAAGTTTATTCCTAATAAAATCATGAATTCTAATGATCACAATACTACATTGGCAGAAATTCTGAATTTTCTGGATATGAACAATGATTTAAATTTGAACCCTCTTTTCAAACATAAATTATCTAAATTATTAATTAACTTTAAAAATTTGAAAACTAATACTTCAGATCCAGAATTGAAATCGTTTCTAGATATAAAAAAATTTGCAATGATAATAATTTAATGATTACGAAAGCAGATAAGGGTAATTGTTTAGTAGTAATGAACAAAATAGATTACAGAATCGTTCAATATTATTAAAACAGATAAATCGAATTCTATAAAAAACGTGTCCAAAAATTATTCCGCAATACACCAGAACAATTTAGAAAAGTCAAGTTTCTGATTCCTACTGGTTTTCGATACCAAAACTGTGTACGTTGCCAAAAATCCATAAAATTAAAGATTTCAAGAACTTCAACTTACTTACCACATCCTTACCGGTAAGACCCATTGTTAATTTCAAAAATAGCATAACTTTTAACATAACTAAATGGCTGAATACAACTATGAAATCTGATTTGAAGCTTGATTTTAAACATTCGGTGAAAAACTCTTTCAGTCTAATAAATGAACTTAAAAAAATTAAAACTTTTCCTCAAAATTCGTTACTTCTATCATTAGACGTGAAGAATTTATTTCCATCAGTACCTAAAAAGAACTTTTAGATTTAGTTAAAACTTATTTTATCATTCAGAGCAATGATAATTCAACTTTTATTTAAGTGCCTTGATATTTGTTTAAATCAAATTTTTTCATTTTGACGGCTTAATTTATGAACAATCAAATGGCTTACCTATGGGTTCATGCTTCAGTCCTTTACTCGCAGAAATTTTTATGGATAATTTAGAAAACAAGATATTAAATAGTAACAACAACATTATTAAAATAATCACTTGAATTCTCTAATATATATGCAATGAGATGAGTATATCAGCTTTAAATTTTTATTTTTGAACCTACCTGGCTTTCTTGTTTTGCGGTCAAGTGACTATGGTTACATTTATGTTAAATAATACCTACTGTTTCCAGCGATTTTTTCGGCTCTGTGAAGTTAGCCCCTCACTTTCGGAGTTTATATTCACTTTTGTTCATATTAATTAGTAACTTATTAGTAAGTATTTGAAAGCTAAAAATGTAAATTTGTAAGTGAATTTTCGAAATTATTTTAATAAAAACAGTTTTTGGGGCTAACTTCTCGGTAGCCTCGCTATCTTGCAATATCAAAATTTTATTACCGTCATTAATTAGTAAGTCATTTGTAAGAATTTGTAACCAAGTTATCAGAATTTGTAATCAAATGGACTTCTCGGAAGCCGCGCCACTTTGAGAAACAATATTTTTTTCCTAATCAATATTTAGTAAGTGATTTGTAACAATTTGTAAGCATAATCTCAAAATTTGTAAGTCACTTTATTTCTACCAACAGTCCAAATCGTTCTGGGGGCTAACTTCACGAATGTTACAAAAACATAAACAAATTGTTGAATTTGTTTATACCTTTAAGTAATAATTAGTAAGTTGTATGTATTAATTTGTAAGCATAATATCATTTTTTGTTACCCAATCACATTGGCCCAAGCTTATGTTAAAGAAGACACCTACTTATATTCATAAAATACTACATTCACACAGATTGATTAAGCTTTAATTATTTGTTTACCAATTATACAAATAATGGTATTAAAAAGTATTTATGGAGTAAACATCAAATCTTGCAAGTAAATTTCCCAAATTTAAAAAAAAATTGGAAGGAAATTGTCGGGTGCTCCATCTATATTGCCTTAATAATTAGAAAATCGTATGTAACAAACGTTTACATTAGTTTTAAGTAACAATTAGTAAGTCGTATCTAGTAATTTGTAAGGTGATTTCAAAATTTGTAAGTCACTTTATTGCTATCTACACTCCAAAATGCGTTATGGTAAAGTTAACTTCACGAACGTCCCAAGACATAGAGAAATTGTTAAATCTATTTGAATTTCTATGTAACAATTAGTAAGTCGTATGTACTAATGTAACCCAGTCAAAATGTGACAATCTAAAGGTAAAGTAAGTTGTTGAAATACTTCTTTCGCACAGATTTCAAAGCTTTAATTGTTGTTTACGAATTGGTATTTTTTTAGAAAGAATATGGTGCTTTGTAAAGTTTTCTGAGGATTAAGCAATAACTTTAGTGAAGGCCATGAATTAACAAATAGCATGTGGTTGAGATTAATTTTGTCATCGACAAACTTCATACATTGTTGATACCAACATTTTAATATTACATGTAATGGCAAAGTATATTCACTCAATCAGTACGATTCTAACAAGATGTTTTACTTTCTTACAACAAACAAATACATTGGAGTCGTTCAATATACTAAAAAAACAATAGATTGGTAGATTGGTGAACAGGTAGGATATTCGAATTCTTGGTACCGTGTTTGTAACTATTAAGCCTCTTTCGGTGCTTACACTCATAAGATATCTACATAAAAATGAAAACTGTCAACAACATAATCCTCTTATTTTACACCTCCTTTGTTTGAGATCGAAGAAAACCAGAATTGCAATACCAAAGAAGCTTAAATTTTGAAAAACTCCAAGTATCTACAATCAAATGAACAAGTTCGTAAAGGCCATCATTTTTTATTTTCTTAATTTTAGATTTGCAACTGTGTTTGCAACGGTGTTGACAATTAGTTGTAGTATTGTACAAATTTTAAAAAACCGTGTATTTAACTTATTTATTTATTGTTTTTCCTGTTCTTAATTCATTTACAGTTCCTGAATTGTGGTGTTGCTGTTGTACTATATACTAGACACATATTATAGTACTGACAATTCGGTTACGGTGCATTGTGTTGTAAAAATTTTAAACTAAACTAGTGCTTCTGTTTAATTTCCGTTTAACCCGCCATCGGTACCGCCTCCTACAGTCTCACGATTGGTAACGCGTTAGATTTTGTCTAACATCATTATTTTTTTACTTTATTCGTCCTATTCCTGAAAAAGTATTATTGTTGATATAGCATAGGTATTTGTCAAATCAAATTTAACAAAAATAATACAATAACTTTATTTTTGTTCATATAATTTGAGAATTAACGTTTTCTAATGTAAACTGGTAACTTAAATATTTTTTATTGTAAAATGGTAAAATAATAATAATACATACACGACCCCTATTCTTAAGTTTTGTGAAATTATTTTCTCATGCGAATGACAAAAATTTTCGTCTTTCTCATGAGAATATAATTCCCCAAAATTCAAGAATAGAGGTCCTGTAAGTAAAAACTTTAACAAACAGGACAAATGTGAAAAATAAAATAAAACTTATGAATCTTCTTCCTGGTTGAAGCAATCCATGCAGGTCAAAACAGTTTTATGTATATGTTCTTTGCATACTGGCTTCAAACATCCATCACAAGAGTACTGCGTAAACCGATTTTTTCTTATTGGACAATAAGAGCACCGTGGTTTAGTGTTTTCCTGTTGTAGTCTTTTATCTGGAACTTTCTCAATTTTTCGACCCAAAACATTTATGATTTTCTGCTTTAGAGGAATAGATAAACAAGTGACACTAGATCGTCGTATAATGTGCGGCTTCGTAAGCTCTCTAGCTAAATTCGTTAGGTATAGCCTCCGTTCGGTTTTCTGATTTGTATTGGTGTAATAAATTATTTGGGAATTAATACCAGCAATATTCAGTAAACTGCAAAATACCGTAAATGGCCATCTGTTGCTCACTCTTGTTACATTATATTCAGTCTTCATTCTATCTACCACATCTACTGCTCCTTTGGTAAGATTATAAAAACTTATAACTGACGGTTTCTTCTGCTCTCCAGTGTTTGCATCAATTTCATCATCTTCGTGAAAAGTTGATAACATCAACACATTCTTATTCTTTTTAGGAATGTATGAAGTTAGCAGGCTTTCGTTGGAATTCATTCCCCAAGCAAACATGCTACTATGTACAGATCGTATCTTTGTATCCAAAAATATTGGCGGGATCTCCCTCTTGTTTTTCCGTAATGTACCGACTAAGGTCAGACGGTGGTTGTTTATTAAATCATTTGCTAACGGCACCGAAGTAAAATAGTTGTCCATGGTAACATTTCTACCAGTACCACTGCAATGCTTTAGAAGACGGGTTACGACACTGTACGCGTCATTTTTAGTTGATATGGGCCACTGGGTTGTTTGCCGGCATATATTTCAATATTATGCGTGTAAAACATTCTAGCATCTACGACAGCATAAATTTTAATGCCATATTTGGCAGGTTTGTTAGCTATGTATTGCCTAAACAAACATCTGCCTCTAAAGGCTTCCAGCATTTCATCCACTGTTACGTAGGAGCCAACAGAGTAATTCTTGACGCATCTTTCTGTAAATTCGTCAAGCATCTGACGCACAGCGGCTAAATTATCTCTTTTAGATCTCTCAGCTCGAGTATTTTTGTCATCAAATCTAATATTTTGTACTAAAGCATGAAAGCGGCGTTGCGACATAGTTGCAGCAAAGAATTCTGGAGCTGTTCCATCTGTCGCCCACAGTTCGGATGTGTTTAAATGTTGAGCCCTCTTTACACCTGCCAAATACAAAATACCCAAGAAAGCATTGATCTCCTCAAAATCGGTTGGCAAATTATGTTTGTCACTTCCAGTAAGCCTTACTCTAGCTAATTGCTTATTTGTGAAGTTTGTAATGTGATCAATCATTTCATCGGAAAAAAAGTTTCCAACATTCCAAAACATTCTTCGCATTTTTGGCTATTCCTTTTACGCCAGGTAATTGGGTGATTATATTATGAGGTGCAGTTTTACCTGGTTGTTTTGTTTGTTTATGAACTAACCATTGAGTGCCGTCTTTACCCGCATATACAGGACCATTTTTCACTTCTCTTTCCATTTGAGGAACCTCGTGACTATCTTCACTATCTGAACCTGATTGCTCTGTATCGGTATTATGAATACTGTGATCGGAGTGATCGTCCTCGTCTGATAAATCACTTTCACTTCTAGCCGACGTACATGGCAGATCATCTTGTATCTCCTCCCAAAGAGCTAACAATCGCTGTTGCTCCTTTTCATACGACATCACAGTGTCACAGATAAATAGTTTTGTCACAAAATTATAGTTTTCAAAGCGAAAAAATCTTCCAAACAACTAGTTCACTAAGTAACAATGTCAAACTTTACCGTTACACGATAGGTACCGCGTTAGATTTTAACTAACAAGTTTACTCGAGTCCTAACAAAGGCACACTGGTCACGTAAGCCACAAAGCTCGAACAGAGTAATGGTGGGGGTTGCTGCGGAAGGTTCTTGGGAAATCATAGCTAGACGGGGAGAAATCTACAGGTAACGGACTTTACAAAATATCGATAAATGTAACAATGTTAGATAAAATCTAACAGCGGTACCGATCGCGCGTTAAAGATTTGATAGTGCCGGTATTTTGGAATTTTGTTGTTCGGTTACATACAAGACTGAGAAGGTGAGTTATTTTTGTATAGATCTTAAAACATAGCTTGTCTGAGAACTCTTGCCTACTCTGTGTTTCAAAATAAATTATATAGCGCAAATGTTTAATTTATATCTAGAAAATGTTTTTAGTACAACTTTTGTACTGGTTTTCAATGTTTTAAATTTGAAATTTAACACTTTCTAAAATTTTTGTAATTATTATATACGGCAATTACATTTCTAGTATTTGCTAGTTAAACGTTCGCGTGTCATACTTTTCTTAGAAATTACACTAATGTCTTTACAGAAATGGTTGGTAGAAAACCTGCTGTACCTCCGAGCAATTGATTGAGATATTTAAACAATTTCAACCCCAAATTATCAAGAATGTTGGCCATAGCACGGCACAAGTATGGAAGGATATTTCAAATACTGTAGGGAACAAAATTAGCCCAAACGCGATTTATACATTTATACAATGTAATAGGTTTAATTGTCAAACCGAATTTGGCTTAAAAGTGGTTGACGAATTAAGTTTTCCCATAAATTCAAGTGATGATGAACGCGGTAGTACTATTGCTGTGACAATGGAATGATGGCACAGATAAAAAAGAGGAGTCTATTTTATTAAAAAGTGTAGAGTGGTTTAACCTTATTTCGGGCACCCAGTTAAAGTCGCAGTGGACTCATGTTATTTTTTGAATGCATATCATCGCAGCTAAAGACGTCGTGTACATGGATGTTTAAACGATATCGTGTAAATTTAAACAATACTGAGACTAATTATTTTACTTGCGACGGTTAGTGTCCAGAGTGTGGTGCAAGTTTAAGATGTTATGCACCTAATGCGCCTACAGATAATGAACTTTTTAAAATCAATTGTACCATCGCAGGTGTCAAACTCACCATCGCAACATTTAAAAAAAAAGGCCTCTATCTGGAGAACAAAGAAAAGTCCTCGGACAACGAATGTGCAATGGAAAAAAGACAGTTAATTGGAGAAGGGAATGTGCTAGGGAGGCTAGAGACAACCGAACGTTATACACACTAAACGTTTTAAGGAAATTCCGCCAAGAAATTAAAGAAAAACCCCATTTTGCGGAAACTAAAAGAAAAACAGATCCATTACAATCTCTGCTAATTTTAAAATATACGGAAATGTTTTGTTCCTCTATACATAATCCGTTTCATGTTTTTTACTGGACACCATCTCAAACAGTTATATACAAGGAATATTTAAAAAAACATCGTGGAAAATTATTTATTGATGCGACAAGTACTTTATGCAAAAAATTAAACAGACTGGATAGTAACATATCTGGCCATATGTTCTTGTATGCAGGTGTTGTTAATATGGAAGGAGGCGATGGTCAAATTCCAGTAACACAGATGATCTGAATGCCATAACATCAACAAATTACTTATTGGTTATCTGAATGGATGAGCAGCACTTTGGTAAATCCCCCACATACAACTATTTGCGACCATTCCTTTGCACTGCTGGGGGCTATTGCCAAGGTATTGCCAGAAAACCAATTTGTCCTCATATATTAAAAAACGTTTAATATTCTTCAAAATGGACTCCATTGTAAATTGCGGACATTCATTAGAATTGATTATTCGCATTCAATGAAATTTATCAGCAACTGGAAATGTTTTCAACAAAAAAGAAAGTAGTGAAAAGGTTTTACATGGAAATTATAGCGTACCTAACTAGACTCACTTTTCTATATGAAGCAGAAGAAGTTGTAAAGAACATAATAATTACCGCCAATAGTCAATATGGAGGATATGACGAAAACCGGGTTCCTTTAGAAAGCGAAACATCCAAAATATTTCTAAAGGGTGCGATTTTTGGATTAAACGTGTGTGAAATAAATGATGATAGTGATACCGAATAATTTGAAAAAAAAAATGGATGACGATGAAAAAGCTAATGATGACATTAAAAACTGCGAAATGAAAGATTGGGACACCTACAGCCTACAAAAACATTTTAAAAACCGCAAGCCCTAAATATGTTACTCTTACATCCGAAACTATTAGTGGAAGAGAAAACTATCATTATTTACCAGAGTTTTCAAAATCCTTTTGAGATTACTGAAAACGTATACATTGTGGTCAGCCATAATGACTAAACATTTTGGTACTCATGAATTAACGGCATCATCTGCTCCCGTAGAGAGCTCCTTCAACGATCTTAAAAATAGAACATTGTACTGTGAAGTGTTGCCAATAAGAGTAAATAAGTTTGTTTGCAAACATCTCAAAAAGATTGACGGTATGGTAAAACTAACAAATTTGCAAGTAAGTTCGCAGAATAAAGAAAATCTCAATTTAGTTAAATGAATGTATTGATTTAAGTTGCCATCAAACTGATCAAGAAACACACAATCCCGTTACAATTATCGAAAACTGGAAAGGACTCGGGAAACAATCCTCAAAAAAAATAAGGTACCGAGATTTTAGTTTTAGAGGAATCCAAAAAAATTGAGATAACGTTAATTAAAAATGGTAACATCACAAATAAAGTTACGCCGACTAGCATTGATACCAAAAAATATATTTTAACCAATACATGCGATTTTGATTGTATTGTATTTTACAGGGCATAGCTGTTTTATATTGTGACAGTTTGGAATTTCAAAAAACATTGAGTGAAAATTCAGAGAATGTGTCCACTTATTCTTGCAACACTAGAATTAACATCGAGGGGATTTACGAAACATTTTATGAAATTAAGGGTGCTACTACTAAAAGACATTTTAACGTGCAATAGACTTAAAAACGATGTTTTCAAAATTGAATGCCAAATAAATTCACAAGAAGAAGTCAATATTTATCAATCAATTGGAAAATCGTTTGATGCTGGAGCAGTTTATTAAAGATATTTCTAAAGAGCAAACGAATTGCCGTAAATGTCGTAAAATCACAAATATTAATTGCAAAATTAACAATCAAGTGTTTTTAGATTGTGAGTTTCTTAATTTAAACAATATGCGCCTTCAGGATATTCCATTAGTGCTAAATTTAGTCAAAAAACGTCTATTTTAAGGTGTGTAGTTGCTTATAGAGGACATTCTAATATTATAAATAATTCTTATGGACATTATTACTGTTTATGTCGAAGAGTGGATGGTGTATGGGAGATATATGACAACCTTTTAAAAAAAGTCTGTACAGATAACACAGGTCGTCATAACGTCCATGCCATCCTATACACTGTGTAGTTACAATATACATACTGTACATAATTTACCATTTATATGTGTATATTTTAGCAACGTTTGTTCTGTTATCATCGGTTGTTAGTATTACCTATTCACTGGTCTACAGTGGTTTTGTTGCCCAGGATATAAGATCGATTTTGGATATATTTATGCTCACGATTCATGAAAATATCGATGATTTTGTAAGATTTGCTCTGGTTTATTTAAAAAAATTTATTTTTATTTTGCGTTACAAGAATCAGAAAACTTAAAACAAAATAACATATATATTAATAACGTCAGTTATGTTTTGATAAATAAGGGATTTTACATCGAGTAAAAGGAAAGAAAAATGTCGAAAACAGGTTATATTTCTATAAAACGCCTTTTAAGAGCTTTTCTTTTATAATTTTCCAGCGGACAATCTCTTTTTAAGGACCAGCAGTAATCTGCCATCATGTGGCTATCCCATCGACCCTGATACCTTTCTTCCATCACTTTTAGATCCTGGTGGAACCGCTCTCCCTGTTCCTCACTATAATTTCCTAGATTATCCGGAAATTTGTCCAGATGATTGCGGAGATAGTGTAACTTGATACTCATATTTGCTCCAAGAGTCTGAAAGTTTGTCAGCATACTTCGCACAATTTCTTCATAATTTGGTGCTTTATGGTTACCTAGGAAATTTTCAACTACCAACACGAAACTTTTCCAAGCTTCACTTTCCGGAATAGTCATAGCTTTGATAAAATCTGTATCTTTCATCAATTGCCGTATTTGAGGACCATCAAATATTCCACCTTTCAACTTTTCCATACTAAGCTTCGGAAATTTTCTACAAATGTAATTGAAACAATCTCCTTCCTTGTCCAACGCTTTCACAAATTGCTTCATCATTCCTAACTTGATATGTAATGGTGGAAGTATGATTTTGTCTCTGCTTACCAACGGCTCCGTGATTACATTGGCTTTACCGACCGTTAAAGAATTTCTTACAGGCCAAACATCTTGTTTCCAATGAAGTTGCTTTGCTCTACTGTCCCACATGCAAATGAAGCAAGGGTATTTCGTGTATCCACTTTGTTGACCGAGTAAAAATTAACCATTTTGAAATCCACGCAGATCGACCATTGATGCTCCGAGTAATTAATTTTTCTAAAACTAATTTTATATTTTCGTATTCTTCTTTGAGTTTTGTAGAATGGGCAATCGGAATTGATGCATATTTATTTCCATTGTGCAGTAAGACGCATTTTAAACTTCTTTTACAACTGTCAATAAATAGGCGCCACTCAGTAGGTTTGTATTCCTTTGAGCCCATATCCAGAAGCAGCTTCGCGACATCATTACAGTACACTAGTTCCTCATTTTCACTAAAGTATTGTAGTAACTCACTTTCGCGTGTTCTATATGTGGTAATTGTTACCATCGGTGCTAATAAATTTCTTTCTTTCAATCTTGAAGCTAACAGTTCCGATCCTTTTTGATAAATTCAGATCACGTATTAAATCACTGAGTTCATTTTGAGAAAATAACTTTGGCGTAGATGTTTCACCCTCCCATTCACTTCCACTGGTAGACTGTACAGATTTCTGTGAATTTGGCAACATCATTGTTTCTGAGGGTATCCGAATTACTTTTGAAACGTATATAGGCCGCTGAAGATTTTCATTGTGTAAAACAGGACATTTTGTAGACTGTAAATCTGGATATTTCCACGTTTGGTTTCGATTAAAACCTTTCGCATCTACTACGCAAAAGTAACAATCATCGAAATGATTTTTAGGCTCCATCCAGATCATAGGAATACCAAAATCTAATCCAGCACGTTCTCCTTTCCTCCACAACCGTAAAGACTCAACACAAGACTTACAGACTTTATGAGGAACCCATGCCTTATCTAATTTATCCATTTTAAAACCGAAATATTCGGCATAAGTCTCCTTGACGAAGTCTGTGATATTTCTCTTTCGTTTTTTCGTTATATAAACCCCACAAATATAACAAAACAAATCAGTACTATATTTACACTTTCTTCGTGATGAACTCATGTTTTAAAAGACAAGAAAAATATATTAGAATGAAAATTCAGTAAACGAAACAAAGTATTGACACACGGCAACTTATACAGATGCACGTCTAAGTACTTCAATATGTCGAATAACTGAGATCAGCTGTTCTGCTGGATATGGGCCTAAGCGCGGGGATCACGTGATATTTGTATGCGCGAAAAGGTGCGCAGAACCCTAATCATAGCTGGAAATTTTTTTTTATTGCAATCAAGCCGATAATTGATCAAAATATAAGATATGCAATATAATCATGAAAACAAGAGCACATCCAATAATTTCATGAATAAATTCGTAATCTGGGCACTTGAAAACATCAAAATTTGCTAAGATATCCAGGGCAACAAAAATTTTTTTTGTAGAGCTGTGTATGTATTATGTATTAGATTATCAATTCAAAATGATTTGAACTAAAATTTACTAATTATTTATATAACATTGTACAAGACCCGAAAATTTCTTCCCCACACCTTTTATAAATAAATAGCAAAATTCACTTACAACGTTAAATTTTTCTTCAATAATACATCCTAATAATACTAATTGGTAAACAACAATTAAAGCTTTGAAATCTGTGTCAATAAAGTATTTCAACAACTTACTTTACCTTTAGATTACCCTATTTTGAATGAGTTACAAATTATGAAATCACGTTTACAAATTAGTACATATGATCTTACTAATTATTACTTAGAAATACAAATATATTTATCTATTTCTCTATGTCTTGAAACGTTCATGAAGATAACCTTACCAAAAGTCATTTTGGACTGTAGATAGCAATAAAGTGACTTACAAATTATGAAATCACCCTTACAAATTAGTAAATAAGACTTACTAATTATTACTTAGAAATACGAATAAATTTAACCATTTCTTTATGTCTTCAGACGTTCGTGAAGTTAACCTTTTCATAACGCATTTTGGAGTGTAGATAGCAATAAAGCGACTTACAAATTTTGAAATCACCTTTACAAATTAGTAGATACGACTTACTAATTGTTACTTAAAACTAATTTAACCATTTGTTACATACGATTTTTTAATTATTAAGGCAATATAGATGGAGCACCTGACAATTTCCTTCCAATTTTTTTAAATTTGGGAAATTTACTTGCAAGATAATGATGCTTACTCCATCAATACTTTTTAATAACATAATTTGTATAATTGGTAAACCAATAATTAAACCTTAATCAATCTGTGTGAATGTAGTATTTTATGAATATAAGTAGGTATCTACTTTAACATAAGCTTGGGCCAATGTGATTGGGTAACAAAAAATGATATTATGCCTACAAATTAATACATACAACTTACTAATTATTACTTAAATGTATAAACAAATTTAACAATTTGTTTATGTTTTTGTAACATTCGTGAAGTTAGCCCCTAGAACGTTTTTGGACTGTTGGTAGAAATTAAGTGACTTACAAATTTTGAGATTATGCTTACAAATTGTTACAAATCACTTACTAAATATTGATTAGGAAAAAATATTGTTTCTCAAAGTGGCGCGGCTTCCGAGAAGTCCATTTGATTACAAATTCTGATAACTTGGTTACAAATTCTTACAAATGACTTACTAATTAATGACGGTAATAAAATTTTGATATTGCAAGATAGCGAGGCTACCGAGAAGTTAGCCCCAAAACTGTTGTTATTAAAATAAATTCGAAAATTCACTTACAAATTTACATTTTTAGCTTACAAATACTTACTAATAACTTACTAATTAATAAGAATCAAAGTGAATATAAACTCCGAAAGTGAGGGGCTAACTTCACGGACATATTTTTTTCTCGTGTTCAGATACGATTAATAGTTTTCATTTGTTTAGACGGCATTAAACCTTGAGGTTACAATCATTATTTAGACAAATTAAAATAAATGTTGTTTATGAAATGATAGTAAAATTATACATGAAATTGTGTGCAACGGGGTATTAATTGAACTTTTCAAAATACTAGTAAACGGTTACGTTAATGTTTAACGTTTTTGTTCTAAATACCGATAAAATAAAAACAAGAATAGCTATGCAGCACACATGTATCGTTCCTGGAACCTTTTAGAATAAAATTCTTCATTAAAAGAGTTATTTAGCACGATGAAAACATTATTTTAACAATTACGCTTTTTGACGCTTTGCTATATCGTGTAAATATTTTCCAATTGTGGCCCTCTCGTGTTACTCACATTTTTGTTAGAAAGTATGGAGTAAAATAAATTGATAATGTTTTTTTTTAATTGTTATATATAACAAATTAACAGCGTAAATGAACTTTTGAATGCTTTACAATAAATAAAGACAATTCTATTTTCACAATGAATTTACGTTTATTCAGTAAAGAAAAACAAAAAACATCGTATAACATAATTAATGGTATAAATTAATAGTGAGTGTTTCCACCCTCATTTGCAATAACTTCTTCTAGACGTCTAAGTATTGATTCTATTAGTTTGTGCACAAGATCTTCGTTAATGCTGTCCCAAGCGTCTTCGACTGCTACCAACAATTCCTGCGCTTTGGCTGATTGAAAAGCACCTTCATTATAATTTTTTTTTGTCATTACAGCCCAAATGTGTTCAATAACGTTTAAGTTTGGACTTCTAGGAGGCCATGGTAAAACGTTAATGTTGTTGTCATTAAACCATTGAGTTACTATTCTTGATTTATGAACAGGTGCGTTATCATTTGAAATAAAAAAAAAAGAATTTAATATTTTTAATTTATTTAAGTGTGTATTATACCTGTTGAAAAATATAATCGTTTTCAGGATACAAGACGTTTACGGTAGGCTGCATTGTATTCTGCGGTATATGAATATATTGTTGAGAAGTTAGCCGTTGTTCTATCCTCCAAAATGCTCCAAGACCTCTAAAGCTCATCCAGCCCCAAATATTAACCCCAAATCTTCCACTTTTTTTAATAGATTGTAGGTATCGATTGTCATTCCTGGAATTTCTAGGCCGATAGACTTTTAAAGGTCCGTCATAATAATTTTGGAAAACCTGGCAACAACGACTTCATTTAAAGAATGTGACCATAAATATGTATGGGTAACATATAAACAAATTTCTCATCGGAAAAGATAACGTTGTTCCAAAATTCCCTTGGTTCTCGAGCATAACGCACGGCGAATGCTAATCGTCTTCTCCGGTCTTCATCGGAAAGATGCGGTTTTTGAGCTGCCGTAAAACATTTCACACCGTGCTCTTTTAAGCGATTTCTAGCCGTACATCGAGAACCTGGATGTGAGGTTTGTAAAATAACCTTCCTCAAGTTCGAAAACGGATGTTGGTTTACGTAATTGACAAGGGCCATATCTTGTTGGAGCGTTGAAATTTTTCTTCTTCCACTTCCTTCTCGTCGATCTACGGTTAACTCATTTTGCCACTTCAATTTCAAGCGGCCCACTGCAGATTTTGAAACATCTAATTCGCGTGCAATTTGTCGAACACTTAATCCACGTTCCAGAAGTCCAATCACATGACAACGTGTATCCGCGGATAAATGAGACATTATCAACATTAAATAGCTCTACAGATTCACAAACTACTAATGAAAAATTTCAGAAGGACTTAACATTTTACCTATACTTACACCCCCTCTTTATTACCATTAGCCACAGTAAGTAATCTACACTTACATCCTTCTTCATTATTGTTACACACAATAAGTAATTAGTGCTTTTGTGTAAATTATCGGAAGACTATTATATTTAAAAAATTTGTATTGGATTTATTGTAGGGAGTTTTACAAGGTATTGTTTATTAAAAGGTATAATGGGTTTTATGTTTAATAATTTCTTTGTTACATAGATAATAGAAAACTCCTGACAGATAAATTTTTGTTCCAATTGTTCACTGTTATTGTTATACTTGTTATACTTATGTGATTGTGTTTTATTGTGTTTAAGAACCTTTAAACAAAAATTCAATTTTAAAAGATTTGTAATGAAACTGTTACTATTTTGAGTTCTTTTAAATAACATTAACATCATACACTAGTTACTTTTATAAGTATATTTATAAATATATTGGACAATTTAACTGTTCATCAGTTTCTTTTTTTTTTTGTTATTGATACATTAAACGACAAAAATTAAAAAAGAAACTATCACTGTTGCCTAATAGACTTCAAAATCCCGCGTGTCCGTCTTAATTCTATTTAAATAACTAAAATCGACTAAAATAATAACTATACGATTTGATTATCACATTATAAAAGACGATAGCACAATTGCTACAATAATTGCAGTAATTGTTTTTTTTATTAAAACAAATTGTTACATTTCAACAGCTGTTTACGTAACGGGTGATTATATGGGGATTTCTGTGATCAAACTTTATAACAATGATTGTAAATCTATTTATGAATAACAAGAAGTAGCGTTACACAAGAATAATTTTTATATATTGAATAGTATAATTTTAAATTCCTGTTTGAAATCGCCTAAAACAATAAAGATAGCCGGCATCGCACTTATTGTGTGACTTCAATTTTTACATAAGAAAAAAAACGCTTGAAATATTATAGGTATTACTTAAAATAAATAAGAATATGTAAATACAAAAAAATAATGTTTCGAAGATAACAGCTCATGCCAGGTAGGCACAAATACGACACTTTTAGGCCCATAAAAATTTAAAGTTAAATGTACTCATAAGGTTGAAAATAATATTAGAAAATCCACTTGTCCCGTTTTTTCTTAACTACCTACGTACCTACCCTAACTAATCTGTTTAACACTTATGATAAAAATATACAATTTACTTCTGAAATTTCTGTCAACAATCGTTTACACTTTTTAGATTTAATGATCTCTTTAAATAACAATCGAATAAATTTCCAAATTTACAGAAAACCCACTTTCTCTGACACTTTAGTACATTCAAATTCCAACCACCCATGGTCTCATAAATTAACAGCCTTCCATTCCTTGTTACACAGACTTTTAACTGTACCTTCATCTGACAATAACTTCTTTTTAGAATTAAATACTATTAGAATTCTTACAGTCACAAATGGTTATAAGGACTCCTTAATCTTAAAACTTATAAAGAATAAAATCCTACGAAGCAACTCAACTTTAATTAATTCTAACAATCCTAGTATTGAACCCATTAAAAAAATTTTTACTACCTTTACTTTCCATAATAAAGTTTTCATCAATTTTAATGAGTTATTGAAAAAATTTAACTTACACATTGTTTTTAAAACTATCAATCCAATTAATTCCATTAAGAACAACAAAGATAAAACTGAAAAACATAATTTAAAAGGCATATAAAGTTGTGTTGTGACACTTGCTCTAAATTTTATGTAGGATCTACTTTAAGATCGTTTGAAATTAGATTTAAGGAACATTACAGATGTATTCGTTTAAACAAACTTACCTGCTCGAATTTTGCTAAACATATTTTAGAAACAAATAATAATTTTAGTGTTAGCGGAAATAGCCAATTTTTACATATTACGAATAATAACATTATAATGCAAAATTTAGAAAAGTTTTCATCATTGAGAACATGTCCAGGGATTCTAACAATCTCTTAAATGTTCAAACTGACTTTCCACATTTAGAATTCTTGAAACATATCTTTTCTAAATAAGCATAGTAAATAATATTTATTCAAGTTTCGCTCTTTAATGAATAAATAGATGTCACTCTTGGTTAAACGTTACTTTTATCGAGTTAGATAGATGGCCCTACTAATTTCCACTTCCTTCAAATGTGGTCGAACATTATTCTTTTGGGTTTTTCCTATTTTACTTACAACTTAATAAAATGTCGAGCATGTCACAATTGACGTACTCTTTCTTAAAATTTAAATATAAAATAGATATTTAATACAAGTATTTACATGAATTTTGTGTAAAATATTCGTTTGGTGAGTCGTTGTTGCTTCATTTTAATTTTAATTACTTTGTTTTCTTAATTGTAGAGACTTGATAATGACAATAATGTTTTTTTCCTTAGGATAAGGTGTACTTCCATCAGACTTTTAATTATATAATCCTAAGCACAACTTAACTCAATTATTTCATTTATTTTTAATGTTACCAATAAACAATTTTGATTTATATACTTGTACGCACAAATTTTGGAGTTATCTAAATTGTAATCATCTTTCATTTTATTTATAATCACTTTTCTGATATAAACATTCTGACTTTCGTATATAAATGGAAAAAACACATTTTTAGTTCGTTACTATATTGAGTTCGTGCAAATTTTTAAATTTTATTATGATTTTGTTTGAAACAGAATTGATTCGATTGATAGCGGTTAACAATTTGTTGCATTAAATAAATAAAAGTTATTTTTTTAATTAATTTATTTTGTAATAATCAATCTACTCTAGGTTGCGTTAATTTTTTTAATTGTTTAAACTGTCATTAGTCTAAATTCTTACTAAATGTTATTTGAAATAATCCAAAAAGAGCACACTCATACTTAGACAACACTTATCCAGACCACTCTCATAAAAATTTAAATTAAAATTACTAACCCACAACTTCTATTTTATTTTACAAATTTTTAATCTTTAACCAAAATTACAATTTTTAAAATTAACCTAGTGAGTCTTTTAATTATTACCCTCCATTCCATTATTAACAATTTAATTTATACTCTTAATTTGCAGTTGATCCCGTCTTTCATCTATTTTGTTTTTTATTTAATTTTTTGTCAAACTTAGTTTTTCCTTGATTGATATTTTTACGAATTCGTTTATCTTTGACCTACTTTTTCTCGAGACACTTTTCTTTGTGTTTTATTTTATTTTTTGATTCCAGAGTGTTGTTTTCTTCCATTGTTTTATCCTTTTTTACTAAGCGCACGTCTAGTTCTTTTATTTCATTTCAAAATAATTTTTATTTAATTTTCTATTCAAAACATTTTTGTCAGTTTTATTTAACTTCTTGATTCCTGTCTTTGTTTGATTTCAATTTTTAATATTTTTATGTATAATTTTTGTATTTCGCTGTACTACCTGGTTTTCGTGATAAATCATTTTCTTGTTACTTTCTTGTAATATATCGCTAGTTTCTTTTATTTTCTCTTTAAAATTTTCCTCCACATTTTTGATTATGCATTTCATCTTGCTTTTCAATATTGTAGTCAAAGAAAATTCGTTTTCCGCCATCAAGTTTGAAATTGATCCTAGTCGAGATCCGGCTACGTTGATGAGCGCCAAAAATTGCATTGTTAATATTAAGCATTTTAAATTATTTTTCTCTATTATTTATAATAAATTATTATAATTAAGTTTCAGTATCATTCTTGTAACCTTTTAATATTTATTTTTATTGACAAATTTCATATTCTCGGGAACACTCATCGAGACCACTCATACAAATTTAAATTAAAATAACTAACTTACATCGTAATATATACAGGGCTTCTATAAATGATTGTCTCGTCAGGTGAGCGTTGGAAAATCTAAAAATACAAATTAGAGTTATTTCATTATTTCATTGTAATTATTATCCTTGGTTGTAATTGTGTGTTGATCGTCGTTTAATGTTAATTATGTTCATTTAATTACCAACTTGATGAGAAAATCATTTATAGAAACCCTATATTACGAGGATGTATTGATATCTAGTTAGCCTAGACCAGTTCCTTGCACAAACAAAATATTGCGTTACCATAGCAACGAACAATAACTTATTAGAAGTGTCAGTGTAAAGTTTGACGTCAAAAAGTAAACCAGAGTCACGCAATTAATTAAATGAAAAAGATGTCCACCGAAATTGTGAAAATCGAAAAATTGGAGTATCGAGCCATCATCAAGTACTTGTATTTAAAAGGGTTAAGAGGTAAGCAGATTTACGAAGATATGCTTAATACCCTTGGTGATCAATGTCCTTCGTATGCGACCGTCAAAATTGGAATGCAAACTTCAAAAGAGGAAAATTTTCCGTTAAAGATGATGACCGATCGGGAAAATATCGATGCAGTTCATGACATGATTTTATCAGACCGTCGATTTGGGCTAAAACGGATATCTGAAGCACTGAATATTTCATACGAACGCGTTCATCATATGGTTCACGTCAATTTGGACATGAGAAAAATTGCTGCAAAATGGATCCCCAAATGTTTGAATGTTGACCAAAAGCGTGCAAGGGTAGAAGCATCGCGTTCGATCTGTGCTCGATTTGAAAACGATGTAGACTTCTTAAACCGAATTGTTACTATGGATGAGACTTGGGTACATTTCTACGATCCAGAAACAAAGCAACAATCGATGGAATGGCGACACTCTGGTTCTCCAAGACCTAAGAAGTTTCGTGTCCAAAAATCTGCTGGAAAAGTTCTTGCTTCAGTTTTTGGGATTGCCATGGAGTAATCATGATTGATTTTTTGGATAAGGGTAGAACAATAACTGGAGATTACTATTCGACATTACTGACCACTCTACGGGAAAATATTAAAGAGAAAAAACGCGGAAAGCTATCCAAAGGTGTTTTGTTTTTGCAGGACAACGCCCCTGCACACAAATCTCATGTTGCCATGCAAAAAATTCGTGATTTAGGGTTTGAATTACTAGAACACCCCCTTATTCGCCCGATTTGGCTCCGTCCGACTATCACCTCTTTTCTCAACTGAAAAAAGTTTAAAAGGTGGTACATTTTCTTCCAAGAAGGAGGTTATAGAAGCTGTGGAGGTCTGGTTTGCAGAGCAAGAAGAAACATTTTTTTGAAAGGTCTAGAGACGTTGCAGGTTCGCTGTAATAAATGTATGCAATTAAGAGGAGAATATGTTGAGTAATAAAATATTTTGACATTGAAATTTTGTTTGGTTCTATAGTAGGCTAAGAATTTTTCAATATATCCTCGTAGTTATGTTGCACCGAAAACTTAAATTTATACCAACCAAGAATACACAAAATAATCAATGTGTAGTTACGTAATAGGTATATGTTTCTAATTTTGTAAAAATAAATTTTTTTTTATTCCAACAATTCAACGCGAAGTATCTTATTAGGGTCGTGCACGTATAATGATTACAGAAGGAGCAACTTAAACACTCGTTCCTTTGAATAAAGAAGATAATCTAAAACAACACAAAAATTTAAGTATCATTGTATTCTATTAAGTATTTTCGCTTAAATTAAGATAATTTAAAAAGCACAATAAAAAATACATAAAAAATATGATTAGTCCTTAATAAATTTTAATTATAAGCTTTAATTGTAATCATTGATGTTCCAAGGCGAAAATTAGTCAAAGCATGTAATTATTGTATCTCTTAATTGTAAATTACTACTAATTATTAATGAAGGTGGTATAAGAGTTAATGATAGGCTTCGTATGTAACTTAAGATTTATTATCACATCTGTAATTACTACTTCTTTAGTAAAAATGTACGTCTAAATACTTTGTTAATTGCTAAAATCGTGTACGAATAAATTATGGAAATGTTTTTGATAATGTACAAACGACTTTTTAAGGTTTTTGTTAAGGAAATCAAACTTTTCAAGTAGATTGTAAGTCTTTCAAGAAGCGGATGCAACTAATTAATGGCTCACGAACTGACGTTTTTTGTCAGTGCCCGAAGTTTAACACTCATTAAGAACACGTGTTAATTTGAGTAATAATTTAAAAGAATAGATGCGTTTCGCAGTCTCAGTATCCTTAATTTTAAGAAAAAAGATACGTGTACGGAATTTATATTTAGACGGTATTTAGAGTCATTATCTTGGATGACACCCAATTTGGTACCATGCCAACAAAGATCGGGCAAGAGATTTTTTTTTGTAGATAAAAATATAACAATTTCTTTAAGAATATGGTAATTAGTGAACGTAATCGTTTTGTCAAATTCTTAGGTGATCATTTTGCCTTAATTACTCTAAATTTTTGTCAGCTTCTCGTTTCAGTGGGAGTAAATTAATGGAGTCACCTTAACCTGACACCGTATTCTAGTAAATGGCGTTCAATTGCAATTTGTTTATTTTCCCTGTGCGGTTGTTCGCGTGATTACTGAAATTTACGACTTTATTTGATAGTGTCGACAAGATATTTAATTAGAGGATCGATGTAGGTGCGGGCACTGTGGTCGGGTGCGGTCGAAGTCTACACGCTGGTAATTAAGGCGACACGAGATGAGACATTCGGCCGCCAAACAAGCGTGTTCCCGTTCATACCCGACCTTTGAAGTAATTTATAGCTTAGAAACAGTTCGAAATCAAATTGCCCACATAAATCTCGACCACCACCTTATTGATACGATACCGCAATAGGGAGACTATCGACTTGTTCAGTCAATTTAATCCGTTTGTTGGCGCAACCGAACTAGCTATAAATCTCAACAACGGCATGATTCAATCAGTTTATAACTGTAAATCTATTTATTTTATCACATTTCAACTTTTCAAATATAGATTAGCAACTTCCCCCTTATGGTCAAAAGTCGTATTGCATTACAAGTACATGAATATTGGTTTGTACTACAAAACGTGCTAAATCCATTGGTCTAACTTTAAAAAAAAAACACTAATACAAGGCAAGTGTTAAATTGTACTAGTCAATCTAAAGTGGTTTAATTGATTGAAACCTTGTTCTGTTGCTAATGAACGTGAAACTGGTATATCTGTAGATTTATGGTTACATACCGGTGGTCTGTCCCTAGTAGACTGCTTTAATGAAGATGATCGTTCAGCCACACCCAATAGTTAGAAATACTTTATCTAAGTACAAGATAAAGATATTTATGTTAAAATACTTCCATTTATATAAAAACACCTGGTTTTATAATTATTAAGAAAGGTATCGTATACAGCCGACAAACATTCCAATCCTCAGTTTGAAGGTTCTATACAGCTGGTTTTATATTTTAGTTACATACATTTTTAATCTCATGTTGCGTATAACCTATTTGTAGTATAAATAGTAGTTGATAAACTTTATTCTTAGTAACCCTAAATAATTGCATCTCGTGATACTAAAATGACCATTCATGGTTTTTATTTTATTTTTTTTTGGTTACGTATGTTGTACCTGTAGAGTATAAGTTTAATTTAATTTCCGAAATTCATTATTTTTCTTGTAAAATTTATTTATACTTGTATAATTTAACTTCATGGAATATACAGTAAACACAAACATGAACTTGGAGTATTGCATAGAGCGCCCACTAGAGATATGTCCCTTTACTATTTAAGACAAACTGTTTATGTACACGTCCGTAATACGAAATTTAACGTGAATAGGAGAGCTGTGAATATTAAAAGGTACACGCCAAAAATTTAATACATTCTAATAAGGTGATTGCGACATTTAGTGCCACCTCGTGCTATCGTAACAATGAGTAATTCTAAAAGTTTGTTTGCAATTAAACAGTTTTTGGAGAATTTAGAGAACTGAGATTGTTTTTAAGGCGACACTTAGTTGGCATTAATACTCGAAGAATCGACTTTTCTAACTGTTTATACCGTGTGTCTCGGCCAAGACGCAACATAGAAATTTCACTATAGAAAAAAATTAAATTGATCTACTAAGGCTATGAAATTTTCGTATTGACGTATACGTTACAATTAATTGTTATTGCGTGTTCCTTATTGTAATATTATCTATACTCAGTATACTATTGGCGCGGAGTGATAAACCTGTCAGAATTATCGAATCTCCCGTATTGCAGTGGCGTAGGTACCTGATACGTTTGGAAAATCATATTTTTAGTAGGTAAATATATTATAATAGTAAAATCTACCTTGATATGAATTATTATGTGGTTTCTTTTATTGTTTCTATCTTAAAAGCCTAAAAATCGGTCCCCGCAAATTAATTGTAATTGTAATAAATGTACTGACGATATCTGCATTACTATTTTATTTTATATTTATGTCATATATTATGTATATGTTATTTATTTTATTTGTATAGTAGATCACATTACAAATTTTACTTCTTACGTATTATATACCATTATTTTTGTATCTTGGTATAATACCCACATCTACGGCTATGATTCTCGTTTCGTCAGTTCCTGGGCTGATGGCAACGTGTTTACACAGATTAAACTATTGTTCTCAGACCCTAGATGGATCGATATGCTGCAAGAGCGGCACAATGATCGTATTTTGGTTAGAATTTATTGGTTTTTACTTAACCGTTGAAGTACCGCTTTCACAAGAAAATAAAGAATTATTTCAAGCAATTATGATTTATTACTCCGCACCAATAGTATACAGACTTTAATTTAATTTTTGAAAATGAGTGTGTATACAATCCCTGAGAAAGTTTAAATGGTAAAAGGAGTATACAAAGGTGAAAGCTATGGAAACACTTTTGCTTTGTTTTTGCTGCACTTTTTCCGGATCGGCAGAGAAACCGCAGTGTACACAAGCGTCTGAAGCAGATTCAACAAAACTAGAAGATAGACAACGATGAAGAAATCAATGTACTCGGTGCTGTGGAACTTAACCTTAATATTGGTTTTCGACAACTAAGTATCGACTGTGGAATAGGAGTCGAGTTCATAAAATTTTAAAAAGCATAAACCGATGCTTACAAAAGGAAAGAATTTTGTGAAACATTAATGGAGATACGCAATAATAATATGAATTTTGTTAACAATATTTGCTTCACCGATGAATGTTCGTTCAATCTCAATGTAGTTTGCGGTATCAGCATGATGGGTGTCCAGCACATAATGCGAATCAAATAAAACTATTTTTAAATGAAGCACTTCCTAGAACCTGGATTGGAAGAGATGAGGAAGTTACTTGGCCACCAAGATCACTAGAGTCGTTCCCCAACGACTTCTTTTTATGGCTTTACATATCTTCGTAGGTTTATACCTACAGAACCCTCGTCACAATTGAGTCTTTAAAAGATAAAATTGTGAAAGTTTGCTTCAATATACCAGCAAATATGATTGCAAATGTACAACGAAACTTTTATTTGGGGCACTGTACAGCATTTTCAACAGTGGCTATAAGCCAAGCACTTCGTATGTAATACCTATTAGCTTTCACTTCTGTATATCCACAAACAAATCGGTTCTTTACAGGACCACTAACACATTTATAGAAAAGATGTAATTAAGACTTAAAACAAAAATCACTTTTAATAAAAAACGGTATTTGAAATTACAACATTTCTTACAATTGTTCTTGGATGGTTTTAAAATAATAATCTTGTTATCTTGTTTGTTGACTCTTAGATTCTAATAAAGCCTGAAATAAAAAGTCAAAAGAGAAATAACAAATTAAATAATTTAAAGTACAAACCTTTACGCTTTCATTATTCATAACATTAAAAACCTTAATCGGGCATTTTCTAAACATCTTCATTAATCCCATGAGTTTCAAATTGTTACGATCAAGAAGCTAAAAATGTATAACACCGCTAATTTTGGGTTATACTTTACTTTGCTGATTCCGAATAAAGTACTTAGAACACCAACTATTGTTTATCTGTAGAGACCTGTGGTAGAGACAAACTACTTGATCCATACTAATCAAAATATTTGTCTTATCCATAATAATATCTGTATTGACTTAAAATAAACTTTTAGTTTTAGAATACCTGCAAATTCTTGCAAGATGCAAGTATCATGTCTAATAGTTTACACACAGGTCTACAATACAAGAAAACAAACGGTTCATTTAACCTCAAATTCAATAAGAACAGGATTTATGAAAAAGTATTTCATTATGCTTGCTTCAATAGATATATTAAAATATGAAAGCGACTAAACATTCATTAGAATTTTTGTAAAATCACAAAATACTAAATACTTACTTTTTAAAAACTTAAAGAATAATATTTACATTTGAGTGAAGATTAGACATTCTACACTTGCTCTCTCTTTCTAACTTCAACAAAATGCTGTAACGTATTGAGTATATAACATCCGGATTTTCATAGCAATAGTGGATCAAATCAAATTATTTGTATACTAAGAATCCCATGTTGCGTCTTGCCAGAGACACACGGTATATCTGTCGATAAAGTTGCTGTTAGTTAATACATTCCACAAGGCACCACATAACTTGGTTTATTTCTCTGTAAAAGGTGAGATATTTATTCCAGCGTGACAGTAGTTTGAACATCCCTTTGGAGAATCTGGATGGTGTTGCTTGTCAACTCGATTAAAATAGTCCTCGACTGTGTGCAATTGTAAGTGTTGAGGAGCATGGAATGCATGTGCTTAAATTTTCAATAGGAAAGTGGGTCTTAGCTAGATATTAAACGTGTGCACGTTGACGCACTGTCTAATATTGTACAAACACCGGACACCTTGAGTTGTAACCAAAAAGAAAAAACCTAACTTTCTAGCTAAATTTAATATGAATTCCATGAAGAATAACAGTACCATACCATACTATAAGATGGTAATGCTAAAACAGCCTGACAGTAAATCAATGTAGAGTTTCATAGAGGTTATTTAGGTAAAAGTAACGGATACACAAATAAATGCTTTGGTACCTAGCGAACGAACATCATCAATATTATATCAATATTTTGCTGTAGAATAAACTAATGCCAATGCAGCTGTACGAAGTGTCTTTGCATCTGCTCCCCAAGTTGTTCTAGCTAATTTTTTTTAATGACATTTCAATGAAAACAAGAAATAATGTTATTCAAAAATTAGCTGGAACAACTTGGGGAGCAGATGCAAAGACACTTCGTACAGCTGCATTGGCATTAGTTTATTCTACAGCAGAATATTGTGCTCCTGTCTGATTAAATAGTTATCATACAAAAAAAAATAGATGCCCAGTTGAATTGCACCATGCGTATAATTAGTGGAACCATTAAATATACTCCTCTCGATTGTCTTCCTGTTCTTTGTAATATTACTCCATCGAACATTCGACGAAAAGCTGCGTTAAAACGGGAATGGGATAAATGCCAACTTAACAAAAAGTTGCCAATTTGGAATGACATTGACAACCCTCCTGCTAAAAGACTTAAATCTCGAAGTCCTATATGGTTGCAAGACTACTTAAGTACGGCTTTTTCTGAAGTTGAAAAGTGGAAAAAATTATGGTCTGGAGTTGATGTTTTCAATAAACATCTCATTGATGATCCAACAATAAAAGTCCCGGGCTTTGATCAAAAAAAAAAATTTGGTCAAAAGTAAATCGCATAAGAACAGGTCATTCAAAATGCAACTCTATGTTGTTCAAATGGGGTACGATTTCTATTCCAAATTGTGACTGTGGAAACAAACCAGAGACCGTTACATATATTGTAGAGGATTGTCAATTAACGAAGTTTAAAGGAGGGTTTCCAAACATTCATAATTTAACGGATGAAGCAATATTATGGCTTACGAATCTGAAGGACATCTGAAGTTCAGCAATGTTTTGCATTCTTGTCTTGATTATCTGTTTTTCCATTATTTTGTTTTGCTATTTCTTTAACCTACTATTTTTTTTCGTCATTGTCATGACTGGCGCTTGGACCGGTCCATTATATGTCGTCATGCAATGACTGTGCTGTTATATTTTATGTTCTTATTTACCTTCTATAATGTTTACACACTTAATTAATGTTTTACATGTGAATACTAGGGTGGGTAAGGGTTGGCATGTTTAGGTTTTAGTGGTTTTCCTAAACCTTGAAGTAAATGCTTTGCCAAGACAAACCAATCCACTATTGCACACGGTTTCGTCACCACACTATACAGGTTTATACTGATCTTCTGGGGCACCATACATAACACTTACATCACAATACAATATTTGTATAATGTACCATACGAATAAATAAATAAATCATTAATAAAACACCAGAGGAAAATGAAGCATTACAAGAGTGTTACAAATGGAACAAACCATGAAATCAAAAATCAATATTATTTCTATTGATGCAAATAGGAACACCTTTTCTTTCCTAGAAGAAACAAATAACAAGGAACGCGAAAACGAATTACTACTTCCTATAGTCCAAAAGCCAGGGACGAATTTTAGGAATCATTTCTCCTCGGCCGAATACTTGTAAAATGCTTCAGAGAGTTATATCATGAAACTTTGTAAACCTCAGCTGTGGTTCCGTAGGTGAATTGAGCAATAGGCAGAGTATCAGCTGACAATATTTCCACCAACATACAGCCAGCCGACATTTCTATTTATTCCAACTAGCTTATAAACTATTATCAGATAAATTTTCAATTGAGAAAAAATTACTCTTTTTATATTCGTGCATTCAGCTGACGTATATCTATCGCTTTATAGTCAGCTGACTACTGGTCGACCCATCCACGGAACCACAGCTGACTTTTACAAGGCTTCTTGATATAACTTTCTGAAACATTTTACGAGTTTTCATCCACGAAGAACTTGGTCATGAAAATCTGTTGCTGGCCGGCAGACTAGTACACAAAACAAAGAAGAATTGCCCAAACCAACGTAGGATATTTGAACACAGGAATTTTTAACATCGGAACATTAGCAATGAACTTATTAAGTTCGGGGTCAACGACATTAACCCATTAACGACGAAAATGTTACTAGCTTAAAACATTTAATTGAAAAAAGTTAAAATGTGTTCATGAAGTACATGAGAAATAATAGAAAAAAATATTTGACGAAAAAGTAAGAAATGTGTACTCATATGAGTACCCTGATCACATAATATACCGTGTATAAAAATTTTCATGTTTTGAGCGATGCAACATTTAGCACAAATGTATTGGAATTTGGTTATTATTTACAGTTTGGCCGTTTGATTCAACTTTACCCATTTCTTGGTGTTATGATCTAAACACATATGGCTGCTCTAGATGGATCTTTTCTTTTTTCTTCTGATGCCATGTGATTATTTTTTGTTTAAATACCATACTGCTATAATTTGTATTGTGCATACACTGTTTTCGCGCCAAAGTACCACAAGAATTTCATTCTTGAAGTCAAATGACCGCTTAAAAGATGCCTTTTTTTATTTTTCTATTTCTTTTAATGTTGGCAATGAGCAAAATACCTATTGCCCAAAATTTTGTACTGTCAAGTTACTTAGCAAGGATATACTAATAAAACAGTCAAAAAAGACGCTATGATCTTTGGGTACATCAACACACTGCAATAGAGATAATACAACTGTAAATGACACAAAACTGTTTGCATACTTTTCTATAAAACAATAGTCTCAGCCGCACAAACACAAATTTGAATATAATAATGCAGAATGAAGATCTAGCGTAACTCTATCCAAAGTGAATCCTAGCACTTATGGAAGCTAATGACATCTAATTGTTTGCGTTCTGGACGCCAGTGTTGATACACCCGTGAAAAAATTTTGCAAATATTTTGAAATACTTGTACATTAATTATTTTTAATAAATTAAAATACACTACTATTTATTTATAACAGGCATCCGAATATCACTCAAAGGTTACCTGCCGTAAAGACCAATTTACATGGCGACATACCGTCAAAAAAATTATATTTATTTCTTTTTTAATCGCCTCTTTTACATCCTAATGAAAGAAATCAATCAACAATCAAAATTCTAAATTAACAATAGTTGCTTTTATCCCTAATTTTATCGATAAATTGTCAACCACTGTGTTTGCTGTACTATGGTTTTCCCTATGCCTGTTGCTATTGTCTAATCTAATTACTTTCTGGGATTAACCAAACCATTCAGACAATTTATATTTAAGATTTTTTAAATTTTGTTATGGGTGGGGGAGTTTGTAACGGTGTCATATTTAGCTTTTAGTTTATTTTTTGGTATTCGAATTTTTTTATATTTGGCTCTACTTGATCTTGTGAATTTATACTTTTAAATTATACAAGCTACATTAATCTCGAACCTAGATAGTACAAATGTAACGTTCAGCAGGTACTACAGTTTTAAAATGTATTTCTGAAGTTGTAGTAGAAAACTTTTAATTGCTGTAGAGCAGTGAAATGTATCTGAGAAATTGTCAATTTTAATAAATTATAATAAATAATGTTATTCAAAATTAAGACTCATTTTTAAATTATTTCTTTGGAACGTAGGTAACTACTTGTTATTTTGTTATATTTTAATAACGATAAAATTTTAAAATTTGTCCTATCATTAAGTAATGGGAAACACTACTAAATAGTACCTACACAGTGAATAATAATTGAAATAAACCTCATTTATCAAATAAATATATTTTATTTAGGGGGTATTTATAATGCAAACAAAATTTTCCCATTGTATTGTAAGGCTTATTCGTTGAATGAGATTGATGTATGGTATGGTATGGATCTTATACGGTCAGTAATCACTTTGACGAGTTCAACTGCCGCTTTTTAATTTAGCTATAGTTGCGCTAGTAGAAGCGATGTTTATATAAAAGGGGGAGAGGGTATGGCTAATTGTAGCATTTCAAATAAGAGCTGGACTTGTAGACCACAAAGTAAGTGATATGCCGTCTAGATGCCTTCCATCTTTCCTACAGATTTCACCGAGCTCGGTTAATTTTAAGTCTCTTTACAGAGTGTCTTACTCAACGTCCAACTCCTTTATGTCAGGTAAAACCATGGTTTCCAATCTCGTCAGTCATAGCTTAGATCCAAGTCTTATTTGATGGCATTCAGTCAGGTATTTGATTTCTTTGGCCAAGCAGCGATAAATTTAGTAGCACTCTCATCAGTTACGCTGGACGACTTCTTCACAGAGAGACTACAACCTGAGTGATTTGGCTCTACGTAGCAAGCGACATGAGAAATGTCCGATATGGAAATAATTCTTTAGTTGGTAAAATGTTAAGTGCAAGAGAAAGCCAGATAGACTAGGAGACTTGGTTTTCTAGTCTACCATATCAGATTGAAGTGTCCCCACATTCTACGGTAATGGTTTAAATGTACTGTTTAGCAACTTCTTCAAGGATTTTCTCAGGTTTCTATCATATTTAGTTAGAATATCACCAAATCTCTACGTTAGAACTGTCCGCAGGAGATACATTATCTTGAAGAATTAAATTGAAGAAACATTGATAGTCAATGTAGCAAGAAGAAAGTAATGTGAAGTTTGAAATTAGATACAACTGTTCAATTACTTAAATTTTCTGATTAAGTACAACTTCCATTCAGTAAGAGAACTCTATCACCTCTACTTTTGGGAATATTTGGTCAAACTTGGCGTAGACATTTTTTGCTGTTCAAAATTAGATTTCGTATTTACAAAGGTTAATCTGTTGTAAACCTGTTGTACCGATGTACTGTTTCTGAATCTCAGCCTACTGTTCCATAGTCAAGATAGATGACATTTAATTCTTACTTTAACAACTTCACTATTGGGTGGATAGATAAACTGAAAAGCAAGGATCTTCTTGTTGTGCTCCGATTTGCATAGTAGAGAAAGAAATACAACTTTGTTCTTTACTTCTTTTACCATAACGTCTCTCTCCAAGATGTTGAAAGCATTTTTGAAGTCAACCTTCATAACTTGTTCATGTTCAGAAACGTCTCACGGTATGTACGTCAGTCTGACAACCTCCTTGAGTTCCAAATCTATTTTGAAGTAAACGCAAGTATTGCCTAATACCACTTGCATAAGCTTTGTATCCCATTCTGGCGACAAGTCTCCTATAAAACTAATCGTCTTACTCCGTCATCTTTCTTGGAGAGTGCGGGCAACTTGACTTCGTAAAGGATTTTTACCATTTTTTGTGTGACATTTCCGTACAACATCAAATTGTCAAGGACTTGACTAGTCTAGATTCACATTCTCCTCAAAGTTAGACGTCAAGCTGTGACTGAAGACTATCCAATCTGCTACAAAAACTATTTAAAAAAAATAGGAATTGCTTGATGAAAGTAAGAGCAGGTTACTACTATATGAATTACCTAACTCTGTGGCAGGTTGAGTAGGGATGTCCAAATCGTGAGATGGGGAGTGATGTTTTGCTTTGAATTTTTTCACAGAAACATCGTTTACTAAGAGGAGTTTGGTAACAGCTTGATTTCTTTGAATTTTAGCTTTAATGGTCCGGGAGAATTTTGCTGCCCAATGAAAGGTTAGTAAGGTTATTAATATTGTCGGCAACTCCAACCTTCTGGTCACTGCCTTTGTCACCACTCTCACTACCGTTCTTACTGTCACTTTGTTCTGACCACCATCTACTCTATCATTACTATATTCTATTGCCCCATCTATCTCCGGGCTACTACACGCCTCTCTTACCAAATACAATCTGAAAAAATAGGTCAAGCTTCATTCATAGAGGTCGATTTTTGCAGAGCTTTTTTTACGCACTATATAAAGCAATTGTTGTGCGTGTAAGTAGGCAGTCTGATAATTTTTGGAAAGTCAGGCAGTTCTCAAGAATAACATAATGTTTTTATTTTCTATACAGAGTGTCTAACCAGGAATGGGTTAAACTTCGTAGAAGTGTTGCTTGACCAATTCTACGCTAAAATGATTCTCTGAATTTTTATGTTGTCCGCCCTACTGGGCCATGCTGTGATAAAGTTCTTTATATAGTTACTATTGCCATATCTAGTGTAAAGCACAGTATTACCATGGATTCCAAAAACGATTTAATTCATTATTTTAATTTTTGTAATCCTAACGGGTGGAGTGAGCTTGAACAAAACCATTACACCACTTATGTTGGTATTTTTCCACGAATTGCGTTAATTACCTTTCCAATAACAAATTCATTGTGCAGTTTAAGTACAACAACAAAAAATACGCCCCAAGACATTACTGACATTTATTTCCTGGCTAATTGATGACAGCATATTTAGTAATTTAAATACTAAACCACATCCAACAGCATCTATGCCATGTAATATTATTATGGGTCTTATGAACAAGTTATTTAAGAAAAATTATTTCCATATTCGCTTAGGGTTTCACATCTATCATACTATGCGCAGCAAGCAAATTTTGGATCTGTTCTCCCATATGGGTTTTACATGCACATACAATGATATAAGAGAATGAACAACCGGATTATCCAAAGAAAAACTCTAGAATCAGGGTAATAATGTATATTATATTCCTTCCAATATATAAAAAGTTGTCGAGTCAGAAAATAATTATGTTCATACAATTATCGACAATTTTGATTTGAATGAAGAAACAATCGACGGTAAATCTACAACTCATGCCATGGCAATGGTGGTGTTTCAAAAAGATTGACGAACCTCATCGACTGACATCGTTGTGTAAAAAGGTAGAAAATATACACTAGATAGAGAAAAACCCGATTTAGATTTTCAAAATATAATGAAGTACACAAAGCCTAATTAACGACCAGAACCTACAAGGTTTAAAAATACAATAAACTTAATCACAGAAAAGTATAAGTATTGGGAAAAATTGAACTTAGTGTGGAAAATGTTACGTTTTTTAATGATGAATAACCACTTTAAGCTGGACTGATTTTCATAATAATGTATCCGAAAACAATATTCCAGTTTCAAAAGTCGCTTATTTGCCATTTTTAAATGCTCCACCGACAGAATATTATACAATTTACACCTCAATGATTTGTTTAGTGGAATTTGCAAGTGTACTTAATCAACAACATATTATAATAAATGCAGATTTAGCCATTTATGCTAAAGCTTGGGAAATTTTATGGAACAAACCTCCAAATATAGATGGTAAAGTTACCTTGCAATTAGGTGGTATGCATCTTACCATGGCATTGATTGCCAGCATTGGACATATTTACAGGGATGGAGGACTTACCTCTATTTTTGTAGAAATAAATGTTTATGCAGAAAATTCGTGTAAGCTAATGCTTAGTGGTAAGCAATATTCGAGATCTATTCGAGGATTAACTTTGGGAGCAGATGCATTATTTCGATTATTTATGAATTCCTTAATTTACTGGTACAAGCAAACATTAACCGAACTCTTTTTAAGTGATGAACTAAATAGTACCATAAAAACTGTGACCAAAGATCTTTACCTATCTATATTCAACAAAGATAATTTCAAAATTCTTCTTCATAAAATCGAAAATTTTGACAAAATTATGAAAGATTTCCTCGAAGCAGGGTTTGCTTCATCTGCCACGTTTAAATATTGGCGTTCATTTTTGGAAGCAGTACTTTGGAAAATATTACGTGCTGATGGATTACCCTATTTATTAGCTGAAGGGCGTAATCTTTATTCAAAGTAGGTTCCTGTTTATTTGAATGATATGGAAGAGCTGAAGACCAAAAACTCTAACATGTATACATTTTAGAAGAGGGAAATTTTGTTGCCAAGAGGACTAGTACAAAAAAGTTTGATTGTGTGGCTTCTTATATGGCACTAGAACAATCTATCAATAGAAATAGCAAAAATTCTTCAGGGGTTGTAGGATTTACGCAAAAACCAGGTGCTCTTCTTCGCTGGATGGTAACTAGACATACCATAGGAGAATATTTACAAAATTTTCTAGGTAGGTAATACATACCTAATGCACTTATATAAAGTCCATTAGTAGTTTTTTTTAGTTTTAATTAGATACCAATTCGAAAACAAAATTATAACATATAAATTGCCGTTGAATTAAATCTAAATAATAACAATTATTGTTGTATAGCTATGCAGAAATGACTTTTTAGTATAATTATGATCAGGTGCTACTTCATCTCTTACTGAAAATTAAAAAAGAGAAGGATATGCAATAAGACACAGAAATGAAACTGATGTGTTAAAAATAATCAGTGTATTAGAAAATGATTGGTGCAATTCTTTTATTTAGAATATGTTCCTTCTAATCTAATAAACATATGTACAGGAAAAATTGTGCTGGAAGAAATAGAAGAAAACTTAATAAATTATTTAGAAAACTCCACTAAAAAAGTGCAAACATAAACTTGTCAGCCCTACTGGGCCATGATGTGATAAACTTCTCTATATAGTTACTATTGTCATATCTAGTGTAAAGCACATTATTACCATGGATTTCAAAAACGATTAAATTAATTATTTTAAATTTTGTAATCCTGACGGGTGAAGTGAGCTTGAACAAAACCATGACACCAATTATGTTGGTATTTTTCCTCGAATTGCGTTAATTACCTTTCCAATAACAAATTCATTGTGCAGTTTAAGTACAACAATAAAAAATACGCCGATATGGTGTTTATTTATGGATTTTGTAATGGAATCCAGGGAGGCTGAGCGTGAGTATGCCATCCGATTTCCGCAGCGATACTTACTGGAAGGATAGAACAGTAATTTGCCCAAATCAGGACTAATCTGGAAAGTTATAATTGAATAGCTGTTGGTGGGGTGCACGTTGAGAATCTTGTTAATTAATTTTATTGGGTCGTCAATAAAAATTGAGTTTGTTAATCCATTGTAGGTTTTCTCTTATTGTTTCTACCTATTAAGTTAATTTTATGTACAAAACATAACTCAGTAGTGTTGACAATTTTAAAGCGCAATGCCTCGAAAAGGAAGCCCTTTATGAAAAAACTCCAGAGAATCATTTTAGCTTAGGATTGGTCAAGGAACAATTCAACAAAGTTTGGACCATTCCTGGTTGGACACTCTGTATATGAGGTAGTTCAGAAGTTTCCCTATTTATAAATGCATTTACCAGGGCTAAGAATGTACAAAAAAATATACATACAGAAAAAGTATTATATGTGATTTTTATACCGTTTTATTTATAAAGAAGGATTTGTTTGTTAAGCAGTGTCGTAAAATAAAGTAATAATTTATCCATCGCTATACGCCTAATCAAAATTTCAATTTGAAAGCTAAGCATGTATCGTATAGCTACTTTAATAAAACTTTTTAAGTATTACGGTCTAGCATATTAAATAGCACATTGGATGATCAAACATTTGTAACAACGTCACGTCAAAACTAAAAATTTTAAACACCTGTGTAACATATTTCAGTTTATTCATAATATGCTATATATTTAAATTTATGCATCATTAAATATTGATGAAAACAATGTAATTTTACGCATCAATTTTGAATTAACTAAACCAAAATATTATGATTTATTTGATTATAATTCTTGATTAAAAATTTTAAGTGTAAGTTTCTCAACCTAGAAAACTTAACTTAAACCTAGACTAACAAAATATGGTTAACACAACCAAGTACTAATTGGAAAAAATTGTTATTGGCGGAAAACACCTCCGTTCAGCAAAGAATAATGCCTTTTTTCTTGTATTTTATGGAAACTTTTTAATTTTTATCTTTACATCTAATATAAATGAAAATTTTATTGGAAGCATTAAAATAAAAATAATATTTAATTATTATGTAAAACAAATCTTTTGAATTTTTAAAGTAATTAATTTTTAATAATGCCGTTTAAAAACCAGTACCGATTGTAGCGAATCTACATAAATATTTGAGTTTTAAGCGATAAAAAGGCATTTTTAAATTATTAGTGGAAAATGACAATATCGTAAATCATAAAGATAAGGGAGCTTTTAAATCATAATACTTAATGCTTTTCTACAACACGCAAATCATTATATTGTCAAATTTACATAATTATTCTCAACTTTTTTTAATTAAGATAGTAAACGCCTTATTTGAAATACACATGCAAGTGTCATTCGATAATGAAGTTGTTCAACATTCCTATCAAAATAGTTCGTGTGCTGGTTTATCACGCAAATCGAACCAAACCAACGTATTAATGTTCCATATGGTTGATTGCTTGAATTAATGAGTTGCGCACTTCGTTTGCTAAGTGTTGGTTTTTGTAGTTGAAATAACTCATGTTAATGAACGTCCGTATGGAAAAATTTAGTTATTTTTAAATTGTCAGTGTCAAAAATTGCCAAACTTAACACATGCTCCTAAATGTGTACCTACTTTAATCCACTGCTACAAAGAGCGTCAGGTGTTTACGTATTTAAGTTATGAATTTATAATTAAAAAAATTTGAATAAATAAAAATTAACACATTATCGTAAAATGTAAGTTGGTATATTACCTTGTTTGTAAGATTTAACTAATACTTTAACACACATAAAATGTATAGCCATTAGTGATATGCAATTTACTAATAGTAGGCACTTAATTATAATTAAACATTCTAATAGAATGCAGAGTTTACATACACTTAATGATGATACCTTGATACCACCAAAGGTGGTCCTTCAAAATTTGGAAAAAGTTGCTTACTGGAGGGGTTGATATTTTGCTGTTGAGAAACTCGCTGAGTTCGGCTTACTTTCGGAGATATTCGAAAAGAACCAAAATTGTGACATTTCGTTTTCATTATATTCTGAAGTTATTCAAAACGTTACCAAAAAACTGAATGCATTTTGTCGTTGCCACTCTTTCTGCTCTACAAAATGAAGTTTGCGAAATTTCACTACAACGTTTCGTTTCAAAGAAACCATCATCAACTTTATTTTTTCTTAAGGCACTCAAAAAAAGTACACTCTGTATAAGAATGCATTTTTATTACAAACTTAACGATGTACTACACAATATGGTTATTGATGATTTTATTGAGAAAAAATAACGTTTTATTAAATTTCTAATCTTTTTGGTCTAGTGTGCGGTGAATGAATCCATGGCAACAAAAAAATAAAGTCGAATTAACAATCGACTTCATTTCTATCATTGTTAATTCTGACAGAATTTATTTAAATGACAAAGTAGAATCAGTTTAAGAACGTTTTTCAGTGTAGGTCATATTTTACAATGGAGCAAGTAATGGTTTCAAATGAAGAGAAATTTGATATGCTGTCTTGCTACATTACATGCCGGAGAAATTCTGTAGAAGCCGAACACTTGTAGGAAAGTCCATATTTAGGCGTTTGGTGTCCAATCTAAAAAGAATACGGTTCATTCAAGCAACCCATACTGTCCCGCCAAAAACATTCGAGCGCAGCAACATTTTCTGTTTGCCGCAATTATTTCAACGCACACTACATCAAAAAGATTTGATATTTACATGTTCCATTGTAAAATATGACCCACAGAGGGTATTTTTTTTGAGTGCCATAAGAAAAAATTAAGTTGATGATGGTTTCTTAGAAACGAAACGTTGTAGTAAAAATTCGTGAACGCCATCTTGTAGAGCAGAATGAGTGGCAATTCCAAAGTGCATTATCTTTTTTTAGAAACTTTTCGAATAACTTCAGAATATAATGAAAACAAAATAGCACAATTTGGGTTTTTTTCGAATATCTCCGGAAGTAAGCCGAACTCAGCGAATTTCTAAACAGCAAAATGAGCGGGCAACTTTTTCCAAATTTAATCGACTCTGTATCTCTCACGGTTTCCGTGATTCCCATGCTGTTCATTCATATCTTGGACACACTGTATAGGGTGTTAATTGAGTATGTGGCCAAACTTCAGGATGTTTATATTTGAATGTATCGGTTTGTGGTTGCCACGTTGTCGTTATCCTTTGAATTAGAATCTTTTAGAATATTTATGTCTTTAGCTGCCCATTTGCGCAATTCAAACCCATATTGTTTTAGAACTTCAGTAAGCAGATCATCTACATAAAAAGCCTGGGGATAACGATTTGTATTTTGTGACGCTACTTCGTAAAAACAACGAATGGTCAAGTTTGCGGCAGATGCAGTACCATATGTTAAGGTATTTAGTCTGTAATGAGAGATTGGTTCTTCTGGATTTTTACGCCACAAGGTTCTTTGGCAATCCCGATGATGATCGTTAACCATTACTTGTCTGTACATTTTTGCAATGTCGGCGGTTATTAGAAAATTGTGTTTACGAAAACGAATCAAAATTAAAAAAAAGTTATCTTGTATTGTTGGACTCACTATTAATGTATCGTTTAATGATATTGCGTTTGAAGATTTGCAAGAACCATCAAAGACTACGAGCAATTTTGAAGTGCAACTTAGAACTATTCATCACTCCATGATGAGGTAAATAAAAAATACGATTCAAACAAGAAGAATATTCTGATTGTTTGATTTTTAACATATGCCCTAGGCTTTCATATTCTTCCATAAAATTAATATAATTTTGCTTAAAATTGGGGTTTCTAAGAAATTTCTTTTCCACAGCGCATAATATTTTGTTTAAATGGCAAATCAACTACAAACCGCCCACTTTGATTACGTTTATAAGTTTTCGCAAAATTGGTCATCAGCTGAACATTTTGATTTGTGCTGAGTGTCTTCTATTTGCCAAAATCGCTCTAAGCCATTATTGCCAAACTGCACACGTTTTTTGGTTTATTCTCAATATTTTTTGGAAGTGGGCCTGCTACGATCCAGCCCAAAACAGTCGCTTGTAGAGTGGGTAAACCCAACTCTAATTTAATCCGTCCCGATTTCAAAAAACTGTAAAATACTTCTGCGCCTAATAATAAGTCGATTTTTCGGTTTCGTTAAAGAACCTATCCGCTAACACAATATCCGCAGGTATAATTAATGCAGTTTTATCAAATCGCGTTATTGGTAAATTTTCGGTAATTTGTTCTAAAATTAAAAACGTTAAATTGATGTCAAATTCTTCATGCGTCGACTTAAGGGGGCAAGCGATTGAATTTACTTTAATTCACTGTCAACAGATGCCACTTACCGTCAATTGATCATGATTGCAAAGAGGCGGCACATGCATGCAAAAAATGCCGCTTAAATGAGGTGCTGCACTAGTGGAAAGTAATTTTGATAACATGGAGGTTCATTCAAATAGAGGAAGCCACTTGTTCTAGAATAAATACAACGTTTTGTTTGTATTATAGTTGAAGGTCGAAATAAATAAATACGGATTGAAAGTAAAAACTAGCACGGGATTATCACAAAAACACGAAAAAAGATTAATCTCGATTACGCGTTATTTTTCTTTATCAGAAAAACATAAATTAAAGTTAGTTATTTAGTTGCATTAAACTGAAGTAGCATAAACAACACTATTATTGTTAACACCGACACCGTATAGGTGAACGTACGTCGCCGAAATTACCTAGTACCACAGAAAAACTAGTACTAAAATTTGTTTTCTAGTAGGTTACTACAAATTTAATTTATTTGAGGTGCCGATTTAACTAGCGAAGTGTAGTTTATTGTTCATTGGTGAAGTGAATATCCATATCGTCGCATTCAGAATTTGCAATTCGACTAAAAAAATTTGCGATTTAGGGCTATGACAATGTCCGAGAATGACAAGTCTCTTTTACGACATAACGCACAGACAAATATTTACATCAGGTTTTAGTGTAGATTGCTCAAGTGTTTCATTACAGTTTTTCGATTCTACTAAAATCAACAAATACTACAAAACCGGTAATAAAAAATAATATAAAGATAATACGCGTACCTAAATTGAAGTATATTAATTAGAAAACTAAGGTGCTATTCATGAAATGCTAATCTAAAACAGGGAGAAAATATTATGGTTTTAACCAATGATTTCACGTGGTAAAATGGAAAGTATTTTTGATATTATGAGAAAATCATCTAAAATTTACAGGCACAAGCGCTATCTCTTGACAACATTTTTTACTACAATTTACATTACTCTTATCGGCAATAATAAACGTTCATTAGTAGCAGTTGCATTTTACTTTTAGACTATTCTTAAAAGACTTACGTCGCCTAGATAGCAATATCTCTAACATGTTACAAGCACCAACAAATTGAGCCACTGGTTTTGTATTAATTACAATAAGAAATTTGTCACTCACAACGTCGACTATTTGTTTATTTTTTAAACAAGTTGCAAACTTTTGCGCGCTTAATTATTAACAGTCATGTTAATAAAAGATTGACTTATACTTGGCATGAATTTGAAGGTAAACCATTACGTTATACGCGATTTTCACTAACGTTACGCTTTATGGTAAAATAACATGTAAGTTTGCCCCCTTAAACAAAGAAAAGAATAGAAAAATTGTGAATTACATTACCTAAAACTTTTAATACAATTGCTTTTTGCGCCACACAAGTTTCTGTTTTGCACTAGTGTTCTAAATCTAAAGAAATTCAAAAGAGTCGTACATACAAGCAAAGATCCAGGCAATTTTTGTTTCGTCATATGGTTCAAACACAACATCTAGACTACGGATAACATTATTACCCGACGTCCACACCCGAAAACTATCAATATTTTTGGAGTAGCCAACAAAAATTTATTGTCGTGAGTTCTTGTCCTATTTCTTCCTCGATTGATGGACAAAACATTTTGAACCAAAAGGATGCTAATCTTTTAGAAAAACCGACTTTTTCGTAAATACCTCGTATGGCGATTCACGCACATCACTGCTCGGGCCTGTTCGATTAAGTATATATACCACAGTATTGACTGCTTTGGCCCACGATGATTTCGGTAACTCTTTGGTAGCTACCATTGCTCTTGCGAGTTCCACGATAGTTCTATTCGAAAGCTCAGCACAACCGTTTTGCTCAGGTGTGTACGGGTTAGTTACGTTTAACACCACACCTTGACTATTGAGTCATTTTTTCTACGTAGTTGCTGATAAATTCTTGCCTCCCATCACATTGGAACATTTTTACTGTTTGACCGCTTTGATTGCGGACGAACTCCAACATTTCGGAGATTTTCTCAAAAGTTTGTGATTTTTCTTTCAAGAGATACACCATTCAAAACTTTGAAAAATCACACGTAAAACACACAAAGTATTTTGCTCCTCCAAATAACGCAATTTCTATGGGCTCGCAGAAATCTGCATGAATCACCTGGACAACTTTTTCGGCCCGGTGCTGTCTCAGCTGAAAACTGTTACGATGTTGTTTTCCTTCTACACAAGCTTAACAGAAGAAATCAGTCTTGGCACAATCCATGCCATAACGTTCTAACACTTTTTTAACCAAACGTTTGTTTTGATGACCCATGATCTCATGCAGTCATTTTTTTAAAACTTACGTTTACTTTACGGACGATTTTTGACAAGCCTTCTAAATGCTTTTCTGGAACTTCTACACAAATTACCATCTTCAACAAAAGCTTTAAACTTGACGATACCTTTACCAACAGCGTCCATTGATGACTTATTTACTATATAGATTTTTACAGGTATTTTAAATAGTTTTAAAGACGAAAACCATTCACCATGAGAAGTCAAATGATCTGTAGCTCCAGAGTCACCAATCCAGGAATTGTCATCCAGTACTACGTTTAAAACTTCAGAAACGAAAGCGTCATCTCTAGAATTATTCTGCTTGCGTTTTGGTCAATTTCTGCTAATATGATTTTTCGCTCCACAGCTGTAGCATTTAAAACTTTTCTTTTTTTCACATCTTTTTCGTTGCCATTTCCGTTCTGCACCTGAATTCTGTGTTGCCACGAGCACAGTTAAATCTTCTCGATGGAAAGCTTTGTTTTCTTAACGTAAACGTCTTCTTTGCTCTTCCGATGTTAACACACTAACGAGATTTCTAAAAGTTAGTGAATCTTGTGATCTCGCCCACCAAGCTTATCTTAAACTATCATAATCTTCAGGAAGACTGTCCAGCAACTTGTCTGGCACGAATAATTCGTCCGGTTTTACATTCAGCTGTTGCATCCTTAGGACAAGACCCTCAAAGTTTGCAATGTGTGAAATCATGTCATCACACTCGTCTTTCTTAAAACCAAAAAAACCCGTTTTGTACTGTATGAGAAGCTTGCGTAGTCTGCTGTTCAAAGACCGAATGCAGTTTCACCCACATCCCCCTGGCAGTATCACACGTAAACAGCAAGTCCATAACTTTTGGTTCCAACGTCCTGAGAAGTATTTGACTTGCAAACCGGTCAGCTTTGTCCCATGTTTTAATTTTAACAGCAAATTAATATGTCTGTACGGCTGTCGCATCGGCACCTAGTTCTTCTGGCTTTTTCACTTGACTAGTACAGACTTCAAATGCGTTTTCAGAACCCCGCAACAAATTTTTAACAGCAAACTTCCAGATGCCCCAATTCCTTGAGCCCTGCCGTTTTTCAATAGTAGCACCCGAAGACTCCATGCTAAGCATTACTACTAGCTAGCTACTAACCAATTCAATCTTGCAGCGACCATGTTAAAGATTCAAGATTGAATTAATAAATAAACTGCTGACAGTAATAATTTGTTTATTTGACACACACCTTATCTCATAGAAACAACAACAAATAACTAATAACTGTTTTACAACAATACGGCCGAATCTACTTTTTAAAATGTTAACAATTTTATGATAATATCTCGACATTGCTGGAAAATTATCCGCAATCTGCAGAGCCCTACTACCAGACACCGTTGTATGCACTAAATATTCTATATTATCGTACTCGATGTCCGCATCATCGTCTACCTTTTTAAATTGAGCCAATCCTTAAGGTTACCGTCAAATTTCTCAAATTCTATTTTCGACAATCTAAATGCATGTTTACCTGGGGCTGATGTCGCCGACATAACGAAGCCGCCACCTCCTGCTTCATTGTAGACGGACCTTTGATCATTCGCCACTATCTTCTGATAAACCTTTTTGAAGATATTTCATCTCTTTAGTCATCACAAGACTCCAACTCCTTCACAAGTTTAGCTTCTTCGTCGTCTGTCTCGAGTAGTAGTTGATAAATGTCGTCATCAACTACCATCAAACCTTCATACCGGTATGTTAAAACATCTATTAGCGCTTCATCCAAAGGATCTGCCAAAAGCTTGGTCTGCCGAGTTACAACGGTACGAAGGGTTTTTTGGTTTTAAATACAATTATTTAACGTTTTCGTTAAAAATTACGATTTTGTAAAAATTTCATATTTCACATTTCGCATGGCGCAATATTTCAAATCGGATTAATATTTGCCGGAATTCAGCATACAAACTTTCCATCTATATTAAAGTAGTTTGAGTACGCTTAAGTAACTGTTAAATTTCAAATTTAGTATATTTTAAACCATATATAATATGTCATGTCCATACGCCCGACCAGAAACCGTATTAAATTCGTAATAAAAAATGAACGATTGATTAAATCTTAATAGCTTAATATAGAAACAACCATTTTTCACAAAATATAACAATTAAATAATTCTTCGAAGATAAATGACATTTTCGCTTACCCACGTATATATCTTCTGTGATATATGTAACATTATAGCAATATTACCAATTGGATAAGTAATACGGTTAATAAATCATAAATGCCGTAAAAGTGGATAAATTTACAATGGTCTCATAACTTTAGCAGCGGAAATCCAGTCTACGTTAAAAATCGCTTGGGAAATCATTATTAACGATAGCGTGCTGAGCAATTTATCACTCGTGCTTCAATGACGTATGATAGATGCGAGGAAGCCATGCATGTGAACTAAGAATCTAGAACAAGTCGAGGGCGATCAGAACGCTCTCATGCAAGTTTTGATTTATGTAGATATGCTTGAGTTTTTAAAAGTTATAAATAATTGTAGAAAACGCAGCTGTTCGAAACGCATTCCAATTTCTAACAAATAAATGGGCACATTGAAAGACGGCATTTGTCTTCATCGTGTAAATCAGTGCGAAAGGCAAACACAAACTTGAACGTATCCTTAAAACGGGTCGACAAGATAGAAAGATCGTCTGACAGCGCGCCAGAGTGATGAGCCCATACGTCTTGACTTTCCTCCCAACTCTTCCTTGGACTGAGAAAAATAACCCCCATGTTCGAAAGAACGGAGGGAAATAAACGAACGCCTAAAAGAAAACGTTCATCTTCCCTATTTATATACGCCAAGATGACATGTATATGTATGGATGCAGACACATCTCATTTACAGAGCGGTATAATTCTTTAACACTTTACGTGAGAGTGGCCGTAAATCTGAATTTGCGCCCTGTTGTTTATTGCGAGCTGCCCGTGCGGCGATATTTCCGGAGTTGATTTATCGGCGATGCTGCAGAAAACCAGTTGAAGGATAAATGTAATGGATGAACCCTTAGTATTTATCTATAGAACAGACGTTTTATAACGACATTATATATATGTGTATATATTTATCCAAATAAATTTTATTGCGTTTGAATAAAATGAGATACTTTAGAAGAGAAAATTATTCCCTTAGAAGCACGGGAACGAACGTTGACAAATCACATCACGCGCACCCCGACGACAGTGATAAAGTGGGCGACAACGCTCGACAAATGCGGGCAAAAATACAAGGACACGACCCCTTCCTAATGACACCATTTATTTTCCTTTATGAGGCAAGCGACATCACAAAGGACCGACGACCACCAGCAATGCATTTCCCAACATAGCGTCTGTTCACGCTCGGCACACTCATAGTGTATATCACAGGGACGCAGCTCTATCAGTGTCAACCGTAAACGAACAATAAGGCCATTACGACGCGCTAATGGAGCTGCGGAAAGCTGTTCTATTTTAATTTAAAGATCACCCCATTAACGCCTGGCTACGTGGCTCATCAGCCTGCTAACATTTGTTTCAACATCGTCGACTGCCTTGCATTGCTTGCAAAGTGCATTGCTTAGATTATAGCTTTAGTTACGCCATTCTCGAATAAATCACACAGATTTATGAACGCGCAGAATAGATTTCGCCTACGACTTCACATTTATATATGAAGAATCTTTGAAAATATTATTTTTAAAATACATATTTAAAGATGTAATTGCTCGTCTATTAGCGGCATATGTCTTTCAATTACAGATGTAAAACAAAATTCTATAATGAAACTGACTTCTGTAAACCCAAATATACACGGTACACCTAATTACAAGTGAAGCGAAAATATCTGTAATGGAGTCTGTTATTACTTAGTTATTATGTAGCAACGTTTTAGGTTTTACGATTCTGAAACCCTGATACTACATCTCCTTATCTGGGGTAATAATAATAAACTCACAAGCGATTTTTTTATTTTTCAGATTTGTTTGAGTTCATTTGAAACAAAAAAAGCTTTGTAACGTTTGATGACTGACTTCATCTGACCAATGAAGTTGTTAGTGTTGAATTGGTTAAAAAAATCAGGTGTTTTGCATTGGGATGCAAAAGGTAGAAGGTATACTATTAAATGTCTCGAAATAATCCCATGCTCAGAATGATCAGAGAGGATTTCTGACATTGTATATTTATAAAATAATTTATTTTTTTTTTATTTTTACAAAAATTCAAAACAAAGAAAAACTAAAGGTAAAACATTTCTTGAAAAGTCGCCTCTACTAGTAGAGTCCCCATTATGCTTGCAGCATTTCCTCTATGGATGGCCATGGACAATTTTTGAGGCAAAAAAATTTTGCCCGGCTCTCTTCAGAAGTTGAAATTAATGTCTTTCTAATTTTGTCTTAATTGAAGAGAGAGAACGCACTAGAATTTTGTTCAATTCTGAATGACAAGGTAAGCGACCAAGTCTCAACAAGAAAGTCCATGAAGTCCGTAGCCATCTACAAAACAATGATCATGCATGGAGATGACACAATTGAATAACCAACCCTAAGTGCAGTAGAATTGCGAAAAGTGTTGTTATCCAACAGTTATTGCATGTAACCAAGCACTCAATTTTTTAAGTTTAGGAGCTTGAAAATGAGCTATTTCTATTTGATTATCAAAATTTAAGTAAGTCATTAATAGGCTGAATATTTATCGAATCTGAATTTTTCTGAATACTGCTAATGTAAGGTAATTCTAAATTGAAATTTGCTAAGGCTTCATTTTTTAAAAAGATTGGAATTTCCGATGATGTGCTACATAAAAGATTGTTTGCAAAATCCGACACTAAGTGAATTGAGGACAAGAAGGCTGGTAAAGAAACATCACAATTTTTTGTTATTCTTAACCCACCAAAGGCAATAGGGAGCAACGACAGTGCCCATTGACATCTAAGTTGACATTTAAAATCGATTCCAAACATAATTTTAGATGAGAATCAAGTTCTAGACAAAAATGAGAATGCCTCCATAATGGATACTTTCTTATCAAATATGTAAGTTTAGGAATGGAAAAACAATTCTTCAATAAAAAATAACTAAAATACGAATTAAAATATAAAAGTCTGCTTAAAAGTAATTTCAAGTTTAAAATTTTCTCAACTATCAATTGTGATTCATTGATACCATATACAAAAATAGAAGTTCCAAGTAATTTTAAATTCTTTACATAAAACATGTTTATCAACAATTCCAGATTCAAATTTTGAGAAATTTTGTTCTAGGCCAATACTTTTACTATTTGTGAAAATTGTTTGCAGATCTTTGAAGAAAATGTCTGGAGTGTCACTTAAAGTTCCATCATCTAAGTACCAAACATTGAAGATTTAGACTATTAAGAATTTGTTGAATTGATAGACTTAAAGAAAGAGAACCCAGAGGATCAAATTATTTCCAAAAAAAAAAAAATTTTTGGAATTGGCATAACATTGCCGAATAACATTGCCGAATGAAAGAATATCGATTTTCTGATTTCGTAAAGTAAACTACCACGCTCCACAGAATTAAATGCGTTTTTAAAAATGATTTTTAAAAGAATTTTATGCTTACAATTTGAAGATGTTGATAGAGTGAATGGCTGTTTGGCAACCACTTTTAATCGATACACTCAACTAATGTGGACGTAAATATTCTCCAGAGCGCAAACTTAGATGCATGCAACCTACTTCAAAAGAGCGTAGTCCAGTATCTTTTGTGTAAGCGTACTTAGTGACTTATCAAATTAAAGAAGTGTATTTACTGAATCACCGGCAGATAAAGAAATTAGTCAGAACCAGAAGGAAATGATTTAATTGCGCACGTACCTAGTTTTTAAATGAATGAAGAAACTGTAGAATTTGTGATGGGTGACGATGTTTTGATTTTAAAATCTCCAGTGTTTCATCATCTCTAGCATCTAAGGTATCATCTGAACTTAGAAGATTAACTGTACCTCTAATGCCAAAATCACCGACTTTTAATTCAACTTTATTTGCTAAAGAAAGTGCTGATGTTTTAGTTCGCCTTTCTGGTTGAGGGATGGACAAGAAAGAAATGTTGTTTTTGATTATAGAAGTTTTCTCGTGTGAAAAAAAAACCAATTGTGGAATAGGAGTAGACGTGTAACAAAAGTGAGTCAAATAAAATTGAAAAATACCGGATGTAAAGCAAATCAAATTCGGAAAAACGGTTTAGTGAATAATTATCGAGAGGTAGAATATTTAGCAGCAACTAGAAATAAGGTAGGAGTGGAGACATAACCAGTGATAAGTAAACGTGAAATATTGACACTGATAAGAAATAGTGAAAATCGGACGAAACATCGCGCTCCACGCACAAGCGATAGGCAACAGACAGCTGACAGAACTAAAACATAAACAGCGTTCAGGACCGTATTAATAAATTTTACAAACAAAAATATAAATCGCGAAGCGAGTGAAACTATAGGCGAACGATAAAAGAAACATAATGATGGAAAATAAAGAAATGACGCTGGGAGACATTAAGAATAAATTGCTACAAGTTAAAGGAAAAGTCGATGAGACAAATTAGAACATAAGCAAACAAACAGAAGTTATTAAGAAATTAGAGAAAACCATAAAATACCAGGAAAAAGATAAAAACGAATTAAGAAAAAACCTAATAATTTTGGAATCTCAGAAAACACAGAAGAAGATTTGCCAACACTAAAAGAAAAAGTTATAAGGATATTAAAAAAGAAAATGGAGATACAAATACAAGAAAAATAAAATAGACTTCATAAACATAATTGGAGAACGTAAGAGAAACGCAAACAGACCAACGAAAGTGGGAATTACAATAACACTGACAAAATCAGAAATAACAAACAAAATAAAGAAACAGGCAGAAACAAATATACGATTATCAGAAGTCCTATATAAGAACACAAAGAGACGAGCAGAAACAATTACTCCCATATATGTAGGAAGCAAGAAAAAAAGGACAAACAGCCATAATATAGAAAAAAAAGAGGAAGAAGGGGATGAAGTAGGAAATAAAAAAGCAGGGAAATAAAGGAAAAGAGATAGATCCACATAAAGCAATACCAAAAAGAAGAGTAGGGAACAAACATTACTAGTACCCTTCCACGAAAGGGCGTTAAGACCAAAATAAGAAGACTCTAATAAAACACTAAGTATCATAACAAGGACGAACAGAAACCAACAAACACCAAAAACTAACAGGAAACGAAAACCAGACGAAAATAAAAAAGACGACAACAAATGTCAAAAAAAAAAACAAATGAAAACGTTACCAAAGAAGAAAACTGAACAGACACAAAGAAAAAAACAAAACGGAAAAATAGGAATAAGAACACCGAATATAAATACAATCAAAGGGAAAGAGAAATGGACGACAACAAAATACAAAGAATAGGACTAAGTGAAAGAAAATGGAAAGGAAACAGAAACAAAAGATTAACAAATAAACATATCATATATTACACCAGGGTAAAGATAAAAAAGAAACCAAAAGAAGGGGTGGGAATAGTTATAACAGAAGAACTAAACAAACGAATAATAAAATGTAAAGAAGATGAAGCAAGAGAGGAAACAGAACCAACCATTATAATGGGAGATTAGAATGTCAGAGTAGGTAATGTCCATAACAGAAGAATGGGATGTATGGGAAATTACGGAGAACTAACAATAAAAATAAGAAAATGATAAAATTTTGTCAGAGAAATGACCTATTGATAGGAAACACAATATGGGAGCAGAAAATGAAAGGCGAGTACACCTTTGCCGCAGAAGAACGCAACGAGAAAAGCTTAATAGATTACATAGTATACACGCAAACCCTAAGATAGACAATACGGGACATAGAAACGATAAAAGAGGCGGAAACAGGAACAAATCACAGGCTAGTAGTAGTAAAACTAAGAGAAACGGTAAATACGTGCAAAGAAGTAAAGTATAGCAGTATAGCACAATATAAACTAAAAGAACTGGGAAGACACGAAGAATACCAAGTTAACAATTTAAAAAATTAACAAATGAAGGAAAGAGATGGCTTGGAAACAAAATAGAAAAAATTCAAAGAAATATCTTCCGAGGTTGCGGAAGAGCTATTGCACATCAACTGAAGAATTAATCACATTATTTCCATCAAAAAACAATTTCTGGTATTGGCATAAAATTGCGCATGAAAGGATATCGAGTTTCTTATTTCATGAAACGTGAAGTAAATTACGACGCTCCACAGAATTAACTGCCTTTTCAAAATGCTATTTCTAAAAGAATTTTGTGCTTACAATTTGAAGATGCTGAAAATAACTATTGACCAATTTATCATCGTGGCCAACCACCGCTTACCTTTCTGACTCCAACAAAATCCGATTCACCAATGCCGTCACGGTGCCATAATTTTCCTCATGGACAAATATTAGATATCAAAATATACCTACTCTTTAACAGCTTCCTTCCTCAAAGGAATTTTTCACAGAATTCCCGAAACCACCCCAATCGATCAAATAAAATCCGAACTCAAATTCCAAAATTACACTCCATCCAAACTTATCCAGCCCTTCAAACAAAACAAATCCCCAATGCCACTATTCCGGGTTTTCATTCCAAGAGAACAAACATCTATTTACAACCTTATCCACTGCTGCAGAGTAGCAATTCATGTAGAACCCTTGCAATCCGATCGCAAATCTCGCCAATGCTACAGATGCCAACTCCATGAACATTCCCAAAGTAAATGCACCGCTTCTTTCCTTTGTGTAAAATACAGGAAACCCCACCCATCCTACGAATGCACCAAAACCCGAGACTAATTTGAAATACGCTAACTATGAAGTACCACACGTGGCAAATTACAGAGGATATTTAGTTTCCGTTAAATCACAACCCCCAAAACCCCTACTTGGTCGATACCTATGCGATACCGTCTTACCTACAAAACACCGTCCACCACTATGCAGAAAATTTTCTGCAACGCCAACTAATCGCTAGAACACTAGATTCACTTCACCAGCGCCTCGTCTTCTCATCCGAAGAAAAGGCCAAATCCCATGCCGATAACCTAGAACTCTAATGCAGCCCAAACTACCAAATTGCCGACCTTGACCACGTTTTCCGTATCGAATCCAGAGTATCCCAATTCCTACTAAACAATCATGACGACGATCCGATCATACCCACATCTCCCACTGAAATCCACCAAATCATAGGTTTCGTTCTCAAACGTAAAGCTCCCGGTTTCGATCAAATCATAAACTTCATGATCCAACAGCTCCCACGCAAACCTATAGCATTCCTGACCGCTATTATCAACTACATAGGCCACTTCCCCGTGGATTTGAAGATAGTCCACGTCGTAGTAATTTCAAAACCTTTAAAACACCTTAAATTTCCGCAAAACCACCGCCCGTTCAGTTTACTTCGCGGACTTTTAAAAATTGTTGAAAGAATAATCCTTCGCAGGCTCAACCTAGACATTTCCCAATTAAAAATCTTACCCGACGAAGAATTTGGTTTCAAACCGAAACAAGTTTTACGCGTAATTGTATACTGTTACCGATTCATGTCTACAAACGTATCCATTCTAACATCCACCCAAGATTAATCCGCTTAATCCACTAATTCCTGTCACACCAGTCGAATCCAAATCAAGTTAAACAACGTTAAATCCACACTCCGTTACCTCACCGCCGGAGTTCCACAAGGCTTTCTCCTTTCACCTACATTATTCAATATGTACACTCACGACATTCCAAAAACCTCACGTAACTAACTAAGTAGCTACAATTGGCACACGACGCTCTAGAATTCTGGTTTACTGACTGGATTATTTCCGTTAACGCGGAAAAAAGTGTTGCAGTAATATTTTTCCACAAACTCAACCACTGACCCCATAGCCAATTAACCGTTCTCAATACTCCCATTCCATCAACCAAATACTCCAAATACCTTAAGGTTATCTTTGATAACCGCCTCACCTTTGCATCCCACATACAATCGCTCTCTAACTCCCTAAAGTCGCGCGCACCTCTCTTATGCCGTAAAAGTTCCCTATCATCGAATAACAAATTTCTCCTTTACAAATCCATCATAAATCCTACCATACTCTACGCGTCTCCCGTCTGGAGTCACGCCGCCGCTGCCCATACCCGTCTTATCTTTAACGTTCCCTGGTACGTCCGAAACCATGATGTACATCACGACGCCAATCTATGTACTCTCCTAGCACAACTCCCCCACCGGACCGCACCCAAATCCGCTCATCCGCAAAGCCACCGATTATGACGTATCCTATCACTTCAAATTCAAACGCCTTAACACCGCTTTCCCCGACAACGTCTAAAACCCTCCCGCCCCCTAACGACTAATATAAATAATAATAATCTGTTGCAGATTACATCCCTCAAGACGATTGGGTACAAGGAAATTTCCTGGCTCATCAACCATGACAAGACAAGACCTGTATACAGAGCATGCGTTTAGATCGCTGACAATAGGGCGAATACCTTGACAATCAAACGGCAAGCAGGGTGGAAATCTGCTACAGTCGCTGAAAACTACATTGAGGATTCTGTAGGGAAAAAAATTGACAGTTGCAAAGCAAATGTTTCAAGGGTTCGTGGGTGAACCATCGAATCAGTCAGTTGGAGGAATCAGAGTGAATGTTCGCAATTGTCAAGCATCATCCTCGCATACAGATTTCAAATATTTTTTTAAATGGTCCCATTAGTATTAATTAATATAGCAGTTGTAAACCAAGTAACCAAGTTGAGATTTATGTTACCCTAGTAATTTAATTTTTGTTCAATCCAAAAAGTAACTTTTAACAACTAGATATTACAATAGTATATTATAAACCTAGGTAGTGCTATCGCTCGGGACATAAACTTCAGCGGTCGGGCAATAATGACCTTCACTACCGTAGTTTATATACTATTTTTCACTACTAGCTACTAAACTTAATTGGAAGTATTTTAATTTTTGAATTTTTGTAAAACTATGAAAATATGTTAGTCTTGATTTAAATAGAAATCACTATTCATTTGTTTATATCAGACATTTTGAAAAAGTGTAATTTCAAATTTGCAATTACTATTTTCATTTACGAATATTTTTATCATGTCTAGTGATGAAAGTGAAGGGTGTACTCCTCCAGAATTGCATGAAGCTGCAAAACAAGTATACAATAAATTGCTTCCAGAAAAATCAAAACATTTATATTTAAAAGTATACAAGGATTTCAAGGATTGGTGTCACACAAAAAATGTTACTACAGTAACAGAAAACTTGCTGTTGGTATATTTTCAGGAGCACGCAAATGTAAAAAAGGCATCTACTTTATGGTCAACATTTTCAATGTTAAAATCTACCCTTGCAATTCAAGAGAATATTGATTGCGGAAAGTATCCAAAACTTATATCTTTTTAAAAAGGCAAAACAGATCATACAAAGCAAAAAGGCACCTGTTTTTTCCAGAGAACAAATTATAAAATTCTTGACTGAAGCACCTGATGACTTTTTTCTTTCTACAAAGGTAAATGTAGTAAATTTTTGTTAAGAATTTACAGAATAATCTAGTTTTCTATAGGCAATTCTGGTCGTTGGAATAGCAGGGGCTTGTAGAACAGATGAACCTGTGAAAATTATGTTCAGAGATGTTGATGTACGAGGAAATGATCTTGTCGTAGTAACCATTCCAAATAGTAAAAATGACACTAGCCGGAACTTTGTCATAACTGATCCACTGTGGCTTAAAGTAGTGTTAAAATATGCAGGCACTCGACCAACTTCAGATATGCAAAGATTTTTTATAAGATTTCATGGTGGTAAACCAACCAAGCAAAATATAGGTCATAATACTATCAGTAATGTGCCAAAAGTAGTTGCCAAATATCTAAAATTAGAAGATGCAGATTGTTATTCTGGTCATTCCTTAAGACGTACCTCTGCGACCATGTTAGTAGAAAGCGGTGGCGATATCTTATCGGTGAAACGCCTAGGAGGCTGGAAAAGCTCTACGGTAGCAGAGGGATATGTTGAACAATCTCTTACTGACAAGAAACGGATTGCGTCAATGCTACAAGGAACCTTCGTTTCAAATCCTATTCAGTCTTCTTCGTACATTAGTGCCACTACGTCTAATTCTGCATCAACATCAACAGCAGTTGAAAGTGTCGTTGAAAGTGCAACACTGCACCTTCCAATGCAAAATGTAGCTAATACTTCTTCGATCACTAGTTCTTCGGGAATTAATGTGACCTATAATAATTGTTCGATAAACTATTATTATAAATAGATAGTAATGCCATTGTTTCTAACTTACCTAATGTGTTTGAACTTTTCTAACGTTATTTGTATTCATAAATTTAAAATTGTTTAATTGTTTGAATTTTTGTGTAGCTTGAAGTTGTGAGGTTATGTTTATCAACTAACTGAGAACGCAGAGTCGGCTTTGGACTACCAAATTTGTTTTATTATTGACCTAGGTTAATAAAAATTTTTATTGACTCGTAGCTTAAAAGTTCAACTTCACAACCTGCATTAAGGTTAATATGACTGTGTTTGATAGCTAGTAGTGAAAAAAATATATTTAATACTGCACAATGAATTGTGTGTTTCTTGGAAGTTTTATTCTGTAATCACCAATTTTTGAATAGTAAAATAAAAAAACTGGAGAAAATTTAAAAATGCTCGTTTTATAAGAAATGAAAAACTAAACGCAAGAAATTCCAATATGTAATCAGAACTGCTTTGTTTAAGAGCCATAATTGTGAAAGTTAATTTATCTATTCACAAAATACACACCTAAACTGTTCATAAGTAATTGCAAATACTTTATCAAAGTATTATACACGTAAATAACTACATTTCAAATTAAAAAGTTAAAGGTGAGTAATGAGAGTCATATATTCGCGGTAATAGCAGTGCGGCAGCGTTGGTTTACGAGTATGACGTAGGCGGTTGGAGAAAACCTCTCGCTGTAAACTTTAATGATTATCTGTTGGCCTCTGGCTGTGAGGTCACCGTTGGCAGCAACAAATTACATTATTATTCAGCAACACTCACACACGCTATTTTATTAAATATATAGTATGTTTCCTGACACATTATGCATCACTGACCATTTATCATAGCCGAACACGCCTGCCAAGTGGTAATACGGTGATGGAGTGCGTATAATTACCGGTTGAGAGCATCAGTGAAACAAGTAACGATTAATAGTTTTACACATGTTATGAGTTATCAATTTAATCAAACGGATTGCTCTTTTACTGTCACCGTTTAGCTGGACAATTACAATACAATTCCCAAATAACACAATTTTAATACACCGATTTTTCTTTCTAACACTTTCAATCACTTCACTACTGTGACGCTGACGAAATGCTTACTTTATATTGGCAATATTAATCTATTTATCTGTAATTTGCATAAGCGACAGTGGCTGTCACTCATACTATTCAAATGATCTTAATTAGTTGCACGGAACACGTCGCCAGTTATTACACTGACAATGTATTATCAGATAGATATTAAAGCGTGCGCCGCACCCGGTAATTTTACAGGATTGCGCATTTCATTATATATGCAAATCAGAAAGTTGATAAAATGTAGATCCAATTTTTACTGGCTATCAACCTAAATCAGGATGGCGAGCTCTCACCCAACAGAAATGTAAACTAGACAGCTAACTGACAGCTCGACGGCACACTAGAGACAGCTGACAGTAACAACTTGCTGTTCCGCCACATTGAATATTAGCTCATGTTGATCATGTCATAAAACACAAGATTTTATTGACATTCTTCATATTTATTAAGCATTTTTTTTTTCGTAAAAACAAACAGTAAATGGCCGTAAAGTTATCTGACCATTACATAATTGCTGTTGACCGTTATTTACATAAATTTAATTACGTAGGTTAATTGCGCCAAGAAATTAAAAATATTCCGCCAAATAAATTAGTTTGTTTGCTTAGATTGTGTAGATCTTAATTATTCTGTCAACCTGTCAGACACTTTACGTTATGTACAAAACCCATTCTATTGTAGTGGGTGACATGTAATGATGTGACTATACGCGCCATGACGGCTTCTGAAAAAGACCGATTATAATTGTGCATTGTATGCTTCCTTTCCGCTTCGGTATTACGGCACACAATGGTCAATTACCTGTCGTCCATTCATGCTTGACACTTTGATCATATAAGTTAAAAGAAAGCCGCACCGAACTGCTTGAAAACTAATTTCTAAAATTCTCGATAGTATATTACCTTTTTGTTTAAAGTGGCACGTAACTACCTATTAAACGATTCTTTCGTTACACGGTACATTTAAATTTGTTTTCTTTTCAATTTAAAATTCAAACGAACTTAATATTCTAAAAGCGGGTTTAGTTAAATATTTGCTTTTTATTACGCAATGAGAAATCATTTCCTAACTTCGAGAGTCATTTATTAAAACTAGCGGTTTCTTTAGGTAGTAAAATTACATACATCTACTACCTACACCGATAAACAGTAAAATTTTACAATTTTAACGGACTATGACAGGACGTCACAACTTTTTAGGGCGAAGCTAACCTTTACCGCTGGACGAAGGACCACAACCACTTCCTCTTATTCTTGTTCTTATGTCATTTTCTTCTTATTATGAATTGTTGAATTTAGTTATAAATTAAATATTATTAAGCAGGTAAAAAACAATACTCAACTTAATTTCTTAAAATATTAACAGTTAAACTGTCAGAAAAAAAAGCATGAAATTGATTGTTATATCCGTCTTTAATAATACAATTCAAAACTTAAACCAACTTCTAGCCGAGGCGGAGCAACACGAACACTCAAAAAATATTTTCTGAATTCAATCAAAGGCAGGGATATTTAATTTTTTGTGGTTAGTATCTGTACCGAGAGGTTTACCTTTCCGAGATTATTTAATAGCGCCATTGTAACTAAACATAGAAAAAGGTGGTAAATAAAGTTTTTCATAATCAAGTTTAGCATAAAATCAAATTATTTTAAAAAATATAAATTGTTTCCAAATAAGACCTATGAAGCCTTACTCGATATTTTAAATAAAATACTATACCGTGTGTCTCTGGCAAGGCGCAAAATAGGATTGTTACTATAGAAAAAATTTTATTTGATCTACTATTACTATGAAAATTTCGGATTGTTATATACCCTATACGTTACGGCATTTTTGAAGTTAGAAAGAGAGAGCAAGTGTAGAATGTCTAATCTTCCTATCTGTCAATAGAGTTAGTATTATGAGTAAGACAGATATTTACCGACCGGCCGTTGGACATAAAATTCTTTTTTTTTTGTTCAATATAACGTACTAACTCTAATTTGTCGGAAAAAGTGAAAAGAAGGGGTGTTAAGACTGTTGGTTTGAAAACCGTCGCACAACTCTCCATCTTATTTCATAAGTGTAGTTTCTAAGATTACTCCTTTAAGTTTAATTTTAGTATAGTTTTCTTCCAAAGCCTTCCGAAGGAGTGAGGATAAATAGATAGTAGGTAGTAGTATTAGTAGGATGAAGATAAAATAATTTATCCTAACTCCTACAGAATGCCTTCTTTAGAAGGAAACCATACCAAAATTATTTTTTCATGCCTCCGGTCATTATTGACAGTTTTGTGGGATTCATAATCGGCCGGGGTGGCACCATTGTTACTTAATTTTCTAAATGTCAACAAAACGGACACAAAAGAGAAAAGCATCCAATGCTTAATAAACAAATAAACGTTGAATCGTGGAAAACGTGGAATCCTCACGCAGATGTAACCGTAACGTTAATGTAAGTACCAATTAATACTTTTACATAAACCTCAACTAATGTGATTATTTTTTAGGTTATGTGTGGTGGGTTGTAAAGCAATTAATTTTGAATATTTTTCAATGTTGATGTCTTTAATATTCACAGTTGATTTTAACATTGAAAATATGGACCAAAGAGTTGCAGAATTGTTTTTTTTTATTTCTCATCAAAATATGTAAGAAGGACATACTCGTTGTAAATGTTAGTGGTACTATTACTATTGCACAATTTGTTAAATTCTTTATACGCTTTCCAGTACCGAGTTACAGATTTTGCTGGTAATAAATTATTAATCACTGCTGCCGCTGTATCTTTTATGTGAGCTGGTGTTTCCATACTTCGCTTTCCATTAAATTCTTCACCACAAAGTGTCACTTTATTTAAATTTAAATTTGAAAATCAAGTAAATATGCAGTGACAAGTGGGTACCAACCACAAAAAAATAAATCCTTAGAAATAAATTGTTGAACTAAATAATAATTTTTTCCACTACTAGCTGTGAAGTGGACAATTATTGCGTCTCCTAGCCAACTGAGAAGTTGAATTTCTCTATTAGTGGTTGACAATTTATTCTATTGTTGACCTAGGTTAATAATGGACAAATTCAAATTTTTTGAGAATCCAAGAATAGTTGTTTAACAAAAACGAGTGAAACATAATTTTGTATATCCAGGAGATTATCTTTAACGTATTTGCTGCTTAAAATTACCTAATGTCACGCCCTCGGCGTGCAGTAAGAAAAAAAGTAAAAAAAAAATAAATAAATAAAGTATCTACCTACTAACCAATACTTCAGGCTCCGGCAACTGCAGTGGAGACGGAGGGAGTTCCCAATTTATGAGTTTTAGATGTTGTCCGCGGGCGCCAGTAGATCTCTGCCACCTGAAATACCTACCACACTGACTAGGATCTACACTAGTCCAACTCTGGTGCTAGGAGGTGCTAGGCTCTAATTTGAGCAACAACAAAGTTCTGGTTAAATTTCTTGACTCGAAGCAAACCAGTAAAACGATCAAGTGCGAGAATTATTTGTTTATTATCCAGTACAGTTTGTGCACTAACGTGTCAATGACAACAAAACACAAAAAAAAGAAACTTCCCAAAGAGAAACAAAAGAAAAATTATATACAAGCTCTGTAGTCGGTAACCCACCAAAAATGAAGATGTTTTGTTCTAAATAACCCAAACAATAAATTAATATATAAAGAATTAAATTTTGTTCCGTATTGAATTTCACAAATTATTCTAACTACCTAATCCCTAAATTAAAGTTTATTAATAATAAAAAGTAATAATACTTTTTAATCAATAAAAAAAAAATGGAATCACAAAAGGAAAAAAACGCAGTACGTGTTATTGCGAGCTCGAGCTTGAATATCGTACGCTTATGTCGCGATTAAAAAGTAATAATATTATATGCCCAGCGATTGAGCATAAATACTTAAATGTATTTAAAAAAAACAATTAGAATAATTTCGCTTAGTTCGTTACGTGTAAACCGCGCTTAATAAATTCAAAGAAGCAACCAAATAGAATTAAAAAAACAGAAACAAAAAACAAAGCAAAGTTTCAAAATGGTGGCAAACGACTATCACGATAAATATTCTATGCTTAAAACACAATTATTCTGATATAACAAAACATACGATTAAAATAAGTAAGTGATAGTAATTATTATTTACAATTGGTGTGTACGGTCAATTGAATACGGCGGTTTATAATTCGTCACTATCGTTCGTGAAGTAAGATTAGATATCCAGTATCGGTATCGCCAATAATAATAATAAATAGAAAGTTTATCTGACCTTACACAAATCTTCGTCGAACACGGGTGGACGTCGCCTACCGAAGTCGTTCATACACACGCCTTAGGGTAGCTTCAAACCCCTTATGTTGCAGCAGGTGACCAAAGAAGAAGCGCCTATGGACTTTGCCAGCGATGAATGTGATTTTAAAACTTGCCTCGTCGATTCGTGGAGGGTATGTTATAGAAGACGGACTCGAAGATGTTGTCTAAGAGTCAGAAAGATGCACACATGCTTCAGCAGCCCAATCGTATAGATCCCCAAGAAGGGTATAACTCGGTGCACTCCACAACTAGCACACACAGGAGTTCATAATTTTTATCAGCACACTTAATCCCGAACTATACGTCGGAGGACTTTCAATAATTAATTGATATCCTTTATTTTAGTTACTAATAAACTTGATTGTTGCTGTAACAGATACTCTCACGATCGACTCTGACTCAAAAATCGCCTTTTAAAAATTCTGTCCCTATCTGCCCAATGTGACCTACCTTCGATAACCTCATGATAGGACTTTTAAATGGCAAATTTTATTTAAATACTTCGAACGGTATCGTAGACAACTCTAATAGCGCGTGGACAATGAAAAATCTAAATAAAACGTTACATTTTCCCCCTCCAACTACAAGGGAGTTTACTTAAAAACTCAAATACAAAGTTTCCCAGGGACAAACAAATCATAATGGGTGCTCCAACTAAAGAGCTTAAAATGAATGACACAAATATTGCCTTGTCCTGCTATCTCAATGCAAGAACATTGATGTTACTCATTAAAAATGAATGGCAAGCCTGATACACCTGAAGGGCTTTTACCTTCGACTGGAATCGTCGTCAGGAAATTCTACGCCCCCACCTGACAGGGGTAAACTCGACTACTCATCAGAAGAATACGCCTTGAGGTCCTTGGCGTGCCAAGTACCTTTGGGATTACCAAATTTGTCACGCAAAGTGAAAGTCCAAGGGACACCTTTTATCGATGATAAAAGGACCCACATATTTAGGAGCAAGTTTATTGGAGAAATATTTTGAAGAGTCTGACAACACATAGTTCTTCTTCCAGATTAATTGTCCAACACGAAAAGTCTCTGGACGTCTACGAAGATTATATAGACGTTCGTTTTTATTTGACATTTGCCTAATCCTATATTTCACATCAGCGAAAACTCGGGTAAGTTCCTTGCTACCAAACGAAACTGCCTCGCTGCCTATGGGTTTGTCATGTTGAGAGCCATCTAAAACCATCTCTCTTCCAGTGTGTAAGAAGTAGGGGGTTAGTTTAGTGACTTCGTGTCTCGACGTTCTTATCGCGCACGCAATTTTGGTCAACTGGGCGTCCCAGGTTCTCTGATTCTCGGAACAGTAGATACGCAGCAACGTTTTCACTGTACGGTTGACGCGCTCTGTAGGATTGGCCTGTGGGTGGTAATATGCATTTGTGCGAACCTTGACTCGATACTCTGTTACCAATTCGTGCAGTTCCTTAGACTTAAATTGGGGCCATTGTCACATATCAATAACTTTGGTACACCGTAGACCATGAAAACCTCATCTTCCAACAACCCAACGACTTTACGTGCCGTTGCGGTACGGAGCGGAAACAGAAGTACGTATTTACTAAAATAGTCCAATACGACAAGAACATACTGATTGCCCTTTGTTGACTTAGGTAAAGGACCTATTAAATCAGTGGAGACAATTTGCCAAGGCTTATTGCACTCGGGTTGAGGTACGAATTGGCCAAGAGGCTTTCTCGCTTCAGTTTTACAAGAAGCGCAAGCTTTGCATTTGGAAACGTACCTCGCAACATCTGCCTTCATCTTTGGCCACGTATATTTCTGCGACAGCCTGCTGTACGTTTTGAACACGCCCATATGTCCTGATGTTGGAGGATCGTGTGCTTCTGAAATCAAGGCATCGCGTTGCTCTTTAGGAACGACTAATTTCCACTTATCTACATCCCATCCAAAAATGGAAGAAGTGATGTATTTGTAGACTAGCTCATTCTGGATCCGGAATTTAGGATATTTTTCAGGTCTATTCGTTATATCTGACTTCAGTTTTAGGTACCAATTATCAGTAGTATTGTGACAATCAATTATGTCGATCGTTGGCACTGCACGGGATAGAGAATCCGGGATGACATTGTCGGATCCTTTTCGATGTTGGATCTGAAAATCGTATTGCTGCAGTCTAATTGCCCACCGAGCAATGCGTCCCGTCGGTTGCTTAAATCGCAACAACCATAGAAGTGAAAAATGGTCTGTAACCACCGTGAATGAAATACCCTCCAAGTAAGGTCTCAACTTTTCTAATGCCCAAATCACAGCCAAACACTCCCTCTCGGTTGTAGAGTAATTGCGCTCATTACCTGTCAACGACCTACTGAGGTAAGCTACTACCCGATCACCACCTGGAGTAGGTTGGATTAGTACTGCACCTATTCCTATCCCAGAGGCATCGGTATGAACTTCAAAAGCTTTAGAATAGTCAGGACAACATAGGATCGGAGCGCTGACTAACTTCTCTTTAATTGTACGAAATGAATTTTCACACTCCTCCGACCAGACCATTTTTGCCTTCTTTTTCAATAAGCTAGATATAGGGACTATCAGAGACGCAAAATTGGGTATAAACCGCCTATACCACGAGAAGGTGCCGATAATTCTCCTAACTTCTTTCTGATTGGTGGGAACTGGTAACCGTAGCATAGCTTCGACCTTTTCAACATCTACGTGGAGACCTGACTTATCGACAACATAACCAAGGTACTTCATTTGGGATCTACAAAACAACTTTTCTCCCAACTGATCTTCAAACCAGCGTCAAATAAGCGTCGAAAGACTTCTTCTAGAACTTTTATGTGTTCTGAAAAGGTCAAACTAACCACGATAACATCATCCAGGTAAACGAATACATGAGGTTCTAAGTCCGCTCCAATCACTTGATCCATCAATCTTTGCCACGTAGCGGGTGAGTTATGCAACCCGAAGGGCATTCTAGTAAATTGGTAAAGTCCTCTGCCTGGCACGGTGAACGCTGTATATTTCCTGGAATTTTCTTCCACAGGGACCTGCCAAAAGGCTGACTTAATATCGATCGACGATAAATACTTTGCGTTTTCAGCTTGTCTAAGGTTGCCGAAACATAGGGTAGCGGATATCCATCTCGCTCAGTCACAGAATTTAAGCGTCTGTAGTCGACACAAAATCTATACGAAGCATCTTTTTACGTACTAATAACACAGGAGACGACCAACCGCTAGTAGAAGGTTCTACGATTCCTTTACTCAACATATCGTCTAGTTCCGTGTTAATATGTTGCTGGATTACTGGCGAAACGGGATAGTACCGTTGTTTTATCGGTTCAGAGGCTGTTTTAATCACGTGTTTGACCAAGTGAGTACATCCTATGTCGTTACCCATTAAGCCTTTATATTTATCGATCACCATGATTAAGTTGTATTTATCCTCTTCAGACAAATCATTTTCTTTGGTGGGAGTTACCATTGCTACTTCAGGCATTTGATCGCTGAAATGCCACTCATTTTGCCTCAAATCGGGTACAATGCCTAGGGTTTTAAAGAAATCAACACCCAATATTAGAGTATGTTGAAGCTCTGGGATCACCATCATCTCTACTAATTTGACTTTTCCTCGTAGTTCTACTGGGGCTAAAATTTTACCGACACAACGACAATATTGACCGTTGGCTACGCGAACTTGTGCATCGCTTTGCTCCAGGTGAAGACCTAAATCGCTTAAAATTGCCCATCCGTTACTTCCCAATATCGTTCGAGACGCGCCGGTATCCAGAAGACCTAATAATTGCTTGCCAAGGATTATCACGTTCAGGTAAGGCCTTTCATCTAGCCTAGTCTGATCTAAAATAAAATCGAGGATGGCCGTTATTTTGTCGGGATTACGACTGGGGTCGCCTGTTAGTCGGCCGTCTAACGACGACGTCTGCCGTTTCCCGAGTTCGAAGAACTGGCTGCCTGCGCATTTGGTTTGTTTTTACCGCAATCAGAACAATTTCTAGAAGTAACTCCTGGTTTTTACATTTGAAGCAGTGTAGATTAAGAGGGGCAAGACAACCTCTCGCTAAATGACCGGGTTTACCACAATTAAAGCACGAAGGGCTCGGAGAAGCAACCGACTGATTTGCTGCCATGGTCAACGTCTCTACATCAACTGGAACTTTAGACTCCAACTCTACGTATGCTAAATCTGGCTCCAACAACTTCCCTTTCCTCTTTGGCGGGATAAACTCTTCTGAACTTCGTTTGCTTTCTTCTAACTGTCTGCTCAATTCCTTCAATTGACTCACCGAGTTAATACTATGTAACGCCAAGTGTGTTTGATAATAAGGCAAGATATTTCGCCTTAGAATTTTAACTTTTGCGTCTTCGGTAATCTCAGAAGTTAACCTAGAAAATAGACCATCCATATTGGCGATGTATACCGTCATCGACTCGCTGTCACCTTGAGTGCGATGTTTAATTTCCTCTAGAAGTTTCTCGTCGTAATCGGAAGGCTGAAATTCTGTCCTCAACAGATGCTCTAGTTCATCCCAACGCGAAACCGTTTTCCGAATTGACCTGTACCATGATAAAGCCGGACCTTCGAAAAGATCTAGCGCCGAAGTAAACACCTGCTCCATCGTCATTCCTCGTGCGCTAGCTAACTCGTCAACTCTTTCTAGAAATGAACTCACAGAGGAATCCGACTTACCAGAAAACTTTACATTCCACTTGTACACTGGAACTGTCTTGGGTAACCTCTGGGCGCTACTAATATTAACAGAATGTCGATGAGGTGTCGACGCCGACCGAGGTCCGTCAATTAGAGAAGAACTTAAACCTGCCTCTAATGCGTCAAAGTCCGCTGGTTTGGAGACTGAATTGATGCAGCTAAGAAATTTATCTTTTAGCTCCAAGGCTGTCCTAAGCAATCTGCTACGCTCATCTGACAATTCATCCATTCGCCTAATACGACCTAAAATATGCCACAACTTGGTCTCAATGCGACGAGAATTGCTACCTGTGAAATTTTCAATTAAACCTTTAACTGCCGCGAAAGAAGCTTCAACCTCGACCACGTCACTTTCCTCAGTATAAGGATAGTCAGGATAAGTCTCAACTATTCCAGGATCAACTTTTTCTTTCTTCAACAACCTAGCAAGCCTCTTCCGCATTTCGTCCACAGAAGCTGGTTCTTCTCCGCGAACTTCCAATTCGTATATCAAGTCTTCCTTAGGCAAATAGTTGATAACAACCTTAAGCCCCATTTCTATTAACAATCTAATCGTACCGACAAATAAAACTAATGATAAGACAATACGATGACCTAACTATTATTTTCGAAGAAGCGATATACCTAAAAACATATTCTCGCACTCAAAAAAAAAAGAAAAAAAAACCTAAACAACTGCCTATTCGAGCCTCGGGCCCCACGTTGGGCGCCAAATTACTGTCACGCCCTCGGCGTGCAGTAAGAAAAAAGTAAAAAAAAATATATAAATAAAGTATCTACCTACTAACCAATACTTCAGGTTCCGGCAACTGCAGTGGAGACGGGGGGAGTTCCCAATTTATGAGTTTTAGATGTTGACCGCGGGCGCCAGTAGATCTCTGCCACCTGAAATACCTACCACACTGACTAGGATCACACTAGTCCAACTCTGGTGCTAGGAGGTGCTAGGCTCTAATTTGAGCAACAACAAAGTTCTGGTTAAATTTCTTGACTCGAAGCAAACCAGTAAAACGATCAAGTGCGAGAATTATTTGTTTATTATCCAGTATAGTTTGTGCACTAACGTGTCAATGACAACAAAACACAAAAAAGAAACTTCCCAAAGAGAAACAAAAGAAAAATTATATACAAGCTCTGTAGTCGGTAACCCACCAAAAATGAAGATGTTTTGTTCTAAATAACCCAAACAATAAATTAATATATAAAGAATTAAATTTTGTTCCGTATTGAATTTCACAAATTATTCTAACTACCTAATCCCTAAATTAAAGTTTAGGTTAATAATAATAAGTAATAATACTTTTAATCAATAAAAAAAATGGAATCACAAAGGAAAAAAACGCAGTACGTGTTATTGCGAGCTCGAGCTTGAATATCGTACGCTTATGTCGCGATTAAAAAGTAATAATATTATATGCCCAGCGATTGAGCATAAATACTTAAATGTATTTTTAAAAAACAATTAGAATAATTTCGCTTAGTTCGTTACGTGTAAACCGCGCTTAATAAATTCAAAGAAGCAACCAAATAGAATTAAAAAAACAGAAACAAAAAAACAAAGCAAAGTTTCAAAATGGTGGCAAACGACTATCACGATAAATATTCTATGCTTAAAACACAATTATTCTGATATAACAAAACATACGATTAAAATAAGTAAGTGATAGTAATTATTATTTACAATTGGTGTGTACGGTCAATTGAATACGGCGGTTTATAATTCGTCACTATCGTTCGTGAAGTAAGATTAGATATCCAGTATCGGTATCGCCAATAATAATAATAAATAGAAAGTTTATCTGACCTTACACAAATCTTCGTCGAACACGGGTGGACGTCGCCTACCGAAGTCGTTCATACACACGCCTTAGGGTAGCTTCAAACCCCTTATGTTGCAGCAGGTGACCAAAGAAGAAGCGCCTATGGACTTTGCCAGCGATGAATGTGATTTTAAAACTTGCCTCGTCGATTCGTGGAGGGTATGTTATAGAAGACGGACTCGAAGATGTTGTCTAAGAGTCAGAAAGATGCACACATGCTTCAGCAGCCCAATCGTATAGATCCCCAAGAAGGGTATAACTCGGTGCACTCCACAACTAGCACACACAGGAGTTCATAATTTTTATCAGCACACTTAATCCCGAACTATACGTCGGAGGACTTTCAATAATTAATTGATATCCTTTATTTTAGTTACTAATAAACTTGATTGTTGCTGTAACAGATACTCTCACGATCGACTCTGACTCAAAAATCGCCTTTTAAAAATTCTGTCCCTATCTGCCCAATGTGACCTACCTTCGATAACCTCATGATAGGACTTTTAAATGGCAAATTTTATTTAAATACTTCGAACGGTATCGTAGACAACTCTAATAGCGCGTGGACAATGAAAAATCTAAATAAAACGTTACACTAACACAATACAATTATTTGAATAAAAAAATGGCATTAGTTTAAAATTCGCGCCCCCATTCCATAACCGCAAATACATAACCTGAATTTATTTATTTATTAAATATGATGGTTGAATCAGTTTTTTCAGGTTTCCCAAAGGAGATTTAACCAGGCAAGTTAAGTTACATGAAGAATTTTAAGTAAATTACAAACATTTTGTTGTAGGTGTTTTGAATGGTTAACAAAATCTGGAAGGTCCGATCTGTTACATAAAAATGTAGACTCTAAAAACTTAACGAGTATGTGGCGAACACTTGCCATTCCTAAATGAATTACAAGTGTCAATTTCTGAAACCCAATATTCAAATTATGCAAGGTATATTGGCGAAGCAATAAATGTCCGTTAACATCTCTAGCTATACCAAAACTACTCAAGCTTGCAGCTCAAATACTCTTAGGTAAAGAAAATTACGGAAGAACATTCTTAAATTGCAACGTGAAAAGAAAGCACTTTAATTGAAGTTAACATCTCCCAACGATTACTTCCTGAAAGCAGAGCACAAATTGTGACTGCCCAAGTGGACTTAAAAATAAACCACTAAGAAGCAGGAGATATACAGAGAAACACAAACAATTTTTACTAAAATTATATTTTACGAGCCCCAAAATGTTAATTTTAAAGTAGGTTTTAAATTTTTTGCCAGCTCAAACTGCTACGTGATCATGGTTAAAAAGTTATATATAAAAAAATTTAAACAACCCTTGTGCTACATCTTTACAAATACGATATGTAAAGATGACAAATTGCGGTGCCAATGTTAGAGCAGTAGTAAAATTTTCGAAACCTAATTAAAAGAATAGATGTATCACCGGAAAAACCATACCTTCTCGTAAACGATAAGAAAGTCTATTATTTCTTCGATGTCCCCTCTTTATTGAAGTCGGCTCAAAATAACTTGATTAAATACAATATAATCTTTAATAACAAAAAAGCATCTTGGAAAGACATTAAAAATTTCTACATGTCAGACAAATCTAAACCGCTGCGATAGGCACCTAAATCAACCAATTTACATATTACTCCGAATAATTTTCAGAAAATGAATGTGAAATATGCCACACAAGTGTTTAGTGAATCAGTTGCAATTGGTTTATCAAGGTATGTAGCTTTTAATGCTTTTTGATTTATTTGCATTCCTGTGCTACTTGATTTTTACAAGAAAAATGTTTATTTTTTATTTTTGGCTTAAATTTGGCTAGTAGTGGAAAAAATAGTATATACACCATGGTTGTGAAGTCTGTCATTATTGCCTTAGCACCAGGTGCGTATAATATACTATTGTAAGTATATTGAGATTTGTCGGCTTAAAAAATGTTGTTGTTCACACGTCCTGAAAATGTTTTGCGAGTGCTCGTGTTGCTCCGCTTCGGCTAGGCGCCTCGGCTACGTAATACCACTCACGCACGCAAAATATCATTTTCTGGACTAGTGATCCAAATAACTATATAACATGTGAAGTAAAAAAGTGTATTGAAAATCACATTTTTTTACTACAAGTAATATTTATTTAAATTTACCAATAAGTACCTACATTAAGTACTTAATGCATCCTCCCATTACACATTTTTTTTACCAAAACAGGGGGTTGGAAAAACAAAAATTGTTGATGTTTTTGACAATTAGCTTACATGGATCTCTACTCTTTAATTGTGGGGAATTATTTTCTTATAAGAAAGACAAAAACTCTTTTGAAAACATAAAGTTCGTATTCTTGAAAAATTTACACCTCCCATTCCTTCAACGTCGTGAGAAATTATTTTCTATTAGTCGTAGTAGGAGAAAATGAAATTGACGCGACACTTTTCCGTATATAAAGTTTACGTACTTTATTTCTATATTGCTTATAAGACATTCATAATGGATCTAGACGAAATCCACATGGTTGTAAAATAAAATAGTACTTATTCAAAAAGCATCCAAAGTGAAGAGTACTGCCATTTCATGTAGCTAAAATTTAATAAGCATTTAATAAGCTAATATTGCTAAAATTCATAACAAGTATCCAAATTCGAGTAATATCCATCTAATATTCACTTGCATTCAAGAATACTGGTTTCCTGAACTAGTAGAAAGTGAAAGGAATTTTGTGTGAAGTGATTATTTTCTTCTGTTGTTAAGAATACGGGTCTCCTTTCATAATGCCTTAAATAAGTCTCACGACACGTCATTAGAGTTATTACATCTTGTTTTGCCATCAACTTAGTGAGTTTTAAAATACTGTTGGCAAATACCCATACAAAAGACGAAAAGGTAAAAGAATTACCAAAATACAAAGCTCACAAAAAAGTAGAAACGACAAAGTTAGGTTATATTATTTATTTAAAAAATTGTGGTAAGTTCACAAAACGTGCTTTTTACGTTTTCAATAGCGTACCGTCTCTAAATTATTAAAATATAATTATATTGAAATTGCAAAGGATTACAAATTGCCAGAAGTTGATCTTTGTATATTCAGCCGCTTAATTGTCTTCCATAGTTTCTTGGTATCGCCCTTGTCAAAACAAACTATATATTTAAAAAAGCTTTTTTTAGAAGAAGATCTACTTTCACGTGTGGTTATCAATTACCTGCGTTAATCCCAATCCATTTAAGATACACCGAGAGAACAGTTTCTTTTTAACAAGAAAAGCGATTTCTTTGAGTACAAATTGTTTATCACAAAGACATTAATTACATTCTCCAACAATACATAAGCTTTAACATGAATAAATTAACTGTTTGCACTTCAAGGTATAATATCTTTGGAGAAAGATTTCTTTGCTTCTAAAAATATATTAATCCTCAACCCATAATAATTATAATAATAATAATAATAATAATAATCAAATGGCTTTATTTCAAAAAATTAATTAACATGTACTATAGATATTACAGTGAGAAGAAAAGGAAAAAAATAATGAAAATTCAAGACGGAGTTCAGTTTCACACTGTTTCATAAGATTATTACAACTCATACTCCTCCTTACTTGTTTCTAAAACTTACGTTCAGGACTGATGTACACAATGTTAATGTACGATTTAAGGGAACCCTTACACCTCCTTAACACAAGACAGAGTTCTTTAAAAAATGTTTCAGTTACAGAATAGCTTATATTTACAATCAAATAGATGAAAAACTTAAGGAACTTCCCTTCAATCTTTTTAAGAAAAAAATTAGCTAAACACTAGCAAACGAAAGAAACTTAAATTTACATAAATGAACTTGTCCTCTACTATGGTACACCACACATGAAAAACTTAACATTACTGATCTACACCTCTTCAACATAACAATAAATAAGTGAATTTTTGTTAATTTACAGTTATCAAACATTTTATATACCTACCAAGGTTTGAGTGGATTGTACTTTCTGTATACAAACTGCAGGCTCCTATACTAATAACAAATCAAATATTCACTATAACACCATCATAGTACATTCATGAAATTTAAAACTTGGACACCACAATTTCTGTAAACAAAAGTTTGCACATTGTGAAGCAGGCTTAAGGGTATCATTTACAATTCTAACAGCAGGTAGTCTCAGCAGGGTTATCTTATAGAAGGACTGTAGAATGAATCATTACACTAAGCACGTTTTAGAAAATAGGTAATTTACGTTGCTTACTTAATTTTTCTTTAAAGAATATATTTGAAGGTATCGCTAATTAAACACCATAGCTCGATTAATTATCGAATCAAAATTTTGTTTAGGAAATGTTTACAAAATAAAATTAGAAATAATTTTGATTTAAAAAACGTCTACAAGCAATAACTTTTAAATTAAATCAAAAACTAAACATGGTTATTTGGGTTGACTGATTATTACTTATTTTTAAATAAATCTAACCTACTAATTATTGTAAGTTATTAAAAAAAATCATTAAACTCTCTATTCATAATATTTAGTCCTTACAAAATGTATATTTTATGACGTTTCATTTTTTCTGTAGTTAATATAAAAAGTGAAAATAAAAACTAAGGCAATTCTTATTGTCAACGTATATATTTAGTTTTTGACAAGAATTTATTACATAATTATAATTAAGATACCAAGTTATAGTTTAAAATTAAATGAAAACTTTTTTTAAATAAAGGTATTACTATATAAATAAATATAAGAAATCAATAATGGGTGTGACCTCCATTATTATTGATACATTCTTGGAGGCGTCTGCTCATTGACGCTATCAAGGTATCAATATAATTAATATTAATCGTTTCCCATGCGGTATCAATGGCTGCAATTAGTGCATTACGGTTTACTGGTATAAAATTTGGCCCTTGTTGTCTTCGGATAACAGCAAGTATTCGAGCCCAAACATTTTCGATAATGTTAAAATCTGGGCTTTTGCTGGCCAGGGTAACAGCTCCAAGTTATTTTCTCGTATCCAATTGCGCACAACCCGCGAAGTATGAATAGGGGCGTTGTCCTTTAACAACAAAATACATTATGAAAATGTTAATTCAACAGATCCCGAACTATTTTTGGAGAAAGTATAGTGAAATAAGAATACTTACTTGTTGGAAAATATAATCTTCGTCTGGATAAAACACTTCGACTGAAGGTTTCATAATAGTTTCCAAAATATCTAAATACGCAGCAGAATCAAGACGTCCATCGATAGCCCAACAAACTCCTGGACCCGCGCGCTAACCCAACCCCACACATTCACAGAAAAATAACCACTTCGTTTTTAGGACATATGTGATTATTTTCGTAACGAGTTCCTTCCATTCTAAAAACTTTTAGTGGTCCATCGTTGCGGCTATTGAACGTTTTTCGTCGCTAAAAATCACTCGATTCCAAAATTCCAAAGGTTCGTTCACATATCGCCTTGCAAATTCAGACGACGTCTCATATTTTCGTCACTGAGAACTTCTTTCGCAGCAGCATTATACTTCTTTATTCCCATCTCCTTTAATCTTTTTTGGCAGTTATACGGCATCCGGGAAAATGTGTATCTGCTATAGCCCTGGAGTATGTAGCAAATGGTTGTTCTGTTACGTAATGAAACAACTCGAGATCTTGAGCACGTGTAGATACTTTAGGTCTACCACTTCCGATGGCTCTTTAAAGTGTGTTCAAGATTCCATTTTACTCGGTAATGCCCTACGGTGCTTTTGGTATATCTAACATACGTGAAATTTCACGCACGCTACGGTCCGCCGCTAATTCCGAAACAATCCGCGCTTTCAAATCAGCACCGAGATGAGGTGGCATTTTCACAACACTTGAAATTTTAAACTAAAATGGAATTTACATTTCTTACTTTATTTATTGGTTCACACTACCCTTCTCAAACAGTAGGTAATTGTTTATTTATTACATACTTCTAATGACCAATGTAACAACCCTTAGAGCAATATGACTCAAAGGAAGTAAATTAAACAAGCAAGGATATTCTATTGTTATTGAAACTTATTCATAAAGTAAAAGCCATTTCCTTATAATGCTAATGGACAGGATTTTCTTTTAAGTATTAAGATTACAATAGAGGACTTATAAACTTTCGAAAATATCTAATTATAAATATTTACACTGCAATTGCGCTTTTTCCTTAATAATTTCTTAGCAATAACATACACGTTCTTGGTTTTAAGTTGTCATAAATTTGATATGATATAAATTTGTGTTTCTAATATTACATCACAAACTAATCTTTATTCGCCAAAAATTGTTGCTTAAGTTGTAAAGCTTCGTACACACCTGAACAACAAACCGAGCAACAAACATAACAACGAACCGAAAGTCAAACAGAACGACAAACGATCTTTTATGATTTCCACAATCCGAACAACAAACGGAACGTTTGTGCTGTTCCATAATTATTTTCAGTAGTTTTCAGTTCATATATATTTATTATTGAGAAGAGAAAATTGCGGAAAACAAGAAGATAGTGCCAACCAAATTTTTACGCACAAAGAAGAGTAAAAAATTATAATTTACTTCGTTTTTTTATTTTGGAAATTTCCCGCAAAATGATGCTAATAGGGATCATTTTTTTCTTGCATTCTTAAACACTGATTAATTTAAAACATTTTTCTTCTGTCAACTCCATAATATTACCTAAAACACAACAAACCCACAAAAGGGAGGACAAAAATAAATAATTTAATTCTCCCGCATAAGTTTGTTCGCCGTTTTGTTTAGATTCGTCCAAACCTGCAAACGCATTCGCGCACCCTCCAAATTAATGTTCCGATTGCCGTTCGGTTCGTTGTTCTGTTTGTTCCTCGGTTTGTTGTTCAGGTGTGTACGAAGCTTTACAATAAGCATATTAATATGAACTATATCTTATGAAAGGAGAGTTATGTAACTATAATTAACGACTTAACGTTACGTTAGTAGATTCCATTTACTATTTACACATATTTTCTTGGAACATTCGATAATTAACTATCGGGATATGATGACCCTATACTTCGCAGGTTGTGCGCAACTGGATACAAGCAAATAACTTGGAGCTGTTACCCTGGCCAGCAAAAGCCCAGATTTTAACATTATCGAAAATGTTTGGGCTCGAATACTTGCTGTTATCCGAAGACAACAAGGGCCAAATTTTATACCAGTAAACCGTAATGCACTAATTGCAGCCATTGATACCGCATGGGAAACGATTAATATTAATTATATTGATACCTTGATAGCGTCAATGAGCAGACGCCTCCAAGAATGTATCAATAATAATGGAGGTCACACCCATTATTGATTTCTTATATTTATTTATATAGTAATACCTTTATTTAAAAAAAAGTTTTCATTTAATTTTAAACTATAACTTGGTATCTTAATTATAATTATGTAATAAATTCTTGTCAAAAACTAAATATATACGTTGACAATAAGAATTGCCTTAGTTTTTATTTTCACTTTTATATTAACTACAGAAAAAATGAAACGTCATAAAATATACATTTTGTAAGGACTAAATATTATGAATAGAGAGTTTAATGATTTTTTTAATAACTTACAATAATTAGTAGGTTAGATTTATTTAAAAATAAGTAATAATCAGTCAACCCAAATAACCATGTTTAGTTTTTGATTTAATTTAAAAGTTATTGCTTGTAGACGTTTTTAAATCAAAATTATTTCTAATTTTATTTTGTAAACATTTCCTAAACAAAATTTTGATTCGATAATTAATCGAGCTATGGTGTTTAATTAGCGATACCTTCAAATATATTCTTTAAAGAAAAAAATTAAGTAAGCAACGTAAATTACCTATTTTCTAAAACGTGCTTAGTGTAATGATTTATTCTACAGTCTTTCTATAAGATAATCCCTGCCGAGACTACCTGCTGTTAGAATTGTAAATGATACCCTTAAGCCCGTTTCACAATGTGCAAACTTTGTTTACAGAAATTGCGGTGTCCAAGTTTTAAATTTCATGAGTGTACGTTGAAGTTATTTCAAATATCATGAAGCTTACTCTACATTATTTGATGCTAAGAAATTTATTACTATATATGTTAACTACTTGACCATGTTAAAACGATGGCGTATTATTTAATCAAAGTTTCTTGAAGGCAAAAAGATGTATATTAGCAGGAAAAAAAATAATATAGACGGTTTCATAATTCTGTGCATAGTTCGAGTTCATTCTGCATAATCTGCATTCTAAGGCGAGACACAAATATTTATTTAGTACGAGTGGATTACTGAATTACTTTAGTGTTTTGTGCCTTAAGGTACAGTTACACTTGGAATTTATATCGGGACAAAAATATCATGAGTCGGATATAAATTCGCATTGCATGTTTACACCTGGATAGAAATCATTCTATTTATCTGTCATACATTTTTGTAAAAAGTGGTTCCGTTAGAAATATATTGCTATAAATATATCAGCTGTTTACATCTGCCACACAAAATATGTGTCTATGGACATCGTACACTTCTCTCAACTCAGTCAAAATTTAATAACGATGAAGTTATCAAAAAGAAAAATTGCAGCTCTTGTGATATGTGTAGAATTGACAAAGAAAAATAAGAAAAAACGCTCTGTGTGGGTTCGGGAGTGGCTTCTCAGACGAGAAAGCGATGGCGCATATAACTAGCTTATGTCTGAATTGGTTATTGAAAATCCTATCAATTTTTTTTAATTTTATGCGTATGAAAAATGTTGATTTTGAAAATTTGGCCATAAAAATTTCTCCCACTGTGTTGAAACAAGATACCAAGTTTCGAGCAGCCATTTCTGTACGGGAACGTCTAGTCGTAACCTTGAGGTTTCTAACATCAGGTAAGTTACCACATTAGTTTTTATAACTAGCATTTAATAACAAAATAAGAAAAATTATATTAAGGCTGTTCTCTCAGGGAGCTATAAAGTTTATCTAAATTTATCTCGCCTATTTTTAGAAATATTTTTCTGATTTTGCACAAACATATAGCTAACATTATTATTTATGTCGTGCATGAGCTATTTTTTAATTTTCGTCTTCGTTGTATTTAATTTAATTAAAACGTAAAATAATAGAAAAATTAATTTCCTTATAAGCCCAAATTTCGACTCCTGCGCGACATAGATAATAATTTTCTGACAACCCTACTTTTTTTTTAAATTTTTACTTAAAAATCAATGAGAAAAATTAACATTAAGTAAACGATAAATACTGAAAATTCTTGGAGAATTGTGAAATGAATGTACTCGCGGGCGAATTTTTCTGAGCGCAACAGGCCAGACTTGGAAGCCGATTAATATTAATAGATAAATAATATATTGTTGAATTGTTGATGTCAATTTTTTTTTGTACATGACGTGCATTTTAAACAGTTTTAGAAACAGAAAAAACAACAAATAGCTATTTATGTAACAAGAAATAAAAATAGTGAACCGCCTACTAGAAATCTGAAATTGTCCCGAGTGATAAAACAGCCTTAAAAGGGAATAAATATAAAATTATATTTTATTATATCATTACAGGTGATTCATATGCCAGCCATGGTATTTCGTATACCAAAGTGTACAATAAGTTGAATAGTCCCGGAAGTGTGTAGGGCAATTACTTCAGTTTTAATGAATGAAGGTAAGAGTTTAAAAAAATATGTATTTTTCCTGAATAAATGGTATTACATAAATGTGAAAATTTAAAGAATTTTGTATCGTAGCTTTCCGTTTCATTTTGTAAATATGATACCAATGATTGTCCTATGTCCGTTTGGTTTAAACCTGCTGTTGGATCCGAGAACCCGGTATAACTTGAGCATGAAGAGACTGAACTTGGATTTGTGTAGCAAGTATTTCCAACTGAGCTAGGATCGGTAACTGATCTGAAGGCACTGGAAAGTACTTCTTCTTCTCCATTAATTTCCAAAATAATTTGTTGGATTTTTCTTTTTATTTTACGACGTAAATATGCCGATGACAGATTTCTTAATTCGCTGGCAACATATTCTCCGAAAATGTCATATTCATCTTCTGGCTCCTCCAAGGCGCGTATAGCTTTTTCTAAAACATCATTTCGATGTGATCCATCATTTTTCTTAACCTTTTACGACTTATTTTGGTCGTTTGCCTCATGTTCTTACAACCTGTTGTTGTAAGGCTCTCCGCATTATATTCCGTTTCTAATTGTACCTCCTTGTTTTGTCCATCATCCTGTAAATCAAAATAAATTTTAATTTTCTTTTAATTTTTAAATGTTACATTTTAAATTTTACTTGATTATATTGTTACAGGCACCAACGACGCTAGAAAAATGGAAAAAGATTAGCAAGAAGTTAGAAATAAAATGGAACTTTCCAAAATGCTTAGGAGCTATCGACGGTAAACACATTCTTCTTCAAGCACCACAAAATAGCGGAAGTTATATTTTAACTACAAAGGTCAACATAGTACGGTCTTAACGGCAGTGGTTGATGCTGAGTATAAATTTCTCATAGCAACAGTTGGAGTTAATGGTAGAGTTTCCGATGGAGGAGTTTTTAAAGCTACTGGAGTTTCCAATTTCATGGAAAATACGAGAAAATAACTTGGAGCTGTTACCCTGGCCAGTAAAAAGCCCAGATTTTAACATTATCGAAAATGTTTGGGCTCGAATACTTGCTGTTATCCGAAGACAACAAGGGCCAAATTTTATACCAGTAAACCGTAATGCACTAATTGCAGCCATTGATACCGCATGGGAAACGATTAATATTAATTATATTGATACCTTGATAGCGTCAATGAGCAGACGCCTCCAAGAATGTATCAAAAATAATAGAGGTCACACCCATTATTGATTTCTTATATTTATTTATATAGTAATACCTTTATTTAAAAAAAAAACGTTTTCATTTAATTTTAAACTATAACTTGGTATCTTAATTGTAATTATGTAATAAATTCTTATCAAAAAACTAAATATATACGTTGACAATAATAATTGCCTTAATTTTTATTTTCACTTTTATATTAACTACAGAAAAAATGAAACGTCATAAAATATACATTTTGTAGGACTAAATATTATGAATAGAGAGTTTAATGATTTTTTTAATAACTTACAATAATTAGTAGGTTAGATTTATTTAAAAATAAGTAATAATCAGTCAACCCAAATAACCATGTTTAGTTTTTGATTTAATTTAAAAGTTATTGTTTGTAGACGTTTTTAAATCAAAATTATTTCTAATTTTATTTTGTAAACATTTCCTAAACAAAATTTTGATTCGATAATTAATTGAGCTATGGTGTTTAATTAGCGATACCTTTAAATATACTCTTTAAAGAAAAAATTAAGTAAGCAACGTAAATTACCTATTTTCTAAAACGTACTTAGTGTAATAATTCATTCTACAGTCCTTCTATAAGATAACCCCTGCTGAGACTACCTGCTGTTAAAATTGTAAATGATACGCTTAAGCCCGCTTCACAATGTGCAAACTTTTGTTTACAGAAATTGTGGTGTCCAAATTTTAAATTTCATGAGTGTACGTGACGTTGCAGATTCGATTCCCGAACATGGACAACTTGTTTTAATTTTTTTAATAAAGAAAAATTGTTTTGAAAATCAAGATGGTTGTTGTCGAGTTCCTGCACCCGAATTGTCTTGTAGTACTTGATGTTTGATTAAGGTCACGCCCTACGGGCACACCGCAGCCATCGTTGTTTAATCGTCTAACCATACATGTTGCACTTTCAATTTATTACTAAAGAACCACACCGTGTGGTATTTTAACCTCGGCCTATTTTTATAGTGTTGTAGTGCATGAAGTGTAAGGTTTATGGTGTAGTGTCCTGACTATAAATCATCTCGTTATAATATGGGTATCTGTTTTTTTAGGAAAGTTAGAAACAACTCCGACGAAGAAATCAAGAGCATATTTGGAGAAGAACAGAAGAAACACCCCGTAAAGCATCCCATAAAAAGCTCAATGAAACACCCTGTGAAGCATTCTCTAGACCTCCGCGTGCAACATCCCGTGTATCGCCCCCTGAAAAGCCCTGTTGAACACTATGTGGAATGTTCCTGGAACGCTCTCTAGAACATCCAGTGGAACACCCCGAGGAAGCCTCCGTGGAACACCCCGAGGAAGCCTCTGTGGAACCTCCCGTAGAACGACTCGTGGAACGCCCCGCGGATCGCCCAGTGGATCACCGCATCGAGAGCCCCGTTGAATCAGAGGATTTACAGCCTGATATAGTAGAGCACAAAACTGAATAAAAGCTTTCACGCAAAAGAACTAGGGACCCAAAATCCTGGGCACACAATATTCGAAAGGAAAAATATGAGGATTGGAATACGTGTCATCAAAAAAAAAGCTACGTCCGGCTAGAAAAATTTTAACAAAAAAAGATTGTTTGAATAGATGTCATTTTAAATGTGCTACAAAAGTAAGTGAAGATAATAGGAAAACAAATTTTCAAACTATTATAAGTTAGGGTACAAACGAAAAGAGAATGTTTATCTTAAGTACGACTATAAAGTGTAAGGTTGGAAAGAAGAAGAAAGGGGAAAATTTCAGAAAACTCGCGAAAAATGAATAGCTATGAATATTTTTTTATTTTAAATAACAACAGAATACAGGTTTGTAAAGATTTTTATTGTGGAAAACTGACTATTAGCCAAAAACCTATTTATGCCGTTCATAACCATGAAATGAATTTCCACACACGCAGGGAAAGCATAAGAAGAAGTATATTCCTGAAGAGACCGTATGTTTAGTAAAAGACCATATTAAAATGTTTCCCGTAGTAGAGAGTCATTATTGTCGGGCAGAAACAAAAAAAGCAATACCTAGAAGGTGACCTGTCAATTAAGAAAATGTATGAGTTATATGAAGTATTTGTAGCAGAAAAAGGTTTAAACCCTGTAAAATTTCACAAATTTCGTGAAATTTTCTGTACAGAGTTTAATTATTCTTTTAACAAGCGTGTTGAAGATTTATGCGATCTTTGTGCTGAGGTGGATTTAAAGAGAAAAGAAAATAACTTAAGTGATGGAAAGAAAGATGAATTTGAGAGGCATATTAAGGAAAAGACTCTTATGAGAGAAGAGAAGAAAAAAGACAAAGAAAGTGGCACACCAATTTTGAATTTTGACTTAGAAAATATTCTAACTTGCCCAAAGGGAGGGGTTAAGAATTTTTTTTACTAGTCTAAGCTGAACGCTTACAATATGACCGCACATCTTTCAATTGACCGAAAAGTTTATTGTGCAGTTTGGTCAGAAGTCGTTCATAGTCGTGCTGGTAATGACAACGCAAGCACCGTCTACAAAATTCTAAAAAGGGTTACAGAAGACTATCCTCTATTGGAGGAGTTAATTTTGTGGAGCGACAGCTGCGTCCCACAAAATCGGAACAACTTAATGAGTTATGCTATTGGTCATTTTTTACAAGTCAGTTCGAGTTTAAAGCAGATAACAATGAAATTTTCCGTACCAGGAGACTCATGCATTTAGGAAGTCGATTCGGTACATAGCGCAATTGAGCGCACTTTACGTAAATCTGAATACTCATCTCCCATCTCTTTGATTCGGATCTTTCTAAAAGTGAATTCTAAAAAACCTTATAGCATACTTCAAATGAGAGAACAAGATTTTTTTGATTTTAATCACTATTTAGTTAAAATGACTTATAAAGCTGTTTCATTTTCAAAGGTGGTAGCCTTGCAATTTAACAAAGCTTTTTACTAGATTAAATATCGGCTCTCTTTTTCTGAGGCTGAATATAAATCTTTAAGTTTAAGAGAAAGAATTGGCCGACGTCAGTTCCATGTTACAGCAGAAAGCGAGAAATTATTTCCCGAAATACTGAAGAAAAATGATTATGCAGTGGTACTTGCACAAAACAAAGTAGATGCAATAAAATCAATGTTTAAATGGATGCCAAAAAATGATGTAACTTTTCATGAAACTATTTTTAGTAGACTAAGTACAAATAAAAAATAACATTTTCAGTATAAGATAAGTATTTCATGTGTTTGATACTTTTTTTTGTATTTTTTTGGTTTTAGTTTGTTGACGTAACTTTAACAATTAGGGTTATTTTATTTAATTCCAAGTTTTAAAGTCCTATGTTACCAACATCCAAAATTTTTAAACATATTTGAGAGTAACGGAGTCCTAGGTATTTTTTGTTTAATTTAATAATGACCAATTAACAAAAAATCTTCAGATTTTCTTTATATACCATGTACCATTTACTTATAAACATGTAAAAATCACAGTGATAATTAAAAGATGTTCAAATTTAAAGTAGATCTAAAGGTCAATTTTTGAATATTGATTTTTCGAAATCGAATAATTGTAACATAAGATTATATAATTCTAGGGTAGCGAGATGTCTTAATATAAAACACTATTTTCATTACGAATACATCAAATTCCTGGAGAACGCAGTGTTATTAATGTATGCAATACGATTTTCTGTAGTTTTCACGGAGACATGTGCAATAGTGGCTTTGTTTGCAAATATGTTTTACGTTTGTACTTTTGTGTTTTTAAATTTAAGTATATTTTTACTTGTATGCTGTACTTGCTTTTTACGTATAACGAAAAATATTTGTTTTCAAAAATTTATTAGTTAAAAGTAGACAAGTTGAAATGTTATATAAAAAATATGAGTTTGTAACATACAATAATAAATATTTTTTTATTACATTTTTCTTTCAAGACAGTTTTTATTTTTTAGAATTATATTGATGTCACTAAATAAATATTCTTTACTATAATCAAAATAATAAATGATTAAAATAAAGATATATTAGTGGTAATGATGTACTTTATTAGTAATATTCAATACAAGACATGTATTTTCTACAACAGTAAATATTTATTAAAGCCTAAGAAATCATTTATTTCAAAGAAAAAGATTCTTATTTTGGAAAATATTGAGCACTTTGTGTTTATAGACATTAGTTCTACTAGAAAGAAATATTTTTTGCTTTTACTAAGTTTAACTTATTTCTCACTAACAAGAATTTTTTTGGTGTGAATTTAATTACTTTGAAATATGCAAAGAAATATTTAAGAAATCAAGATAATGTTGAACATTTGGTAACGGTGGTCTATATAAAACATAGAAATTCTGCAAAATCTGTAATAACGCTACTATTACTTATTTTGAACTCAAAATTATCTTTCAAATAGACGCAACACCACCTCCTCGTGTAAGCCGATCTAACCTAATGATTCGATATCCAGGCACCGAATCCCAAGTAGAAAGATATTGATTGCTAAATTTTTTAATTTAAGAGTACTGATCAACATATTACGAAACTATAGTAATCACTATAATTATATTGACCGAATATAGAAGGGTAATTATAAATAATAAACTTAAAATCTCTGTTATAATTAAATTTCACTATTGTTACAATACTAACATGCCAAAGCTTTTTCTATTTGCGACTAGACTAGGTTTTGGAATTCTTCGTTATCTGTTCAGCAAATTTATATTTACGGAATAGGTAAAGTCTGTATACTATTGGCGCAGTAATAAATCATAATTGCTTGAAATAATTCTTTATTTTCTTGTCAAAGCGGTACTTCTACGGTTAAGTAAAAACCAATAAATTCTAACCAAAATACGATCATTGTGCCGCTCTTGCAGCATATCGACCCATCTAGGGTCTGAGAACAATAGTTTAATCTGTGTAAACACGTTGCCATCAGCCCAGGTACTGACGAAACGAGAATCATAGCCGTAGATGTGGGTATTATACCAAGATACAAAATAATGGTATATAATACGTAAGAAGTAAAATTTGTAATGTGATCTACTATACAAATAAAATAAATAACATATAAATAATATATGACATAAATATAAAATAAAATAGTAATGCAGATATCGTCAGTACATTTATTACAATTACAATTAATTTGCGGGGACCGATTTTAGGCATCAAAAGTAAATTTGGCTCAATTATAAAATTATGTGGTTGTCATGGAAACTTATCAAAATGAATAGATAAAAGTAACAGGCATAAAAATGTTCATTTAAATAACAAGACATTAGTAGGTAAAATAGGTATATTTAAAATAACTGACAATACTCACTCATGGTTACAATAAATGGTGTTTAGAGAGTAGAACACTGTTTCAGGCACATTACGCTTGGTCATTTAACTTTCTTCCTCGTCTGAAATTTCCATTTCGGAATCAGAATCGCTGTCTTGTGTGTTTACTGATATAATAATTGGCTCCAATGTTATCTCTACTAAATTATCCAGTTGCCAACATTTGTCTTCTTCCTTAACGACATGAGATACACAGTTCTTCCATCTTTCAGGTGTTACTTTGTTTAATGCATTTTCCAGAAGTTTTTTCACGTCGTCGAGTTTAAAAGTGGTATTGTTACGAGCGACGTCACCTTTACTTGAGCCCAAACCAACTCTATAGGATTCAGCTCACAATGGTAAGGTGGTAAACGCAGTACTTCAATGCCCCGATTCTTTGCCATTTCGTCAATAACATGACGTATATACTTATTCTTATGAACTTTAACAATATCCAATAATTCTCTTTTCACCATGTCATCCTCAAAAGTTATATTCTTAACAGATAACCAATCTATAATTTCTGCTTTCCTCCAAGCGCTGGTAGGTAAATTTTCGTATCTTCGTGAGTGGTAGCTGGCGTTGTCCATAACTATTATAGATCCTTGGGGTATCAAATCTAGCATCTGCTCAAAATATTCTTCAAACACATTAGCATTCATGTCTTCGTGGTAGTCGCCAGTTTTCTTTGATTCGAATTCTAACAAACCACCATCTACAAAGCCATCTTCATTGCCAATATGAGTAATAATTAACCGTGTTCCTTTCCCAGAAGGCGGTCGAAATCCTGTCGATAGCCCTTCTATAAATCCTTGTCGAGCACTCGTAACGGTATTATCATGCCATGTTTTTTACGGTATGTCCTGCATTGATCCAGGTTTCATCCAAATAGAATATACGCCTGCCTTCACGCCTATATTTTCTTATTTCCCGAAGATAATTTCTCCTCCATGTAATAATCTCTTGTTTTTCAATTAAAACGGATCTTCTATTTATCTTCTCCCAAGTAAACTTCAACTTGCTAAGAAGTTTCGACAGTGTTCTACGACTCATTTGGGGTAGATTTTTACTGCTAGTAAAATCTTATCGATTGTAGGAATCTCTTTCCGTAAGTAGAACGAGTGAACCTTTCTACGGACAGAATTCCTCATTGCATCATCTAATTCCATCGGGCGCCGACCAGGAGATGGAAGTGGGTGAAGCACTTGTCCCAAATTTTTCTTTCCCTCACTAGTTTATAAATGGTGGATTTTGATATTCCCGTCATTGCAGAACATAATCCTACAATATCATCGACACTTTTTGCAGGGTGTTGACATCGAACAGCGTCATGCACATTTAAAATTATAATTTTTCATTAGCAGATAACGCACCACTTTTAACACGTTTTGCTGGTGAAAAGTTTTCCATTTCAAAATTATTTGCACTAACACACAAACAAACAAACAAGCCGATTCATTGCTAATAACAAACTAAACATATTTTTCATTTAGAAAGTATACGAAGCCCTTCGGTCAAACAACTAATTATCTGTAATCTTTCGCAGAAATTACAACCCGTCTGCCGTAATGACTGCGCTAACGACCCCACTTTACCTGATGATAGATAATCCAACACACATTTTGACGCTAAAGAATAATTGTTTTAAAATTACTTTATTTAGCTATATCGATTCTTAATTGTAATAATAAGAAACAAACCACATAATAGTAAATAATTTTTTTGAAATATTCCACAGTTTAATAAGATACAAATAGATTCATAACTTTTGTAAAACTCAGTATACGTACCTATATAAAATTAAAATTTAAAATAGACAAATTGAGAAACGACACATTTGTCATTTATCGATTTTAGAGTTTAATTTTATATTCAAATACTGTGTTTTACAAAAGTTTTGTATCTATTTATATCTTATTAAACGGTGGAATATTGCTGAATTAAATTATTTACTATGAAAAATAGATTCCACAAAGTAAGGATTGAAACAATAAAAGAAACCACATAATAATTCATATCAAGGTAGATTTTACTATTATAATATATTTACCTACTAAAAATATGATTTTCCAAACGTATCAGGTACCTACGCCACTGCAATACGGGAGATTCGATAATTCTGACAGGTTTATTACTCCGCGCCAATAGTATACTGAGTATAGGTATCAGAAATGAAACTATAAGAAAAACATTAAAAATACAACCAGGTATGGGCATGTAGTGCGAATGGGAGAACAATCAAAAGAGTATGGGAGACAAGAACACAAGCAAAAAGAGGAAGAGGAAGACCGAGGATATCTTGGAACAAGAAAATTGAGGAAATGGTCTTGACCTGGAACAAAGAAAAAGAGAGGTAAAGAATAAAAAAGGGGATTAATATACCACAACTAGTACTAGATTCACAATTTAATTGTATTCTTTGATTTTCCACAAATTGTTACTACACGCTTACCAACTATTGCCAACTGTTAATTTCTTAAATACTGTCAACTATTTTTTTACCATTTAAATTGCGTATACAGAACGAAACTCAATTTCATTATTTGAAATCAAATAAAGAATTTATAAGTATATATCACACACCTTTCCTTATAATAGAATTGTGAAACTATATTTAATTATAGCACATATTAATTACTTCTAAAAATTATATGCTATAAAGTGTTTTATAAATTAACAATTTGTATTATTTTTTTTGATTGATTTTGGAACACACAGTTTAAATAACAGATGTTAATAACACTGATCAAAAAATGCGTTTGTGTAAAACACACCTTTGATTATCCTTTTCGCTCTTACTAATTATACTAAATAATGCATCTATTAATGTTATTTGACTTATCTACGTGCTTTATGTACTAAGTATGCTTGACACCATTTGAGTAACTCATTAAATTTATTATTAATTGTTAAAGATAATTTATGGCCAGGATATTGCTTTTATTATCTTTGAAGGTTATAAACGTTGACAGCATAATTATAGGATTCTGTGTAATTAATTATACGGCAGTCACGCTAGAAGTTTTATTGGAAGCCAAACGCAATCAATGTACCTTTCAATTCTTCAAAAATTAAGATAGTAGTTTAAAATATTTGTTACAAAACGTTAATTTTGTATAGCTGCCATTTTCTCAATGTCAAAGCTATAACTTAGATTTTAGTTGACGTTACCAAAAATATCTTTACGACGATAATCCTTTTTCTTAGCAAAACATTGCGAAATCGAAAATGTTACTTTAAAAATAAAATTTAAAATAAAGACAGCAGTTAAGTTTAAAAATTACGCCTTATAAATTATAGCGGGTTTCACAAATTCTTTATAAAATATATGGGTAGTTATTCAGTTTGTTCTACAAAATTTATTGAATGTACAAGAAAATAAATGTGCTTTTTACAAACTGTAAAATTCTTGTCGGTTTTACGAGAGGAATGCTAATAGCTTGTCTCTCAACACATGAAAGCGTACAGGTTTATTTATAAACGTTTGAGTAAAAATGCCGGCTCACAAAATTATGTGATAAAACAGCTTCTGTCGCTTTATTCACCACAGAAAAAAACTTATAAACAAAATGGAAAATAACAAACGAGTAGGATTTGATGTGGCTATTAAACAGGGAAATTATTAATTTAGAAGATCTCGACATAGATTGTAAATGTAAAATGATTTATTGTACATAGTACGGAAATAATTTGCAGCTTTTGACATGTTATTAATAATTTATACAATTACATTTGATAAATGAATGTCTTTATTATTCCAAGGGAAATTATGACAATATTTCATGAAGATTAATGTATCGAGCCTTTCCCCTTCAATCTTCGTTTATTAATTTAGGTGACATGCTCAAGCACAAATCATACTTCGCATACAGAAGTTTTTAATTATAAGTTATTATTTATTACTATTATTGACGTCTCCAATTCTAACTTGGATGCAAATACTTTAAGATTTATTCAACACAAACGAAGTCTGTAGTATATTTAATTACGTATTGCTTACGGGAAACGAAAATTCTCGCGCCATCTAACAACACTTTCGTACATTACATACTAAGGTTCAGTTACAAATAATCCCGAAATTTAAACTTACAGAGTTCTTTGTGTTTCGTTTTCAAAAAATCGTTACTCGTATCTCGTATCTAATTATTTACCTACATTTCAAATTTTGAGTAGATATTTTTAATAAAATTAACATCAAACGATTATGTTACAGTTGAAAGATTAACTAAAAAGGAATTCTAATAGGTCTGCTTGAGACACCCTTCTTAGTTGTGTGATACCTGCCTTTGAACCTTGCCACTTGCAGAAGATGGTTTATTCGTATGGTTATGTCCAATTACTTTCATTTAGTTAAGCATTTATGCCATTTAGGCTTAACTATAAACGCTCTTTTACTTTGATACAAAATTACGTTTTCATTTTCAAGTCGCGGTTTTGAGTTGTTGTTTGCGAATAAATTTATTATAAAAAATTCTTGAAATTCTACAAAACCAGTTACTATACGAGCGTTCGCGTTTCTTGTTGTTTTACTACGAGTTTATTTCTACACACGTTTTTGTAAAGAAGATGACAATTTTTTAACTTTACTTTTCTCATCGAAAGTTTTTTAAAAAAATATTTTCAAAATTTTGTTGAGCTTTATAATCACAAAAATCGATAAAAATGCGGTTAGATACTTCAAAAACTACTGTTTAATGAATTTTGTTTATTCTCAGCTTCAGAAAGGTTTTAATCCTCCACTCACCCTTATATCGTACTTATTTTACTGAACAGAATTCAGAAACAAATAAAATGCAATGAGTGACTGAAATGTTCCTAACTAATGAGTGAAAGGTTATGGATTATTTGAGTTAGGTTTGGACCATCTTCAAATGCGCATAACCAAAGTAAGTGAGATTAGCTAGATTATATTGAAGTTAACGTTTTAGTACAATTTTTGGTTCCTAATCATTTCCCAAACAATATTTTTGACATATTCGACACTCAAACCTAACTCAATTTAATTACTTATTTTTTTATCCTTGATTAGAGAATTATAACTATCTCTGAATTTGGCTCTAAATATCGTCGGTAAAAGGGCACCAATATAATGTGGCGTCTAAGCATATGCTAGACGCCGGTTTGGATCAGAGAAAGAACTGTTGTCGAATTGGTTTAGATGCGTTTATTAATTTCACATACAGTAGACAAGATGTAATATGTACATAAATAGATAAATGTTGCGTAGGTCGTCGAACATAGTTATATCGTACTATGTGTGCGATATTTGGCGCCGTGGAATAACATGTAGAGTCGTAAATCGCCGGCCGATTTAAGTGCTAGCGACACACTGTCATGCTGACTCGCTGGTCAATGTCGAATTCGGGTTGGAACGTAACTTCACTTAACTGAACTTAACTAAATTGTCTATCGATCCTACTTTATTTTATATTCGTTAAGTAGGTTGTTTGTTTCTTGCAGTTCAGCGTTTGATAATTGCGTTTGTTTTGCTGAGTATGTGTTTTTCGTATTCCGATTGTTACTTGATGTGGATGTGAATTAACGATGTCGATTACGATGGGGTTAGAGACGGCAACCCCATATGGGTCCCTCCTTAGTGGATTGATCCACGGATAAAGTATGCTGGAGGTTGTTACGCGACGATGGACAAAAACAAATGTTTTGCAGTCGCACCTTCTTGCTTGCGTTGTGTTTGTGTGAGGCGCTCTTGCTGGCGCTGTTGTGGATGCTGCGGTTGCAGGGTTTGCCGTTGCTGCTTCTTGCGGTTGTTGCAGCTGTCGTGGCATTCGTGGGTGTAGCAGCTGCCGTAAAATTTTCGTAAGTTTTTACTTTTTTAGAATTTTCGTTTCCTAAGAAAGTTTTTGCATAAAATTATAACCAACAGAAAACACCAAAAACTTTACTGGTGCAGTTTTGGTGTTTTCTGTTGGTTAAATAGACGCTGCAGTTGGTGTTCCTTTCCTTTGATAAAAATTATAAATTGTTTGATATGTTTTAGATTCGACTCGTGTAACGTAACACGTACGAAAATAAATTTGCATTAAACCTACTTTGTCGACAGGTGCGTTATGTAACTGCCAACACATCTGTTGGCCAAGTTATCTTAATGTAATAAGCATCTTAACATTAACAAAATGGTGTTTTTAAAAAAAAAATTTTTGAAAATCATAATAAGATTTCCTCCATTTTTGCCAGCTTTATTTCAAAGGCCATGTCTTTCAATTGTAAACGTGATAAAAATGTAATCATCTACAAGATGTTGATATCTCTTGCATGAATTTTTAGCAACTCGATTGCGTGCTTTTGAAGCAATACTAATATATGATTGGGCCAACGTGTGAGCGCAAGTTGCGTCTCAGATTGACCACGGTACCAATGACAAAGGTTAGTTTTGAAATTTGATGGAGCAATACAATACTATTTTAATGATTCTAACTTGATTGCAATACAGAAGTACGGTCAATGGTCCCGTTCCATTTTGACAGGGCTTCTTCAAAATAGCTTATAAAAATTTTGCTTTGGATAAGGGAAACATTACATTAACAAGACCAGAGAAACTATTAATTGAAAACATGAAAGCTAGCAGAATTGGTAAACTTGCTAGATTCTATTGGTTTTCATTAAAACGAGTATTGGCTATCTCTTCCGTGGTCTTCGTGATCTCTGGTATCTCATGCTATTATCAAGGTAGAAGACATTTAAATCTGATTGTAATCTTGTAATGATTTGTTAAACAATACTAAAGCATAAAGGGTCTAGTGAGTCCCGTTTTTGACAGCCAAAATGAGGATGAAAGCATTTTTAAAATTTACTTTTAAGAATATTTTTGAACATCCTTATTCATTTCGATGAAAGTGCGGGCTGTATTTACTATGGCTTCATATCCACCTTGTGTCCCAAAACAAACTCCAATCTCATCTGAGTATGCTTTACATCCTAATTTTGCTACAAGACTTTGTAATGTAGAACCAATTCCAATATGTTGAATTCCTTGTCCTTTTTTCGAAAAACTACATAAATTAGCTTTATAGAGATTTTTTGTGATGCTTGAAGTCACCTTCCCGGCCAGCATAAAATTGCATAAATCTCTAATGGCTTGAGTAAGCAAAAGTTCTACATTACCGGTCGCTTTCAAACTCAGACATTTTATTTGTTGCAGTAATATTTCATCTATTCCAGAAGATTAATCATTTGGAATACTGAGAATGCTCGATTGAACTTCAGATGAATTAATTATAAGATTTTTACAATATGCTGTTAAAGGGGAAAATTTAGAAGGCGATATACGTTTCTCTTTTCGTTTGTTAAAGGTCGAAGGAGCCAAATCGTCTAACGATGCTAAAAGTTTTACGGCGCCCCTCACATCACCTTCTAAAACTTTGGACTCAACTACTTTGAATAGGTGATTTAATGAGTTAATGTTTTTCTTTGTCCTTGATATATGAATGACGACTTTAAAGTTTAAGATGTTCTTTTTTACTTCTGATGTTAGAGATCCAGTTTTCTTATTAAGAACGAGTAAGGTAATAAAAGAAAAAGTCAAGAGTCCTTTCCATGAATAAAAGTCGCTCTTGTTTACACAATCTCTTATAATCGATGTCAGTTTTGATACCGCAACGATTCTGCCCCTTTTCGGAATTTGTTTAAAAAGAGGAACATCCCTTTTCAAAACAACCAAATGAGCTTCTAGACTGAAGTTAGTAGAATTACTTTGACTTGTTGTACTCAATGTCAGGATAAGAACTTTAAATTCTTCGGCCCTATCTTGGTGAGAGAACCGCCTATAGGCAGTCAGTCCCTTAATACCTTTGTACGTCCTGGATTCGAGGAGTGTTCCAATGCAGAGACTGCAGAGCAATCCCAATTTTACTTGTATTTACACATGAATGGTGAAACCACTTTTGGCAATTGTCGCAGAAAATTAGTCCTTTGTCTAAATGTCTATTACAAGTGTAGCAAATGTCATCTTCCTTTGCTTTTGCCCATTGTTAACTGGGAGAGATGTTTTCATATCAATGTAAACTTTTCTAAGAAACTCATACAAGCTTGTATATAAATGAATTGTGATTTTCCGTCAAGCTTCCTGACAGCTAATAACCCAACCGTATTCTTTGCCGAAGTCTCCAAGACAAAACCAAAGTCTTCTCTATTCTTAACTTTATTAAAAGAAATTTTGACGATATTTTTAAATATACTCGAGGGTGATGAATTGATCACTGGTTACTTTCAACAAAATGGGGTCCTACCTTATAACACAAGGGCAGAACATTATGCTAATACAATAATTAGTCCTAATACGGAAAACATGTGGTCGATTTGATCTTGCGACCTCACCACATGTAATTTCTTCCTATGACTACATGCATAAAACACTCTCAAAAAACTTCAAAACAGAATTGTACATAAAGTTAATGGAATGTCAGAAGAAGAACTAAATTATATTTACAACATAATTGTAAACATGTTGAACTGGAGTTGTGTATGTTATTTCAATATTTAGACTTTGTCATAAATTGCAAAATTAAAAAGTTAACAAATCACGACCATTTGTTAGAATTAATTGTGTAATTAATACAATTTTACAAAATGGTATGAATGTTTGATGGGTATAATATAAACATACTTGACCTCCGCCATTGCAGTTGATTCGTCTTGTTTTGCAAAATAAAATAATTAACTTTTTTAAACAGCCAGTGTAATTGAGTAGTGAATATTTATAAGGAAAAACCAAATTTACCAAAATACAGCCTTTGTGAAAGGATCAAGGATATCTGCTGCCAAAAATTGTCCTTGTTGATATCAGAAGTTGTCTTCAAAAACGATGAAAGTTTGTGAACTGAGCTACTAGTATTCCCATTCCTTGCGTTACGAATCCCTACTAATAAAATCATGTCATTTACCAACGAAGTGAAACGAAACATTGACACTTACACTATTCTAGTGAAGATGAATAAGCCTACCAACGTTCTACAGACAGCAAGATTATCCCAGACTATTTAAGCTAAAATGTCAGACGGCGATATACGTGGAGCGGTCAAACTGTTATTAAGCAACAATAAGCTCCTACCAGTAGACAATGTCTGATAAAAAAAATTATAAGTAAAACATCCCTCTATAGTCGCAATTTAGACTTACCGTCAAATCATCTAGTAATAACTTGCTTTAACGTAGATCAAGCAATCCTCTCTTTTTCAAATGCCGGAGTATGCGGTTCTAGACTAGTAAAATCCTTGACAAGTGTAAGCAGACTGATGCTGTCGGGAAAGTTTATATAAAGGTCTTTCACGGAGCAAACTTATGCGCGCTCTCCAAGAAAGGTGGCGGAGTACGGCCGATAGCACTTACGTTTGTCGCATTTGATCACTATACTTCAAAGCTCAAGACGTCGGCAGCAAAGTGACTCAACAATGCATATGTTTTGGGGTTTTCCAACTTATTAATGTATTTTATGGATGCGGTGAGTTTCATTATTGAAAGGCGTGATTTAGCTGAACTATTTAACACTATCTAAGCAGCAAATGTACAGATAAAGCAATTTTAGGCCAGGTGAGAACTCATCTGTTGACGCACAGAGCTCTGTCAAAACTAATCTTTAAAGCAATCGAAATTTTTCTCGACCTTCAAGGTGAGGTAAAACAATAAATTGTTGTACAGCGCAAACCACTCGAAGATTATCACAGCAAATGACAAAAATTGCTTGAAGGTACTCTCTCATAAAATTAAAGGACTAGCTTTAACATTTGACATTGTTAGGGTTCAAAGCCAAGTTGTGGAGTCAGTACTTCCAAATGGTCTCATTGATAATAACCTTTATTATTGTTGGAAAACGGGTAACTGGAATTTACATGTCCAAACTGGTTCATAAGATGCTTCTCTACTTCCATTCCAGTGGGCACTATTTGTATGCTAAGTGTCAGTCACCTGAACAAGAACTCATGAAACACTTGAAATCTCTTGGCCACCCACTAAGGAGCGTAAAATAGGTGACAGTATTATGTCTGAGAATACCTACCCACAGAAATTGATTTTGCCTTATCAGAGCAACATGTGGATAGCAGAGAGAGCATGTTAAATTAAGATAATACACATGCGATGACAATGTTAGAATGGTTTTGCCAACACTCACCTTTTGATTGATCTGTATTAGCATCGGGGTAATGGGTGGTAATACTATAAAATCTCAGTAATAAAACACTTTTGCGTTCATTAAACGTTTGATAGTGATTCAGTACCACTCTGTAATTGTAAATCCAAACACAAAGATTTCAAAGAATGTGCGTTGCAAAACAATCAGATCACCAACTGGAGAATTTCCTGACTTATAAATTAAGACCATTTCCACTTGTTCTTCTTGAAGTGGGAAACCTAAGAAAAGAAACAGTCATTTATGTACAAAGATTTCAAATCCGAATTAGATTTAACAGTATTGAACCGCTGCACCCAATATATTACTGCATCGAACATTTGACGAAAAACTGCGGTAAAACGAGAATGGGATAAATGTTAACTTAACAAAAAGTTACCAATTTGGAATGACATTCACAACCCTCCTGCTAAAAGACTTAAATCTCAAAGTCCTATATGGTTGCAAGACTACTTAAGTACGGCTTTTTCTGAAGTTGAAGAGTGGAAAAAATTATGGTCTGGAGTTGATGTTTTCAATAAACATCTCATTGATGATCCAACAATAAAAGTCTCGGGCTTTGATCAAAAAAGAAAAATTTGGTCAAAAGTAAATCGCATAAGAACAGGTCATTCAAAATTCAACTCTATGTTGTTCAAATGGGGTACGATTTCTAATACAAATTGTGACTGTGGAAACAAACCAGAGACCGTTACACATATTGTAGAGGATTGTCAATTAACGAAGTTTAAAGGATTGTTTCCAAACATTCATAATTTAACGGATAAAGGACAACTGAAGTTCAGCAATATTTTATATTCTTATCTTGATTATCTGTTTTTCATTATTTTGTTTTGCTATTTCTTTAACCTACTATTTTTTCGTCATTGTCGTGACTGGCGCTTGGACCGGTCCATTATATGTCGTCATGCAATGACTGTGCTGTTATATTTTATGTTTTTATTTACCTTCTATAAGGGTTGGCATGTTTAGATTTTAGTGGTTTTCCTAAACCTTGAAGTAAATGCTTTACCAAGATGAACCAATCCACTATTGTACACGGTTTTGTCACAACACTATAGAGGTTTATACTGATTCTCTGGGGCACCATACATCACACTTACATCACAATACAATATTTGTATAATGTACCATACGAATAAATAAATAAATTGCAGATAGGGTTTATCTATTAGATCGGGTTGTTTGGTTTAAAGGGTAAACATTTGACCAAATTTGTCCGAATTACATTGAATATATTAAAAAAATAGCGTTAGTTATCTTTGATGGTTACAGTGAATTAGGGCAAAAGGTATAGAGCGAATGAGATGATTAAGAATGCAATCGCTGGTTGAAATACAATTCAAAGAGACCTCGGTGCCTACATGTAGCCATTTTAATTCCAAAAACAAACGAGAAAGAGTGATATTGTAATGTCAAAACTCACTGCAGCGCAAATTAAAACCAAACAGGTAACAGAAGATGCAGACTTTATGATTTGTAAAACTGCTCAAACCCTTTTTTCAAAACAAGAATAACCTTCTAATCATAGTGATTGGGACTCAAACGCCAGCAAACCAAAGAGAGGCAAAGTTGTTCTACTTATTTTTCATCCACAAACCACGATCGAAACGAAACCAACCTGTGGAATCAATACTACTTGTTCATGCTATTAGCGATTGTGACTCAATTTTGCATTTTTTTAACAAGTTAAAATCAAGTCACTAAAGACTATTACAAGGCATTCCAACCTCTCATTCTATATTCGCCAATTTTCCAACATCACAGAAAATCACGGAAGCAGGGGAAAAATTTTTGGTGGCGCTGTATGGTGGAAACCACCTCACCACTACTCTAAATAAGTTGCTGTTTAAGCAGATAGTATATATAAGCTTCCCGTTGTTTTTAATTTTAGTATCAGTATCGCTGATGATGACAGCTTAGCTGTTGAAACACGTGTCCGAGTAAAGTTTTTGGTGCAGTTTTTGGTGTTTTTCTGTTGGTTAAACAAATGTTATTAATAACTTTACTTCACGATCAATGAAAAAAAAACATATATTGAATTGTTATCAGAAATAAAGGTGGAAAAACTAAGTAGTTTAATCACAAGAGGAAAAGAGAAAGGAAATGTAGATATAAGGCTAATTTTGTTTTTATGTTTACAGATCACCGCTTGACGATACTTTAAAATGTCAATTTTCTGCATTTTTCACTAAGTAACTAGAGTCGCCAATTTTTAGCCTGTTGTAGCGGACAACAACGTTAGAAACAAATCATAACATGGAAATTGTGTGAAATTTTATTTTCTTTAATTTTGTGTAGAATAGTCAAAATCAAAAACTGCAGTGTTCTTCAGTTATAAGCGAAAAACTAAAATAACCGCTAAAACTTTGTGTTTTTTTGGCGACTCTTAAAGTTAGCTCATCTCTAACACAAAATCGGATTTAGACCAAAAATACATTCTAAAATACTAAAAAACTTTCAAAATTTTTTCTTGCAAAAAAACCCATATTCTTGGACTACAAGCAAAGTTGACTGTAGCATTTCAATGCAATTGATTTATGTTAACCCTGCCATTGAAGAACTTTTTAGACTACCACTAAAAGCACTTTAAATTAGCACTTCCTTTTATTTGAGTTAGAGTCAGTTGCGCTAGTCAAAATTTTCTACATACAGAAAATGCGACGTTATTCCGCATCCTTGGACCCAAAATAGTAATTAATTGACATCCCACGATGATTTTATAACAATTAAACCCCAAATGTTGATCCTGATTGTAAATCGTTAGTGTTCGGAAAGTTGTTTGCAGTTGGGTAGGAAATTGATGTAATTTGGCTTTGTTCCGTTTTGAAAACATGTAGTTATCATCTCCTAGCAGCTCCAAAACTTGAATATGGCAGTAAACCTTAGAGTTAAGTAGCATTAGTGATAGTTTTTAAGAAAATAAAGAGTGTGTCAAAGTCATGGGTCAATAAACTAAATCACAATATAGGTAATGAAACAATGTGCGCGGGGGAAAGTGACTCTAAAGTACGCAGGACTACTGTCGAAACATTTTCTAGTGCTTAAAACAGTCCACGAAGTTAAGAAAAATAACTAATTTACGAGAAAAATAATAAGGTGAGAAGTTAGGAAAGATCAAAGATTTCAACCACCAAGCATTTAATGGGGCAACAATTAAAAGAAGAATGCGTGAAGGAGAAGATTTATGAAACAATTTTTCTATTATTACAGGCAACATGAATTAAATCAACTTAATTAGTAGCAGGAATAAAGGAATCTAGCCGAAGAAAATTTAGTTCTATACGTATACAGCTAGATGCGAGCGTTACGTGAAAAAACACGCTAAAACAAAATTCTAAAATTTGTTATCAAGTTGGCTATGATTAGAAAATGTTATAAACATAAACGCAAAACCGACGCCAACTCTCTTCCATTCAATCCGCCTTAATTGAACTACGGCAGATTGACAAACATTTTAGAGAGAGATGGGAAAAGTGACGTTACGCATTTAAACAAAATAAACGCAATAAAAATTTTAATAGTGACGAATAAAGTAAATGCGAGTGCCAAGCACAATTTAAACAAAAAAAAATTATAATTAATGCATCGATAAAATTTTAATTAATTAATTGAATAGTCAAATTAAAGCATTAACTTACCCGAGTGAAGTTTGATTGGATTTTATTAATTTTGAAAAAGTGTGTACTATGAATTTGCAGTTGTGGCCGAGTAGGAGATTAGACTCCACGGTCCGGAACAAGAATTTTTAACCTGGAGCATCCCGATCTAAAAGAAAACGGGAACAGACCCTGCACCCTTGACCAGGTTGGTGATCAGTTGTAATTAGTTTAAGTAGTTTTAAGTAAAATTTGTAAATAATTGCGTTCGAACATAACCACGGTTTTGAAAAGCGGCCGAGGTTAAAAGATTCAAGCGTGTGTTCGCCAAAGTGAAAAGGCGACTTGCACGCTTGAAAAATTAAACGAATATTTTTTTTTATAATTATTATATTTTATGTGTGTACATAAAAGAATTCTTGTGTTAACAGTTTAATTTCAATCAATGGTAACATCGTGAGTCATAAAGATTTAGTAGCTCTGAAAGAAAAGTAGAAAAGGTTACGATTTCTAGTAAACAAAGTTGCAGAAAGTTATTATTTTAAATTAAAATTACTACTTACATACTGAAGTATTTACTCAGTGAAACAAAAACCCTGAGATCTAGAGTCAAATAATTTTTGGACGTTGAGGGTCATTTGACAATAATAAAATAAAATAAATGAAAAAATCCCTTCATCTTAATATGAATATCCGATTTGGGATACCTGTTGTATATAAATAAAGGTAAGTAGTATCCTACAATTTAATTATATCTACTTTAAATCTTGTCTGTCTTAAAAGACCCTTTGGGGTTTTAGATGTAAGATAAAAAAGAACAGGCGGACGTTTCGCCCCTCAAGCGCGAGTTTCATCATTGCTAAGATATGATATGAATTCAAATTCTATCGTTTTGTAGAAAAATTGTGTGATTTACAATACTAAATTATGTACCTATATTTTTATTTTAATTAATGTGATTGTCGTCAATATTGATGTTAAATATAATGTTTGGACATAAATTAACCTTGATAAAGGTCCCACTGGAGGGGCGAAACGTCGACCTCTTCTTCTCTAACCCCAAAGGGTTTTTTAAAAAAGACAAAATTTAAATTGTTAACTATATTGTTTGAAAAAAATTAAGAAAAAGTACTAAAAAAGAAAGTGCATATCTGATTTGATTGCAATAATGATTATGTAATTAATTTTTTATACTTCTTTGAATAATAGTACCTGTTATAAAGACATTTAGCTATTAATTAGGTTATAGAAATGCTACAACTACAATTAAAATTTAACGCTCGGCGATTGCTAGTTTTTTTCGATGTCAGTTTAAATGAGTACCAAAACACAAGTTATGTGTAACTGCCATTTAGAGGGTTACAGAAATCATTGCAACGTATATAATTTACGATAATTAAATCTGTTAATTAGTCTGACTGGAATATTAATGTTATGGATATGTATACAGCAACTGTAATTAGCCGTGGGCTTGTTATGTTTTAATTAATACCTTTCTCTTGTAATAGCATTGCAAGTAATAAACCCACATATACGTTATCGTATGATATACAGTTTATTTTTGATTTACGACCAACTTCCTGCCATATATTCTCACACCTAACATGCTCATACATTCTAATCAGGTCATATATTTTAATAATGCGTTTTTGTTTGGTATCTAGCATTCAAATACCCGCTTAGAAATATATTACACCCCTTATTTGCATAATAATGCTAGCCACAGGCATATGTTTGCATTATACACAGACTGTTTTTCTTCAATGTTTTTTTTAAAGAAATTAATTAAGCATTCACCTCGCTTGAAAAATTTTGTCACAATATACAACAGAACCGTAAAAAAAAATACTTTTAAATAAAAGAAAAGGAAAACGAAATTTGCAGTTTGAATACAAAATTCTATCAATCAATAAGTGTCGCTGGATTGAATAAATTGTACACATTCATCATTTAAATTAGCATTCCGCTTTGCAGCAGTAGTTTCGTTGAGTATATAAGATTGACAAAACAGGGAACGGCCCATGACTGATGTCCTATTGTGGAAGGTATCAGAAACCTTTACGGAATACGTTATGCGCGGTACTTCTTAACATGTAAATTAAACTGGATGGAAAAGATTGTAGTCTGGAAATTCGTTTGGCGAATATATCTGAGTATTTTGTTTGTGAAATTATTTTTAACTAATGATTTGGACTTGAAAAGCACATATAATATTAATCTACCACGACCAAAATTACTCCTTATTAACGTTAGTCACTAAAAAATGGGATTATATGAAGAAATCAAGGACAATTTTAGACCACATGCTACCTACACATTGGTCAAACAAAAACAAAAAATGCCAAATTAATAAATACGAGGTTTTTTCTACTAAGGTGCCGAAAAAATCCAATCCCATAGCCAATAACAACAAAAATGAAGCTGATGAACTTAATCATAACGAATAACTGAAGACTTAAAAAGAAATCAACAAAATTAAATGAAAGGTTGGTAACAAACATTTTAAACTTAGAGATAGAAATAACATTGTCAATAAAAATCAACCTAATTACTTAAAAAGTAAATTAAAAGAACTAGTACTATCTCACATATATCACAATTTTAATGCATATATCAACAAGAAGCACAGATCAATTTTCCAAAAACAAAAACCATTAATTTAAAAAAATTCACTAACTTGACTACATTAAATAACAATTACGACAATAATATTTGTTACAATAATAAAAAATGGTTTGTAAAGTTAACTTCTACTAGTATGCCAATGGACATAAAAAATCTCTAACATTAAGAGATAAATTTTGGTTGCCTATCACCAAAAATTTCAAATTACTAACACAAAACTAATTATTTATCGTCAAAAAGATCAAAAAACTAATAACATTACAATTGTTTTCAAAAAACTAGAGATTTTTAAAAATAACCCGAAATAATCATCACAATAAGTAACAAAGGTGCCTTGGATAAATCTTACTATCTGAATAACATTAAAGATCTTATTGAAGACAATTACAAGGCTGTACGTAATTGCATCAATGGTCCTCCAACAGCAATTCCCAAATTCTTATCCAAAATTTTAATGTAGTACACTTCAAATCTCCAAGAAGATTACAACATAAAAGACTCCTTTTTGTTTTTCAAAATGCAGAATTGTCTACTTCCTGCTAACTATGAATTAATGTCCTTTCACAAAATCTTCTTATTTAAAAAAGCTGGATAACCAATTCAAAGTAAGTTTAGACAAAAAAATTGACAAAGTTTTAAATCAGTTGAGCCATGAGTTTGAACAAAAGATTACTGAGCTTAAAGAATATAATGATATACTTAAACGTGATGTTGAAAGATTAGCTAGAAAACTTGCAAAATTATACTAGGCAGTACAATCTTATCTTAGCGGGAGTTCCTGAAACAAAAAATGAATCTACTAATGAAATTGTTAAGAAAGGGGATAAAGTTCCGTTTAGGTTTACCCAGTACTGGTAAAGATCGGCCTATTAAGTTAATATTGCGGAGTGAACATTAAGTTAATTTGCAGAACAAGAACAAGCTACCAGAAAACATAAAAATGCGACAAGACAAGACTCCAAAGAGAAAGATTACTTTCGCAATCTTCAGAACTCTTTTAAGAAACGGTTGGAAGAAGATGAAACCGAACTTACTATAAAATACATTAGAGGAGTTCCGAAAATTGTCTATAAATCAAAAAAACACAATATACTTTTTTAAATGTTACATTCTGTATACAAACATTGCATCACTACCAGCCAAATTTACAAATTTGAAACACAAAGTCGGTCAATTACAACCTAGTGTAATTGCATTTACTGAAACATGGTTACATTTTAAAATATTAAATTCAGCACTTTATCTTCCCAATTACTCCTTGTGTTAATTTGACCGACAATCTAGATTAGGAGGAGGAGTAGTGATTTATGTCAAGAATAACATTAATAATTTCTCTATTTTAGTGGAAATAAACAACACATACGATAATGAACAAGTAGAAGCAGTATGGCTAAATGTAACCATTGCTAAGAATAAGTTCTTAATAGGTTGTGTATACAGACCTCCCGACTCGCAACTGTAAAATGATATTTCATTGGTAAACATAATCAAAGCAGCGTTCAACTATTATAATACCATAATTTTTGGAGATTTTAATTATCCTGCTATCAACTGGCATGAACTAAAAATGATACACCCACATACATCCGGATCACTTTTTTTAGAAATGATATTAAATTCAAACTTGGAACAACATATTTTGTCTCCTACCCGATATCGTGGTACTGACAAGCTTAATACGTTGGACTTAGTGTTAACTCCTGATTCCAATCTAGTTAACAATTGAGGATTTACCACCAATCGGAAAGAGCGATTACCTTATGATTCAAGTCACCTCTCAAATATCTGCAAATTGATTAGCTAACAAACGTAAATCTGCTTACTATAACTACAATAATCAGCATTTACAGGAATGCTTAACTTGAGCCCCATATGATACCTCAAATCCTGTAGAGTATTGGCAGAAATTATTATACGTAATTAAGACGGCCAAATCTAAGTATGTATCTCTTAAAGTAATTAAATCTAAAAAGCACAAGCCATGGATAACATCTGAACTTAAATCACAAATACGAAGAAAACGTAAATTATGGGACAATTACAGAACCGACAAAACATCACAAACTTTCAACGATTATAAAAGTTACGCTAACAATTTAAACGCTGAATTAAGAAAAGCTCAAACAGTATATGAAGAAAATATTGTAGACTCATGACCAAAACAGTTTTATAGATACATTAAAAAAAATCTTACATCCAAGGTAAAGATTACAAAAGATATTGTTGCCAAACAATTAGTTAACATGAAGGTGAACTGCAGTCTAGGGCCAGATAACATATCTCCTGGGGATTTAATTGATACTTATAAGATAACTAGACAAAGCCAGCAAGCTACGCATGCGTTAAGTCACAAAAATAAATTAGCTTCTAAAGAGCAGACAGTCATGAACAATAATTAGCACTTACATTAACATTCATCAGTTGAGTAATCAATATGAATGCAGAGTATGTACTCCATGTGAATTCGTACAAATGAGTCGAGAGTATTCGGGTGTGCGCTCGCAACGAATCGAGAGTAGGTGAGGACGCACAAACGACATAACATATTAATATAAAAGATATGGATGTAGTCCGAATAGAAATTATTTATTAAAAAAATATTTAGAAGCGGATTTATTGGCTCGACCGCTTTAACGTAATACAACAAAGTTTATTTAGGTGAAATTGACTGTTTGGTTCGCATAACGCTCGCAGTTACGCGTGTGTGAGTCATCAAGTTCGTGCATACGAAGATTTTTGGGTGAAATTGAATCCTCTACAGTTAAACCATTCGAAAATTTGCAAAATTACGAATATTTTGATTTTTATTCGTGTTTTTACGTAATATGGTTCCGAGTTATAAAAATTACAGTATTCGTATAACAATGTAAAATTCCTTAAAAAAAAATTTTTAAAAATGATAAATTTTTTTAAACATTATGTGATAGGGTCATAAAAGGAACGTTTTTTTTAAATAATTTTTTTTATCTGTTATAATTTAGAAATTATGGCCGTTTTAGTTTTCGAATGAAATTTTGTCGGAAACGTTTTTCGCTTATAACTTTTGAAAACACGCGAGGTCTAACAAAACTGAAACGGCCAAAAAATTTTATTTCTTTAATCCTCGTATGATGCTTTTTGAATTTTGAAAATCGGTCCGTAAATAAGCGAGTTGTGGTCAACTTACGGCTCAATTTGTTTGAAATTTTTTTGACTATGTTTAACATTTTTTAACCTCGAAGATGCCCTCGTACAAAAAAAATCTAAATCGAAAAATAAAGACACATCTTTCGTAAACTTCAAACTTTTTTCGAAACGAAAATATCTTAAGCCGTTCTAATGTGAGACGAATTTGAAAAAAGGTTGATTTTCGTATAGATTTGAAAATGAATCGAGAGTAGGTGTGCGTTCACACTAACGACATAACATATTAATATAAGATGTAAAATCACTATAACTGTCCGCTACGTGATGTGTTTAGTGAAAATGTTCATTTACGAGATAACAGCTACAAAGTCGTTCATCAGCGTTTCCATGGTCAGTGTCGCCAAAACTTTTTTGTTGCTCGTGTGTGCAACCATCGGAATGCCCTCACAAATGAAACTGTTAATGCTGAATGATTAAATGCATTTAAAAATCAAATAGACGCAGTATTAGATTTGAGCGAAGTAGTGTAAATTGGTTTACTTCATAAGTTTATACATTTTTAGATAAATTAGTGCTTAAGTTAATTATGTACAGGTATGCTCTGTAATTCTATAGTCATTTGCTTTGCGCGAGATAATCGGCTAAGCCGCCTCTCGCTTGAAAATATAATAATTTTGTTGGCCACACAGTGGATGAAAAAGATGTTAACATTTCGCATCGCTTACCAACAAGAAATATGACAATCCCTAGACAAATAGTTTTTAATTTTACAAGAAGAGATAGCAGGATTCAGTGTATGCAAAAGTTTAAAAAGAAAGCAAATGAAGATCGTTCTACAGTAGGTATAGATGTACATGCCATAGCTAGCAGTTTACCATCTGGGAGGATCACATGTTATGAATATTTTAGCGGTGAAACTAACAAGTGGTTTAAAATTGTAAAAAAAAGCAGCAACTGATGCTGGCTATAAATATTCTTGAATTCGAGATGGAAACGTGTTAATAAAAAAAAAGATCTTGCTACCTATGTAATTGTAGGTCCCTAGTGGGTCTGATTTAACTTCTTTTTGCAGGAGTAGTTGATATAGAATATTATTTACAGTATCCGCCAAAATAAACAGTACCGAAAATAAAAATAAATATGAACGAAAATAATGCTCTACCAAAAAAACTTTTTCTTCCGTTGTTAGAACCGTTTTTAAATCAAATTTAACTGCAGCGTACTATTAATATATCAACTAATGACAATTAAGTCAAATATGACAAATCCATATTACATAAACAACTCCACAGCACTTTCTGTTTTGGTACTGTTTATTTTGGCGGATACCGTACTTCATTTGAATTGACCAAATTCATCAAACCAGAAACAATTTTATTTTAATTATTTTTTTATACTAATATATATTTGCTTAATAATGCAGATTAAATTTTTTATGTGGAAATTCAGTTATAAGTAGTACAGAATTTTTGAGAAAGTTAAATGATAATCCAGTTTTATCCTGCTTTTATATGAATATTAGAAGCATTAAAAAAATGTTGACAAGTTTTTATTAGCGTTGACAAATATTAATTTTACACTTGACCTGGTACTGTGCTGGCGATAGAGAACTTCCTCTATCGTTGTTTAGTATTTTGAATTATACCTTATCCAGTACAACAAATAATTACAATCAAAACAGTAGATTGATGGTGTATATTAATAACAATATTTTAAGCAAAACTAGTATTAAAGAAATTAATTTAGTTGAATGTAATTGTATTTCTATTGATATTAAAATTGAAAGCACTACCTACACTGTATTGACTATATATCGTTCTCCTTCTGGAGACGTAGGCACGTTTTTAACTAAATAGAACAGAACCATATTTATGTCAACATCACCGATCATGAACTTATTAAAGCCACTGTTTGGGACTGGAATATTACTGATAATAAAGGACCAGGGTTCTTAATTAGGTCCAACAGTAACAACGTAAAAAAAATAATATAATTATAATTGAGAAAATAATAAAAAATACACTATAACGTATTTACCGAGTCAATAAAAAATTAATTGTGGGATGAAATTTGTTCTTATACTACTGTGTCAAAATCTACAAATAAATTTATTGATATAATCAATTTTAATTTTGGTTTAGCAACTGAACTTAAAACTATTGTAATATCGCCAAAGCACAAAAAACTGAAACCTTGGATGACTAATAGCTTAATAATTTCATTAAGACGGCGTGAAACTTCTAGAAAAAAATGTCTAAAGAGCCTTCTAACGTAAACCTTAGGTTATATTACATAAAGTACAGAAACAAACTTCGTAACTTAATTCGAGTGGCAAGGGATGGCCACCATAGTAAACAAATAGCTGATGTTGGGAATGACATTAAAAAAGTAGTATGGGGTACAATAACTGAGGTAATTAATAATAAATCTGCGTTAAAACAAGAATGGGATAAATGTCAACTTAACAAAAACTTACCAATTTGGAATAATATTAAGAACCCTCCTGCTAAAAGACTTAAATCTCGAAGTCCTATATGGTTGCAAGACTACTTAACTACGGCTTTTTCTGATGGCAAATGGAAAAAATTATTATGGTATGGAGTTGATGTTTTCACTAAACATCTCATTGATGATCCAACAATTATAGAAGTCCCGGGCTTTGAACAAAAAAGAAAAATTTGGTCAAAAGTAAATCGCATAAGAACAAGCCATTTAAAATTCAACTCTATGTTGTTTAAATGGGGTGCAATTTCTAATCCAAATTGTGACTGTGGAAACAAACAGGAGACCGTTACACATATTGTAGAGGATTGTCAATTAACAACGTTTAAAAGAGGGTTTCCAAACATTCGTAATTTAACAAATGAAGCTATATTATGGCTTACGAATCTGAAGGACATCTGAAGTTCAGCAATATTTTGTCTCTGTCTCTGTCCTGATTATCTGTTTTTCTATCATTTTGTTTTGCTATATCTTTAACCTACAATTTTTTTTGTTATTGTCGTGTGCTGTTATATTTTATGTTCTTATTTGCTTTCTGTAATGTTTACACACTTAATTAATATTATTACATATAAATACTAAGGTGAGTAAGGGTTGGCATGTTTAGGTTTTAGTGGTTTTCCTAAACCTTAAAGCAAATGCTTTGCCAAGACGAACAAATCCACTATTGCACACGGTTTTGTCACCACACTATACTGGTTTATACTGATCTTCTGGGGCATCATACATAACACTTACATCACAATACAATATTTAAAATGTACTATACGAATAAATAAATTAAGAATACAAAACACAGAATCTCATCCCATATTTGCATCAACAAACTTAACATATCGGCTTGTGCCAATCATTTTAATGAGCATTTCAACTCAGTATGTGATAAAATGATCAATCTGATTCCTAACGTTTCAAATGAGCCTACTAGTAACAGTATAGAGTGTTCTCATCAATGTTGTTGGTTAGAAAACTTCTTTTAGATTTTAGAAGGGGATGTTGCCAAAGCTCTGGTGAGCTCAGAAGGGGCTCAGGCCCGAGTTGAAATGAAATTAATGTGCATAGCTTAATATTAGTGAAGGACTACATAACCAAACCATAATGTCATATAATGAACCTCAGTCTGCGCACAGGTGTTTTCCCTCACTTTCTGAAAAAATCAATTATAATTCTACTATTTAAAGATGACTACATGGCTCAGGCCCATATCTATGCTGTATAACATATCTAAATTAGTGGAAAAAATAGTTAAAAAACAACTAGCAAATCTTTTAGATCTTGGTCATTTACTAAATATAACAATAGATAGAGTAGAAAACGTAAAATACTTAGTGGTCCAACTTGATCAGAATTTGAATTGGAAAGCACATATTTTATTGTAACTAAAAGATTACATAAGTTATTGTACATATTTGTTAGATTGAGAATTATTTTAACTAAGGACGCCATAAAAATGGTGTATTATGCATTATTGCAATCAATTCTTTGCTACGGATTGATTTCTTGAGGCGGCGCTTATGCGTTAATACTTAATCCAGTTGTGGAGGCGCAAAATAATATATTAACTCGGCTACGGTTCTGTATTCTGAACTAGCTTAAATGAAGTTAGTTGATTTATATATTTTTATATTAATGTCATTATTTATAATTAAATGTCATATTAATGTCATATTTTTAATTAGTATAGAATCTAATGATGCCTCTAAAATGTATAGAGTAGAAACTATAGTTATTATAATTACTAAATTATTGGTAATTGCAAGAATTATTATTTTATATTTTGATTTATATAAGTTATGTGTGTTTAGGAGAGTACATAGTGACACAGGGCGTTTTACTCGAGTAGAGCATGGTATGGAAACCATGAATGAAACCCTAGATAAGTTTGTAGTTCCTAGAAGAAACACCAGTCTCGGAATGAGACACTGGACATATTTTGGTCTAGTGTGGTTTAACAGATTGTTCCCACATATCAGATCAGTCGTAGACACACGACAATTTTATAAGTTAGTAAAAAATTATCTTTTAAAAACAAAATAATATTACATCTGAAAAGCGCAAATGGAACTAGACATTATAATTATGAAATAATGTTAATAATTATAATTTATATCTTATTAGGATTACGCCAAATAATTTAATTCAATTTGATAGATTTAACACAATTTATATTATATCAGATTTATACTGAACTCCCTCCTCACGCTCTGGTACTATTTTTGTGATGAGGTATTACTTGCTCAAATCATCATGGACTACATTTTAGAACTAGTAAAAAAAATATCGTTTCAGTTTCCATTCGTTTACAAATATGTAGATGACATAATTTGTTGTTTACCAAAAAATCAAATCGATATCACTCTTGAAATTTTCAACTCTATTCACTACAAAATTAAATTCACTATAGAAAAAGAGGTAGAGAATTACGTTCCTCTTTAGATTCCAGGGTGATTGGTACTATGGACAACAAAATTATCATTGATTGGTATACCAAAATAACACATTCAGGAAGAATGATCAACCATCATTCCAACCACGCTATCGCCTCGGCTCGTACTTATTTGCCTTGAACGTTACCATGTCTTTACATTCATTGTTACTTAAATAACTATTAATTAGTTTTAACATACTGTACAGAAGCAATTTTTTTTAATTTAAAATAATTTAATCTACAGTGATTTATTAGTTAGTTATGAAGTAGCAGAAATATTCATTAAAGAAATATAAATTAAAAGAATGTTTATCGAGGTACTATCTAATACGTCACTTAGTTATCGCCTGGGTTTATACGTACAATCGTAGTAGATTAAGAAAGAAAAAAAATAATGCAACGTAACAGCAAGTACGATTTAAATTAAAGACTTTTTAATTTTGTATTATACAGAAGGAAGTAAAAAAAAAATAGATTGAAAATTTAGGATAGGAAGTAAAAGTGCTAAAGCAGAGAGAGAGAGATGTGAAAAGGACATTACAAGAAAAAATGTATGTAACTACAAAAAAATCTAGAAAAAAGGGATAGACTTATAGCAAAAGATATACAGAAATGAGAACGATAAGCCTGAAATTTAGAGGTAGAGAAGGAGAGAAAAACATAAACTAAATATTTATTGAAATCGATGTAACTACGAAAGAACAAAAGATGAAGGCGGCGTTAAAAACAAGAGCCAAGAATAAACGTTATAGGAAATAGCATATAGAAGAATAAAAATTGGCAGAAATAAGAAATAAAGAATAACAGATAATTGATACCAAAAACAGAGTAATAAGATGCAAAAACTGGAAATGAATCTGACAATTGACACGAATAGAAAAAAACAAAGTACACAAAAAATATAAATAGAGAAACAGAGCGATAAAACATATTACTTATAGAAAGGATGTGGAACGACTTTAAAGAGATTGCTCCAAAAACTGTAAACGATACTTATTGAGGGATCTTAAGGTTACAAAAAAATATTTTATTATTTTTTAAAGTGAATAATAAGTAAGTTATAAGTGGTCAATATTAACAGAAGACATATTTTGTAAGAAAATAAAAGTATCAATTTAACCAACCTAATTATTTAACTTTTAATATTACAATATTACCAACTTTGTTTCGCTTCACAGTCAAAACCAGATCTAGTACAGACTTGGTGTTTTTGCATATTATCAATTACAACAATTACAATAATATTTTCGAAATTAATTAAACTCTCTTAATAGGTACTTATAAAAATTTCATTGAGAATGATACGGAATTAATTGTTTGTTACTTGTTATTGTTGGGTTTGTTGCTAATTGGTAGTACCGAATTAGTTCTTCGCGTCAGTTTAAGAAACTTGGCGCTCATAATCATAAGTTGACATCCTCGAGGACCATTTTTGCTGCTATATACCCATGCCGTCTCTCCGACGCCTCGTTAGTTCTTTTTCTAACATCTATCTGTAACAATTGTTCACGTAAATATTGGATATTGTAGTTCGCTTGAAAAAGCGCCTTTAGTGTCACTTGAGGAAGTAATGTTTCTATGGTAGTGATAGCTTGTAATAGAAAGACTACTAGTTCAATACACGGAGAAATTTTGTACCATTGTCGATTAAAAAAATTATCGTCCCAGTCTTACTAAAGGTAGCATAGGATTATTTCAAAATTTTCAAACATATCAAGAAGATGACAAAATTAAAACTTCTTCAAATCATATTGAAGGGAACACAATCAAATGGTTGCAATATAGGTACACGAGGAACCATTAAACATAAAAACTTGGTTTTAAAATTTTTTCTTGACGATGGTGAAATTTTCATATAGGTATTGTTGCCACCGTCAACTATACAGTGTTTCTCACGGGAGCGACTCGTTAGAAGTTAACGTGGATAGGAAAAACTTAGAATTCTGAATTTTTGGATTTAAGAGTTTTTGCAGATACTCTTTCATTTTTAATTATTTTGAAGGTCACGTTATTTCCAGTTATACCGGAAGTCGGCATTAACTTTCTTATTTTAAATATAACACCCTGTATATTATTTCATTTTTGGATTCCAGAGAAAGTTTTAGGGTGAGTTCTATCAAGTTTTCCATTACCTATTTTTAACCGTTTCATAGATATCTTGATTTTTTTGATAATTTTTAAAGATGTAGGGTTATTTTCAACACCGCGCCTTTTACCTATTTTCGAATAGTGGTAATTGCTTTAGGGGTAGACGGAAGTACTGGAATGATACTTTCGAAATCCACATTGAGAATTGATAAATCACACACCGGGTGTCCAAAATTTAATAAACAATTAAATTATTTTCAAACTTGAAAAAGTTTGTTATTTCAAATGTAACACCCTGTATATTATTCGAAGGGCGGATGGAAAACTTATTTATGTATTATTTTGCTATAACATTTTCTATACTTATTTCTTACGGTTTTCTTGGTAATCCATATTTTCAATTAAAAAAATTAACATTACTGAAACAGTAGAAATTTAATAATTGGAACATGAAAACAAAACAGGAACATTAAAAAAATTGGACCGTGAATGAAATTAAATTACATAAAAAAACAATGTAACACATAAAAACTTGGAACACAATGATATAAAATGCTTAGTGGATGCAAACGGAAGCATTACAATAAATGTTCTACATGGCCACCATTTTGGTTCAAACATTGAAGAAGCCCAATCCACCGATCTTTGAACATCAAGGTCAACTGTTGGTATACAGCTATAGCGGAATGTGCTGGAGCACCATCAAGCTGATACCAAATGTTTGCTCTGTCACACGGGGGTAGATTATTTAGGAAATCATTAACAAATCCTCTGAGTATCCCCAGATATCTATTTCCATTCAAATTTTTATTGTACACTAGATATGCCACTCTATTGTCTATAACTAAACAAAAAACATTAAAACCAAAGTGGTTCTGATGATTATGTTCCCTTATGACATGAGGATTAGTTTGTGCCCAATAGTGATTATTTCTGCGATTTATAATTCCTTCCTTGGTGAACTTTGCTTCCAACAGTCCAAATAATCTTACAAAGAAATCTCGGAATTTCGGTAATTTTTAACCACATGAATTCGCAAAAGTCGACTTTGTTAGCCTTATCATCAATATGTATGTAACCCGTGTACAGTTATTTCAGAAAGGATACATTTTATGTTTTCTTAGTATTCTCTGTATTGATGCTCTTGAAATACCCAAATCTAGAGCTGCTGATGTGGTTGAACTTTGTTTATAAGCTTGAAAATAAGCCTATACATTTACCTCTTTATCTTCATTGTCTAATACTGGTTTTAGGTGATTTTGAATTGTTCTTACGCTTCCAGTTGCATTAAACCGAGCCATCGGTGACAGGTTCGGATATCGTTCGTTAAATAATCTGCTTGTTCGCCTAATAATTCGTCCACATTCACCATGAATATAAAACAAATTTAACAAATTATTTTTGAAATAATCCATATTATTCTCTATTATAAACTGTATTACTTGAGATAATTAACAAAAATACTTGAATTGTAAGTTTATGCCTCAAAAATTGGTAAATCAGATTAATACTTTAACACAAAATCAACATCTACAAAAACTGTCAAAATCAAGGCCTACTAGATATGACTTTTGGAGTTTTATGGAATTTTTGATAAAAAATATCAATTACCAAGATAACCGTAAGAAATAGATATAGGGAATGTTATAGCGAAGTGATACATGAATAAATTCTCCATCCGCCCATCGAATAATATACAGGGTGTTATATTTAAAATAAGAAAGTTAATGCCGACTTCTGGTATAACCTGAAGTGACGTGACCTTGAAAATAATTTAAAATGAAAGGGTATCTGGAAAAACCCTTAAGTCCAAATATTCAGAATTCTAAGTTTTTCTAATCCACGTAAACTTCTAACGAACCGCTCCTGTGAGAAACCCTGTATAATTTACGATCTGGATATAGATGGTGTTTCCGAATCCCGTTTAAAGCCATTCTTTATATTTCTTATATCTTATTTATATTGCAATTACAACTACATTATTATTTTCATTGTATGATCATTTGTGGTAATGCTTGCAACAAAAGCTTTATTTCATTGTGTTAATGCATGAAAAATACTTTGTTAACGAGGAAATGTTTTAATTTATTTTTTGTAGTCATTTTTTAGCAGTAAGAAAGTTAAGGAAATACACATGAACTTTATCTTTGCATTTATATGTTATAAGAAGTTGTAGTGGGCATATACATAACTGTCAATTTTTTATTTTGACTACATTCCATTTGGACAATGTTTGGAGTTGCATTTGTTTTCCTCAAAATAAAAAAAAAGTAAATATTTTATTTTGACAGGAACGATGAAAAGTTTGAAAGTAAACGTGATAATCAGTAAGTTGTTCTAAGAAGTATGCTGCAAAACATCAATGGTTGCAGTATGTGTAATGTTTCATACAGTAGTGCATGTAGTATTATTATCCATTTCAACGGAAATACAAAACAAAACACCCTCGCAAAAATCCAATACATCAAATCACAGACCCTAACTGTCGTGTGAAGCCAGTTCTGAAACTAAATGTTTATGGTAGTGAAAGTAATATAGGTGTATACCAACATTGAAAAGTTCTAATACTCTATTTCATGTACTTACCTAATAAACAATTTTATAATCTAAAAAGAAACACTTTACATGTAATTAACTTTTGCCTCACATTTTGGATGCTGTTTTACGAGAAGAATAGGAGGAATAGTAATAGGAAGGAAAAAGATATGGGTTTTAGCTTATGCGGATGACATTGAGGCAATAGCGAGAAATGAAGAAGAGATGCGAGGAGTAGTTAAATTTATGAAGAAATACCTAGAAAATAAAAACTAGCAGCAAATGTCGGGAAAACAAAAATTATGGAATTTAAAAAAGAAAAGGAAGACGAAAGGAGGTGAAATGGTGGTGGGGGAGAAGGAGGTAGAGAGAGTAGATAAGTATAGATACTTAGGTTACAACATCAGATATGATAACAAAGATGGAGACCATATAAAAGAGATGAAAATGAAAGGAAATAGAATAGTAGGACAAGTATGGGGGTAGGGGAAAGGATATTTGGTAAAGATATAGAGAAAAGGAGATGGATGTTTGAAAAGTTGGTAAGAAGTGTGGTACTGTATGGAGCGGAGATTTGGGGTTGGAGGGAATGGCAAAAGCTGGAGAAGATACAGAAGAAATACTGGAGGTGGACGTTAGGACTAGAGAAAGAGACACCGGGGTATATAGTGGAAGAAGAGCTAGAAATAGAAAAAATAAGGATACAAGCAGGAAGAATTGCAGTAAGGTATGAAGAAAAAATGGGAAGTAGGAAGGAAAATGAAATACTTTATAAAGTTTGGAAAGAGAAGAAATAAAGAGATTAAGAGAGGGGGGGAGAAAAATGGAAGAGGAAATAATTGCAAGAGATAAAGATACTCAGAAACAGGAAAGAAAAGCAAAAATAAAGGAAGGAAAATATAACGGGAAATACATAAAAATAATGACAGATAAGACACCAAGGTATATAACAGAAGGAAAAGGAATGAATGAAATAAGAATGATTGCAAGGTTCAGAATGGGTAATGAAGAAAATGAAAATAAATATTGAATGAGTGATGAGGAGAGATTATGCAGGTTGTGTGGGGATGAATGGGAAAATATAATACATATAAAAAGAGGGATGCAGGGAAACAAGACATGAGGAAAAGGAATGGAAGTTACTACTAGGAGAGAAAGGGGAAGGAAAACAATGGATGAGGAAGTGTTGGAGAGGAGGAAAGGGATGGAGGAGAGGAAAAGAAAAATTCTGAAAGTTTAGAGAAGAGAGGGATGGAAGGTTAAAGAAGGAAACAGAAATTAGTTAAATTATAATTTAATGAAATATTATGTTGTTTTTATTTATTTTTGAGATTGTAAAGGGACAAACCGAATCTTTTGTTATAGAAAAAATTTTTTTTGACAAAAATAAATATTTAATTGAATTGAATTGAGAAGAATAGTATTAAATTTTAATTATATGCAATTATAAACCACTTGTACTAAAAATGTGATTGTGTAGTTTATAGCTCTTTTAAATTATTTGTTTTCCTTATCTAAGCTATCACCCCTTTGTTAAATAAAAAAATTATTACTTTAAAAAATTGTGATTTTTATTTACATGCACTTTTAACACCCTTTTACAATTGCGTTAAATAATTTATTGATTTCGTCTTTGTATGAAGTTTCTTTTTAATCCACAAGTGGGCAAAAGTATACGTGTGTGACAGGTTATGGAAAACAATTTATAATTTTGGGTTTGTTTGGATGAGATTTAATTATAAACGCGTAAATCCGCTCCTTAAATGTTTTAGTGATGCTACAGGTAAGCTTAGACTAGTATATTCTGTAACAAGTTTAGAGTACGACATATTTTACATGAATTGAATGTTTTATGAGTGCTGAATAGTCATTGAGTGACATAGTTGCAGTGCAAACTATACGTTTACCACGGCAGAAGAAATGTGGACCAGTAAAAAATGTTATACAATTTACACAAGTGATAGTTTTGTTATATATTTTAAGTTGGTACCTTTTGTTTGTTGTTGGTTCTGATTTTTAAATTTAGGTGAGAAAAGAACAATATCTTTTATTTTGTGATTTAACTACAATAAAAGTTACGGAGAAAAAAATTTTTCTTTTACTTGTTCTCTAATCTGTAAATTGCTATTAATAATATTCCTAAACGAAGACTCTTAAAAATGTTTCAAGCCTCATTTTCTTAATGTGTAATTCATCGATACCTCCAAAATATTATAAAAAACCAACTCACTGACAGAAATCTCCATCAACAAATTTTAAACCACATTAGCTTTAGAAAAGAATAAATTTATTTGAAATATGTAAAAAACCTGGTATGTCACTATCTCTTTACATAAAATAATTAGAATGAACAGATATTCTTAAAGCGAAAAACAAGCGATTTGGACTTTTTTCTTTGGTGAATTTATTTTATTTAATAATTAAATTTGAAACATATCTTGTTAGTTTTGTGAGGGGGTATGTGTTGGTCAGACTAAGCAATATTAAAGAAACGCATCTATAATCATAAGTATGATTGCAAACCCTACAACAGTAAGTTTGCTTTGGCGCTACATTATTTTGAGTTGTCACATAGTTTCATTTTTGAGGAGACACAAATTTTATTCCGTAAAATGAAGGTAATGACTGCATGCTCGAAGGAAATCACCTTTGTTTTTAAAACAAAACACTGATGGCGATCTAGGTCGGCGGCACAGTATTAAAGGAAAGCCCCTTTCCGGTGTTAAGGAGACATCCAAAAGCTGCTGCTTCCCGCTATCTTGCGCGACAAAATTTTACTCGGCACCTCCAAACAGCATAGGTTTATTTCAGCATATCACTTGGTCGAGTACAAGTAAAGGTTGAGAGGTTAATTCTTCCAATTACAACAGCATAAGGCCGGAACGGTTTTAAAAACCAATCCACAATTACTGAACGCAATCAAATCTCAGCAGCAGAGCGAAGTAATTCCAGAAATTACGAACGGGCAAAGAAACTGCAAACGTTCATTCTGAACAACATTGCGGTTTATTATTCATTACATATTCGGTGTAATTTACATTTTACAATAAGCGGATGGTTAAAACAACTTCGAATTAATTCATCACTTGTGTTTAGAATTTTCTTTCGCAGTTCCTTTGTTACAACACACGTCTGTTCTCATTGACAGTCACATCAAAAGAGAAAAAGTAACCCGCGCTCAATAAGATTTACACGTTGACCTATTAAACTAGCGGTGAAAGTAGACAGGGCCGTAATAAGCAAAATAAAACTTACGCAGGAAAATCCCAACGTTAGAGAAGTAAACGCTGGTAAACTTGAATTTTTATCGTAACAGCATTACATGTCTACCTTTGAGGTGTGACAAATACAGTTTACTCTCACTTCTCTTTTCAACAGTCCTCAAACTAACAATTACCAGTGAAATTCCGTAGAATTCTTATTTTTGCTAATGTGTGTAAAGTCATTGCCTTTACTTTAACACTCTTCATTTGTCTCTTTCAAAGCATTACTAACTAATTCTCGGGGTATAACATTACCCTGCGCTTTAGCATCTTTAATACCTATTGTGTTTTATCAGTTGGAAGGTTGTACCTAAGTGTTGGACATGGTTGTAAATGTGTGGTGTATCTGCTTTAACATTATCATCTTTGGCTCTAATTGTGGGTCCTTTATTTTTTTTAGATACTTTATCACTAAAATTAAAAAAAAATTAGCACTAGCTGTGTGGTACTGATTTTTTCATAGTATTTATTACATGAGTAAATACGTTTATAATTACATATGGAAATTGGATCGATGAATATTTTCTCTAGATATTTAAGTTTTTTTATTTTATCTGCCGCGGTAGATAATACAGCAAAAGAGTTTCATTACCAAACCTTGTCTTCTATACGGCTTCTACAAATTAAAAAAGCAGTGTTGAAGCAGTGTTCGCAGTTGTTGGGGTGATTTTTGTTTGGTGGTAACAGAAATTTTATGTTGTTTTAATCGTAATCTTGGGTGTTGATTACAAAACTTAAAACAGAAACTAAAATATCAAAACGCTCTAGATTAGTTTACCAAGTAGACTGCTTATATTGCAATACTCTGTACGTAGAACACACAATACAATACTTAGGGTTATGGTTATAAAATTTGAAAATTCGGTTAGCAACAAACAAAAATCACCTCAACTTAAAGCACGCTTTAATTATCAGGAGATGTTTTGGCAAGCGAAATTTATTACATAAAAAATATTTTTGCATAAAGTTATCACCAATATTTCAATAAAAGTTGATTAGTTGATCCAATTTTTTCATTTTTTCCACACTTAAGTTAAATTTCCTAAATTGTCAAATTAATGAAATTAAGTTATGACTCTTTTGATAGAGTTTCGGTAATAACAGAATTTCCGTATAAGACGACAAAGTTAAGAATATTTACTTGGCAGAAGAAACTAAAACTTTGTACTTGTGTAAGAAATTCTAAAATCGAATTTTAACAAGATCTCATTAAATAATCTCAACTTTTCAAGCTAGAAGTAATTATAAAATCAGAATATAACAAGATCGCATTAAATAAACCTGTGAATATATTAACTGAAAAATAAGGTCGAGAATCAAGAAATCTAACAATTTCTGGGTTGTAGTTGCTCTAAGAAAGTTTTCTTGAAGTTCGAGTCTTCTATTTTTTACGCAAAATGCAAAAACTCTCCCTTTTTTAGCTAATAACTTTTATATTTTTAAATATAAACATATAAATTTGTATCGTAATGAATTTCCAGATTGTAAAACTCGAATAAATGAATTGCGATACAGAAGTAAAAAAAATCTGTCTGTATAAATTTTAAGCTGTTAAGTCTGTATAATGTAAGCATTTAAATTATTCATAAATTTTATTTGTAAATAAAAATAAAATTTCTAGAAAACTGTAACTAGTCTGATAACTTCCGTGAATCCATCAACGTGGCAGTAAAAGCTACGATACTTATCTAAAGGCTTCAATTGAAATAACATTATAGTATTTTTACGTCACATGAATTTTCTAATGTAATCAGATATAATTTAACAAAACTGTTTGTAACGACATCTTTACTTCAAACGCCTAGTCTACAGTGGTATTGATCTGTACCCAAGCAGAATCCATTCTGCTACAGTGATCTTCTAATGCTGTTTCACACATATTGTCAAAGGTGCCACATACAACATCGTTTGGTGGTTTTTTGCGTGATTTATGTTCACTTTCAAATTTTCTTCACGCGTCGCATGAGCATTATATAAATTAATTAATGTAGTTGTAGATAATCAAATGCGATTAAAATTTAATTTCCACTCGGAATAAAACATTTTTAAAGCAATTTTAATTTGTAAAAACGATAGAAATATTTACATATGTAGGTATTATTTTTAAACATTAAATTTTTTTCAAAAATTTAGCATTATAATGGGTAAATTTGAAAGAGAAGGGGTTGGGAATAAAGTGAAAAAACCAAGTTGAATTAAATTACACTTTGGTAGAAATTTAATTAAATTTTAATTGCAATAGTTTATAATTTACCAAAAATAAGCAAAACATCTAAAGTACATTATGCAATTATAATTTTACATATAGGCCAAAAATTGTATTTAGAGAAACTTTTTCTAATAAATTTTGGTATTTTGAAACAGTGCTTGACAGATAATGTGTGTAAAGTTATTAATATTTTTATGGTCGATACTGATTAAAGAACAAATTGATATCATTGTAAAATTTTGAGTTATGCTTTTAATAAAAAAAATCCCATATGATGCGGACTTTCCTGATCATACTATACAGTTTATTCTTCAAACAGTTGCTATTATCAGCTAATAACACAAAATTATGCGATAATTCCGCGCTGATATGGTCGGAGAAGCTGATATTTGAGGAATTTGTAGCAGTTTTTCCTTTTCATACCTTACGAGGATATATTGAAAAATTCTTAGCCTACTATAGAACCAAACAAAATTTCAATGTCAAAATATTTTATTACTCAACATATTCTCCTTTTAATTGGATACATTTATTACAGCGAACCTGCAACGTCTCTAGACCTTTTAAAAAAAATTTTTCATCTTGCTCTGCAAACCAGACCTCCACAGCTTCTATTACCTCCTTGTTGGAAGAAAATGTACGACCTTTTAAACTTTTGTTTCAGTTGAGGAAAGAGGTGATAGTCGGACGGAGCCAAATCGGGTGAATAAGGGGGTGTTTAGTAATTCAAACCCTAAATCACGAATTCTTTGCATGGCAACATGAGATTTGTGTGCAGGGGCGTTGTCCTGCAAAAACAAAACACCTTTGGATAGCTTTCCGCGTCTTTTCTCTTTAATATTTTCCCGTAGAGTGGTCAGTAATGTCGAATAGTAATCTCCAGTTATTGTTCTACCCTTATCCAAAAATCAATCATGATTACTTCATGGCAATCCCAAAAACTGAAGCAAGAACTTTTCCAGCAGATTTTTGGACACGAAACTTCTTAGGTCTTGGAGAACCAGAGTGTCGCCATTCCATCGATTGTTGCTTTGTTTCTGGATCGTAGAAACGTACCCAAGTCTCATCCATAGTAACAATTCGGTTTAAGAAGTCTACATCGTTTTCAAATCGAGCACAGATCGAACGCGATGCTTCTACCCTTGCACGCTTTTGGTCAACATTCAAACATTTGGGGATCCATTTTGCAGCAATTTTTCTCATGTCCAAATTGACGTGAACCATATGATGAACGCGTTCGTATGAAATATTCAGTGCTTCAGATATCCGTTTTAGCCCAATTCGACGGTCTGATAAAATCATGTCATGAACTGCATCGATATTTTCGGGGACTGACACAGAAACTGGCCTTTCCTATCGGTCATCATCTTCAATGGAAAATTTACCTCTTTTGAAGCTTGCATTCCAATTTTGACGGTCGCATACGAAGGACATTGATCACCAAGGGTATTAAGCATATCTTCGTAAATCTGCTTACCTCTTAACCCTTTTAAATACAGGTACTTGATGATGGCTCAATACTCCAATTTTTCGATTTTCACAATTTCGGTGGACATCTTTTTTCATTTAATTTATTGCGTGACTCTGGTTTACTTTTTTGACGTCAAACTTTACACTGACACTTCTAATAAGTTATTGTTTGTTGCTATGGTAATGCAATATTTTGTTTATGCAAGGAACTGGTCTAGGCTAACTAGATATCAATACATCCTCGTTCAAGTCTTTTAATCTTAATATATATTTTTGGTTTTTCCTTCTATCCGTACGTGCGCAAGATGGCGTCCAATCAGGTGGTAGTCACGTGCTTCACCATCACTGCTTTTTAGTCACAATTCCTATATACAAATATATTTGGCTTATGGGAGGGATCGAACCCACGACCTTTGAGTTATTAACAAGACGCTCTAACAACTTAGGAATCATTCACAAAAAAGATTTACAAATCGTTACAAAAATTGCAAGTTGCTAACCCTATGCAAGCGCTTAAGGAAGCAATTGTATCCTAATTCTCAAAATTATTTAATACTATCTACAACTTATCAGACCTTATCGAGAATGTGATGATATTGTCATAGAACTGGCGATGGTTTTTGCAAATACATTGTGAAGTTCTTTTTTGTGTAAACGAAAAACGCACCTTTTGGTAACATAAAAATATTTTTCTTCGCCGAAATTGCGCCAGCCGCTAGGCAACTAATGTTGCGCACGTACCTTTGAGACGTTTTCCATACTTTGCGGTTTGTATCTGGATTAATAAGGGGCTGTCTACTTTGCTTTTTGAAGACAGACTCTGACGTGATAGGTTGTTGCTCGCTTCCATTGCGAGCTCTTTCAAATCCTGAAGGGATTGGCGTTAGACCGCTGTCACGTCGTGATCTACCGAATAGGATTTGTGGCAATTAAAAATTATAGGAGATACCAGACTACAAGTTCCTGGTTGCTTAAGAATTGTCACCTCTGTTTGTGTGGAAAATTGTTTTTTTTATACGCGCAAAAGATTTTGGGTCGTAAGTGCTCTTTTGAGTTGGAATGTACTATAGTTTCGAATTATTTCTTTTACATTGCAATGTATGTGTGTTTTCATGGTCATGTTTACTGGAATATTGTTTTTGTCATTTGATATTTTTTTAAATCAATTGGAGTAGATAATCGTGTTATCGTTACGTTCAAACAATTGGGGTCTTTACAAAATGCTTATTTTAATAGTTTCACACTCGATTTCTTTGAATTTAATCAACACATGCCGCAGTTTGTTTTGCTATCGCTGATGTTTCTTTGTTTGTTCCCTGGAAACGACTCGGTGGCTGCCGCTTTTAACAATTAAATTAGAAACTTGTTTTGACTAAGTGAACAACACATACATTGTACCCACGATCTAATTTCTGAATAGTCAGTTTTTGTTTATTCTTTCTGAGAAAATATTAGCGCGTTAATTTTTGTAATGTTCTTTGTGTAGAAATGATAAGAGGGGAGACCCTCAAACCCTTTGATTGTGAATAGTTTTTAAGTTTAGTTCTTAAGCGGACTCACGAGTAGTGACATGTAGTAACTAAAACATGTACCAAATTGTGCGGATTTATGTTGTTTTTGAAGAATTAAAACAACCGCCTAAGTGCTTTAAGTAGAAAGAAAAGTGTAGGTATACGTGTAACTATTGAGGGCGCAAGTGCAATGTGAAAGCTAAGTGTGCCATAAACAAAAGGAACTTCCGTTTTGCAAACCCTTAAGAGAGTATCGTTCGATTTATTTAAATAATCGAAATAAACGCGCAGCGGATGATTTGACTTCTTTATTTTGCAAATTTTTACGAGAATAATGCAATACCGTAAAGATGCATTAGATACAAGATCTTTGAATTAGTGCAAATTGTTCCTAGTGGATTATCCTTCGTCTCAGCGATTGAAGAAACTCTGCTTGTTTACTTCAGAAAACTTCCCGGTTAAGTGACTTTGGATACAAGTACGCATGAACATTGAACTAAATTAGGTGGCGTCTATGGTATTCTTATTTTTTTTTTGTTGAAATAAATTATGTTCGGTGGTTCAGCATAATCTAACCGAGTCGGGGCATGTTACGTTTCGAGTTGATGTTCAATTATAAGTTACTTTTTTAACAAGTCAGCAGTCTCGTTTCGATCAAGAACTAAAAGTTTGTAATAGTTTTAAGGAATGCGGTCCAAATCTTTCTTCTCGCCTGGTACCGAGGTGGTTCGTTTTGTTTGTTTTTTTTTGTTAGGAAAAACGAGTATGTTTTAATGTTAAGACACTGACTGTGGAATAATCTGTGTATAAATTGTTATGCCTAAGTTAAATAGAAAACCGGTCGTAATTATTAATCCTTTTATTGCTTGGGAAGTGTTTACGTTTTTCCCTATTCTTTCTTCATCATCATCATCATCACTCAGCTATAGTAGTCCACTCTGCTCTATCTTGAGCCAAGTGTATCCAATTACCACAGATTCTTTTGATGTCATCGGTCCATCGTGTGGGGGGGCGCCCTCTACTACGATAAGCTTCGTGCCTCGGACGCCACTCCAATAGTTTTTTAGACCATCTTCCGTCCGTTCTTCTAGCTACGTGGCCGGCCCAGTTCCACTTTAAAGTTGTTATTTTTTCGATTACATCTATAACACCTGTTCTTTGGCGAATAATCTCATTTGGTATTCGGTCTTTGAGGTAAATACCCATACTCCGTATGTCATCACTGGTAATACGCACTGATTGTATACTTTTCGTTTTTGACTGATGGGAATATGCGACTTGAAAACATACTTTAATCTTCCAAAGATGCCCACCCCAAGCCTACTCTTCGGAGAAGTTTTGCGTCTGGTTGTCCCGTCCTATTCGGATCTCATGACCCAAATATTTGTAGGTGGTGACCTGTTCAATAGATTTGCTTCCAATAGTTATGTTTTTACTGGGGACTAGGTTTGTCATGACTTGCGTCTTAGCAAAAGTTAATTTTAGGCCAACTTCCCTTGAAGCATTGTATAATTTTCCAACATCATGGACGCTTGATCTATACGGTCGGTGATAAAGGACGATATCGTCTGCAAATCTTAAGTTATTTAATCTTTCAATGTCTATATTTAGGCCCATTTCCCCTCAATCGATTTTCTTACAGGCATGTTCGAGCAGTGTGGTGAACAGCTTTGGAGAGAGGGTATTTCCTTGACGTACACCTTGTTCTATTCGGAATGTTCTTGTGTTTTTATGTAGTCTTACACACGCCGTATATACCCTTAATCATTGCAATGTACCTGTAATCAATTCTGCAGTCTGTTAATGATTTGAGCATATGTTGTTGGCTGGTTGAGTCAAAAGCTTTTTCATATTCTTTAGCGAGCATTTAATATAAATATTTAAAAGATTAGGATGGCGCCTGGCAATCCTAATTGTGACTCGTATTAAGGATCTTTAGTCTTCGTTAAAGGTAAGTGAAAGACAATTCTTAATCTATCCCCTTTGCCGTTTGAGCTAGGTAGCGTTCGTTATGCTGCGTACTTGTTCTTAAAATTTCGTGGCGTAACATAATCTAGCGGACCACTTGCCGTTAACCGAATGTTAAGTAGCTGCTATCTACTGATTGCGATTCCACGGTTAAAGGTTATCACCGACGAGAAACTAGAAACCTCACAAATTGTCTTTTGGGGCCAAGCTGAATATCCATTTCGAGATACTGTCTTCTGCCTGCTGCTACCTACCTTTCTCTACATATATGTGTATCGAAGAGTACGAATCTGTTGAACCTGTTATCTGGAAATTGAATTCGACTGCACGATCACAGATAAGTTGAATGGTTTAGTTAACAAGTTTATGTTTTACGCGTAATCGTACCTGTGTTTTGCCGTATATTTGACATCCTAACTTTTGCGCATTGTTACTCGCTTTTTGTGAGATTTTTCAAAACATTCATTTATTGTGTTTGAGCCATTTTATCTTCCGCAAGCACAGATGTTCTGCAAACTTTCGCTATTTATAATTAACGTAAATAAGTACCACACGTGTTTATGTGTGCATTTTGAGTAAAATCTTGTCTGTGGGTGTAAAACATTGATCAATTTATGTGCTCAAACCTAACCATAGTCGTTATTGCGACTAGCATATATTTTTCTTGACCGTTCGAACTCATTATTGCTAGATATTCTTTGGTATAATTACTCGTTAATTACTGTTTATATTGTGTAGAATGGTTTAGTCGTAATTATTCGTTAATTACTGATTATTATATGTACAATGGACTAGTCACTTTTTTTGTGTGAAAAAAAAATTTTAGTTCTATTATTTTACGGTATGTTTTCTATGGTCGAGAAACCTATTTGCTCTACACATTTAGCTAGATGGCGTCTTTTATTTATCTTTTCTTCAGTGTGAAAGCCTTTGATCTAATTACATTTAAGTACATCTACGATCCCTCTGCGACTGACAAAGCTGCCGCCAAGGTTTTCAACACTGTTTACTAATTTTTAAATTTGTTTACAAATAAATCGTAACAACATCTGCCAGTTTATTAAAATTTGGTTGTGTAGGGTAAGGGAGTAAAAACTGATGGTCTCAAGCGAAAAAGAAGCGCTATCTTTACTGATAATAAAGTGTAGGTCCTAGTTAAAGAGGTTAAGCCCAGAAGGCAGTATATGTTTAATGAATTGAAAGGACACAATCTTACGCAAGCACATAGAGATTGTTTTTGGGCCATTGTAACAAAAACAAGGCTTTTTAGTGACGCAGATTGTTTGAAAACAAAACAGCTAATAAATTTTTTTTAATTGTTTTAATTAAGACGTTTCACTATAGCTTCTTCAGTTAATTTCTTAAAATTAATTAATTAAATTTTGAAACAAATTAAAACACAACATTTATTTAAAATGAGTATGTAACATACTTCCGTGACAAACAACTTACAAAAATTTTGGTAATATTAATTTGTCTCTTTTAGCACTACACATCACTAGATCTGCTGAAGTTTTCAACAAATGAAACCAAACCGTAAATAACAATTTTTTATTTACACACACACAAACATAAAATTTAAGTTAAAGGAACATTCGTTTTAAATTGAAGTCGTGCAACCGCGCTATTTCGCGAACATGTGTTTTCGTATGATATAATAATAACAATAATATAATATAATAATAATAATAATAGTAATAATAATAATAATAATATAATAATCTTTATTAACTGCAGCATCCATTTTTGCTCGTTGACGATTTCAATGCCCATAAACCAATGTGGGGTTCCGAAACGCTAGACGCTCGTGGCATATTGCTGGAAATTTCAACTATTAATAACGCCAGTTTAACGTTACTGAACAATGGTTTTCCTATCTTTGGGAACAAACATCGACGTCATTTTTCCGGAAAGAAACGCGTGCCTTGGTGGAACAACGAACTAAAGTCGGTTATCTCACAAAAAAGAAGGCTTTCAATGTTTTTAAAAGACACAGGAGTCTTGAAAACATTATTACTATTAAACGCGCTAGAGCAAAAGCTTGTAAAACTATTCTGCGGAGCAAAAAAACGTCTTGGGAGAACTACGTATCGACCATAATTTCCAAATCTCCAATTTCGCTAGTATGGACGAAGGTTGGTAAGATCTCCGAGATCAAACATTCCCAACGAGCTCCTGTTTTACTATTGAACGGCGCTGTGGTAGACGATCCGGCGAAAGTAGTTGAAAAATTTGCAGGTCATTTTGAACAGGTCAGTAGTTTCCTGAATTATGAAAAAAATTTCCTAGAACGGAAACGTCTTTTTGAACGTGACCTCGATTTTAGTACCGAGTTTGATCTAGCTCTCGCCAAATATTAGCGGAGTTGTGCCGGTAGAGACAAAATTTACTATGAGTTCTGTAAACAAGCTGAAGTTTCATTTAAGAACTCCATACTAGCGACTTTCAATCGAATATGAACCGAAGGTATGAGGGAAGCAATCGTTCTTTCTTTGTTGAAAAAGAACAAACCTTTGACGGTCCTTAATTATGGGCCGATAAGTCTCACTTCATGTGTGAGTAAGCTTCTCACATCAATGGTTAATAGAAAACTCGTCTGGTGCTTGAAGAGAAACGGCCAGTTGGTGAAGTACCAGTCAGGTTTCCGTGCCGGAAAATTAACACTCGACAACCTAAACCACCTAGAACTCTTCATCATAAAAAGCTTTGACTCTAGACACCATCTAACGGCCGTTTTCGTCGATACGTAGAAAGCTTACAACAAGACGTGGAGATTCGGTTTTTTGGAAAGACTGTACGAGTGGGGCTACAGGGGCAATTTGCCCTTTTTAATTTTTTTGTTTTTTATCGAGAAGCATTTTAGAGTTTGTTTAGGGCTTAACCTCTAATCGTCAAAATTTGGAGAACGGCATTCCCCAGGGTTCTACCCTGAACGTCACGCTCTTTGCGATCGCCATCAACAACATTTGCGACAACCTAGATCCCAACATCGGCGGTAGCAACTACGTCGAAGACATCGTGATTTTCATATCCGGCTCTCTGAAATCCGACATAAATCGAAAACTTCAGACGTCGGTTGACACTTTCGTAGCATCTGGCGCTGAAAGAGGTTTTAAATTCTTGAACTCTAAAACAAAATGTGTTTGCAACCTGCGTACCCCTCACTATCGACCGTGCATCATTAACTGCTTAGATGGTCGTTCAAAAAAGTTTTCAAAAACGTATTTTTTTAGACCCCATTTTACATATAAAATGTTGTCAATGTAAAAATCCAAATAAAGTTTTTCAGTGCACTCAGCACGGAAAAGGTTGCGTTTTCAGATATGTAGTATTGGTAGTAGGTACTATACAGGGTGTCTTAGATAGCATTATATGCATGGGGATCTCGCTTATTATAAAAGATACAGATTTGGTTAAATTATACGAATTATTCTTCGGTATTAGAAAAGTTTATAGCTGTTTTTAAATTTACAAAATTCTATCTAGTTCAAGAGTTATAACGACATTACGGAAAAGCGCCAATTTCTTTTTTTCCACATAACTAATTGTCTTAATCAAAACATTATTTTTATTCTTTGCACTTTCTTAGGGCACTTTTTTGAGTAGAATTTAAATATTTTTTTAGATTTTGTTTTTCACTTTTCGTTTTTGAGTTATAACTATTAAATTACGTTTTTCTTATAGAACGTCAAGTAGGCTTTGGAATAGTTCAATTTGTTTTTTTTTCCTCTTTCCAACGATATGAGATATGGAATATTTATTTTGAAAAATAAACTGTAAAACTAAAAAAAATTATTAATTTAATTTAAATTAATAAGTTGGCAATGAAAAACAAATACATCGTTGTTAATAACAAAATACAAAATTAAGAACTAATTAAATTAATTAATTAATCACCAACTATTTACAAAAAATTCTCAAATAATTGACCATTATTATTTAAACATAGCCGTGAAATACGACGTGATACGACGTGAAATACTACGAAATGATGCAAGAACTGCTTCACGAAGGTCTGCAACATTTTCATATGTTTCAGTGTAAACTTCATTTTTAACATAACCCCAAAGAAAAAAATCTAACGGAGTTAGGTCCGGAGATCTTGCCGGCCATAAGACATAACCACAATTAGCAATCCACGAATTAGAAAATCGATTGTTAAGATATTCGGTGACTATGTTAGAATTATGCGGTGGAGCGCCGTCTTGTTGAAACAGATTCGATCAACGGTAAGTCATCAATTCTATTTTCCAGATCCGTTTGTAATAAATTCAAATACCTTGCACGGTTTAATGTATCGTCAAAAAGTATAGGTCAATAATTCTGGTATTTAAAATGCCACATCACACGTTAAAACCAAATCTAACTTGAAAACGGTTTTGTCTAACAGCGCAGAGTGAGGGTTTTCAGTTTCCCAAATATGGCAATTGTGCCTGTTAAACTTGCCGTTGTTTGTAAACCTGCTTTCATCGGTCGGATCCATATTCTTTCAAGTTCATTGCCAAATTTCTATACGTACAAACGCTGGGCTGTCTTCGTTCAGGATACAATCTCAGAAACAATCCTTCAGCTTCAGTAGAGTTCTTGTGACAAACAATGTAGCAACTCAACATGTAAAATTTTTCATTATTGCTATATGAATTTATGATTTTAAAGATACTTATCACGAAACGTAAACACACTCTAGTTTAATAAATAATTTTGCTGACAGGCCGGTTCGCTTTTGTTTTCTATGAGTTAACTTGATACTGTCGGTTACCATGAATTGATAAACAATTTATTACTTGCTGCCAATTAATTCAAATTGCGTTAAATACTTTTTTAAATTTTTCTAGCTTATTTTCAAAATAAATATGACATATCTTATATCATTGGAAAGAAAAAAAACCGCATAGAACTGTTGCAGAGCCTACTTAACGTTTCATAAGAAAAACTTTATTTAATAGTTCTAACTCAAAAACGGAAAGTGAAAAACAAAATCTAAAAAAATATTTAAATTCTACGCAAAAAAGTGCCCTAATAAAGTGCCAACAAAAATAATGGGTTGATTAAAACCAAAGAGTTATGTGGAAAAAAGAAACTCCTGAACTAGATAGAATTTTGTAAATTTCAAAACAGCTTTAAACTTCTCTAATACCAAAGAATAATTCATCTAATTTAACTAAAACTGTATCTCTTATAATAAGCGAGATCCCCATGTATATAATGCTATTTGAGACACCCAGTATAGAAAAATGGCAATAAAGTAAATTTCACCTTTTTTATGAATGGAATTGTTTGTTGTTGATATTTTTCTTCTGTTTTTTAATTCCCTAAAACCAAATTTGGGTTTTTCCAGAATCACAACCTAAAGTCACATAAGAAATAATTGAAATCGAAGATAAGAAATTTCACGACGCCACGACTGATTTAAAATATCAAATGACACAAAAAAGCAAATGTTGCAGCAAACTGGGTACGAAAACATACGTGCTTCATCAACACAAGCAATATACAGGGTGTCTCAGATAAGGGTGGCAATATTTCAAGGGTACATAGAGAAACTCCAGATTAGAGATTTGAGATAATAAATCTATGTCCGGAAATGCGTTGCTTCCGATATACAGGGCCTTGAAAAAATTCAAAAATTAATATGTTTTGTCTGTATTTTGAAAACGCGTTGATCGATTTTCTTAAAATCTCCAGAGTATGTCAAGCAAAGTATTGGTCATTTTTATGTGCCAATCCGACTCTTCTAAAAATTTCCAGGACCGGACTTTCAGTTTTCTCACTTAGTTTTAAGAAAAATGTAGCACGCCACTGGTTTTTCCAAATATTGGAATCATTTTTCACATTCCCAATCAATTTGGAAAGAAACGCTCTCTTGTTTTTCTTCTCCGACGCGTCGTTTCCGCGAAAAAAAAATAAAATCCATTTGGATGTCTTTCAAAGAGCTCATTATCGAAAAACTTCAGGTGACAATAAAAATGTAGTGAACAATGAATAATTGTCATGGCGACAACGAAAACAAAACTGAAAAAGCTCTCTAAATTAAGTGCTCGAAATGATCTCCTTGCACCTGGACGCATCTTCTACATCTTTCAACCCAAGATAAACGAACTCGGGCAAAGACGCCAGGGTCGTTTCTAATAGTTTCACCGCTATCACAATTCTTGCAACTAAATCTTCTTCTGATTGTACCGGAGTGGCATACACTATCTTTTCCATAGCAAAACGCGTTTTCAAAATACAGACAAAACATATTAATTTTTGAATTTTTCAAGGCCCTGTATATCGGAAGCAACGCATTTCCGGACATAGATTTATTATCTCAAATCTCTAATCTGGAGTTTCTCTATGTACCCTTGAAATATTGCCACCCTTATCTGAGACACCCTGTATACTTAAAATATTGTACAACCCACTTGAAACGAATACTTCCATAAGACCAACACCATTTACGCGTAAAAAAAATTATTTTCACCAAACAGAGGTGACAAGATAACTACCTCATTGTAGCTTTTGCTGCGGAAACTTTTGGTCTATTGAGTAATGGCGTTATCTTGTTAACAGCTGAAAGGAATACAACTGGAGACCCTTCTGCCACTAATTTTTTCACCCAACGTATTAGCAAGGTTATCTAAAAGGGAAATGCGGCAAGCGTTCTTGTAACGGTTTCTGACTCATCTTTTATGGACGAGATGTTTTATGTACCGGGTGTCTGGATAAGGTCACGGAGCGACTGTATATGGAAAACGGTAAGGCTTAGAAGTTTAGAAAGAAAAGTCTTATAAGTAACGTATCTCTCCTAATCTAGCCAACCGATTCAATAGTGTTTGGATCGTTCGAAAAAGCAATTTATAGGCTTTTAAATTAATATTTTATTAAATCGTCTAGTTTTAAATGAATAAACTAGAGTTAATTAGTTTTGAAGCTTGTTTAAAGGCTAAAGAGCCAATGGGACCATAAGTCAGGAAAATCACAAAAACTTAATTACGCAGCGTTTAGCCAGAAATAGCTCATAAATATTCAAGTTGTCTTCCATTATTGTCCATGCATTTATTTGCTCGAACTTTGGTCGAAAAAACTGCTGCTTCAATTTTAGCCCTAGACAAGGTTCTAATGGCATTTCTAATCCTATCCATCATATTTTTTTATGGTTGTTGGTTTTCCTTGGAAAACCAGATCTTTCAGTCTACCACAGAAGTAGAAATCTAAACAAATTAGATCCGGCAAACGCGCCTGCCAGGGAAACAGACTTCCTCTTCCAATAATACAATTCGGATATTCTTCTTCTAAATGCTGACGTACGTTTTTATTATAATGCGCCGGACAACCATTAAGCTGGAACCACATGTTTCTTGTTTCTAAGAAGAAAACGGGTGGAAGAGAAACGATTAAAAAATTCCAAGAATGTTTCTCCATTAAGTGGTCGATCAAAAAATGTGGACCTATAATTTTTCCTTCTACCATTCCATAATTTAGCAGCCATGGCTACATGATTTGTTTTTCCAGCAGAGGTAGCTCGATCAGATTTCAACATTCAAAATATTAACATTTTCTCGAATAAATCGAGAGCGGATCAAGATATCGAAATACGGTTTTCACTAAAATCTAGGTATTTTTAAGCTGCCAAAATTATTTGTTGAAAGGTAAACGGTTTAATAAAGCCCATAAAATGCTCTTTCGAACGAGACCAAACACTTTTAAATCTGTTGATTAGTTAAGGAGTTATTAAAATGCAAATATTGGAAAATGCATTGGCTTTCCCCTACCTTATTATGAAAGATACGTTACTTATAAGACTTTTTTTCTTAAACCTCTACGCCATACCGTTCTTCATTGACAGCCGTTCCGCAACCTTATCCGGACACCCGGTATAGTGTTTTACGTATTAATTAATTAAACGGAGCTACAAAGTTTGAAGTGTTTAGTTTTAGTGTGACCAATATTAATTTAACTGGTCATAATGTCAAAAATTTGTAATACAATCAATAAGTCTTAGTTTCATGCTTAAATGACACTATCAAAATTTATAGTGGCGTTTGCGTTTATTTTGAAAATATGACATTTGTAAAACATCACCTGCTTGTATTAAATTAGGTAGCAAAAATATGAAAACGGTGATAATTAGAAACTAGAAATTTTCTGTTCAAGTTTTGGACAAAAATGATCGATTGTGAATAAACTAGTTTACAAAACTCTGTCGAAAGTCTCATTAAGCTAGCTGTCTTGAAAGCGCTACGTGTCTTGGTAAATTTGATCTCTTTTAACGTGAAACCCTTCCCACCCCGGTCTATAATATCAGATAATACTGCTATTATTTATAATTTTTATATGCTTAGGGTACGAAATGTTACTGTTCATTGGACGAATGAATTACATGATTCGGATATTTCCTGTTAGTATTAAAAAAAGTATCTAGAATATATTTCAAATTAAATGAAATGTGATGGATAAAGCTTTTCAGTTCATTGTTGAGAAAGAGACCATCTATAAAAGTAAGCATCTCAAATTTTTTATATATTTCAGACTTAACTAAGGTTGTTAAATATTTTATAAACAACATTAAATGACTAAACGCATCAAAGTTTTTATATCTGTTGGCTCAAATGGAACGAAGTTTTATAAGACCAAAACAGTTAAGTGTTTCTCGTTGTTGACGTTAGGATTGTTACTTATTAATATAAATAAATAATTGTGTTCTTAATGCTCGTGATAAACCATGTACAATAAAACGGTGTATTTTATTAAATGGGGTACCATATTATTGAAAAATGTATGAAGAATTAAGAAAATATATATTAAGCTCATGGTGTAATAAACTTAAGTAATTGCTTACGATATTATACCTGCCGTAAATATCACGATTTCAATTTTTATGTGTTATTGCACCAGTCAAAAAAATAAAACTTATAAATTACACTTAATAACATTTAGGGAGTGTTTTTTTATTTAATTTTTAATTGAAATGAAATTTTTCAGTACAAAACATTATTTGTATTGATTGAAAATTAAATTAAACTTAAAATTTTTCATATCAAAAAACATTACAAAGTAAAGTTGAATCGTTGAATTTTAAGCGGTTTTTGATTAATGTCTCGATTCAAACGGTTTTGTAATAAATGGGTGTAGAAAACCCAGAAATAGAAGGACCTAAAAAAATGAAGGCAATAGATAGTGTTTTATTTTATTTAATTATTAAAGTAAGTTAATTATGATATATATCTTGTAAGTGAATACTGGCTTTATGATGGTGTATTTAACAATGAAATATTTCCTGAAAGCTTCAACATATATATCGTTGTGATCGTAAACTTAAAAGGGTGGTGGTATACTCATTGCTGTTAGAAATAACTTCAATTCTTTGCACTACCAATTAATTATTCTAAAGACTAACATTAAAATTATTGCAATTAAAACTAAGTTTCATAAAATTTGTTTTAATAATTGTATGCCTATACTTCCAACCAACACACCTAATGACGCTTATGACAAGTTATTTGAAACCTTAGAAAAGCACTTATATTCTGAAGTTAATTTACTTATCGTTAGCGATTTTAATATTCCTGACTATGTCGACAGTCTAAATTTAATAAATGTTAGTAAAACTACTAATCTACTGAACAATTTTTTGAATTTCTGTAGCTTGCAACAAATTAATTCTGTATCAAACTTAAGGAATCGTCTATTAGATCTTGTCATTAAATCTCAAAATTTAAACTGTATCGTTTGTCATTGTTTGGATCCTATGGTACAAGAGGATGACTTTCACCTAGCATTAAATCTGAAACTATCAATTAAAGATTTAATACCCAACTTTACACCTACAAAGTGTGAACTTTCATTTGATTTTAAAAGAGCTGATTTACTAAGTTTATATTTAGGATTAAATAAACTTAATTGGGATAATTTATACTTAAAACCAATAGTAACAAGGCTTGTCAAATATTATATAATAACATATATCCCCTATTTAACCAGTATGTGCCTAAATTAAAAAGATAAAAAAATCTTCCAATTCTAACCCTCTCGGTTTAATTCTGCAATTTTAAATAAGATCAAGTTTAAGGATAGCCTTAGGAAGAAATATGTTGTTATTTCCTCTAATGATGATATTAATGTAGATAATAAATTTAGAAATCACTTTATGATTACAAAATAGATGAAAAAACGGTTATAAAACACTTAAAAAAAACTAAAGACTAAACTTACGATGGGCTTTGACCAGGTCCCGGCGAATCTAACTTATGCAATATAATCCAATACATATCAAAAAATTTAGATGCTCGTATTCAGACTGATGTAATTTACATTGACCTTACTAAATCTTTTGATAGTTTGAGACATAAGACGCTTTTGAATAAACTATGTGATTATGGACTAAATAATAACATTGTTAGAGATGTTTCTTCTTACTTACACCGTCGACCTCACACTGTTCTTTGTTATGGATGTACCTCTGACACCAACTTTGCAACTAATGGTGTACCTCAAAGATCCACACTTGGCCCATTTCATTTTCTGTTATTTAATAATGAAATTAGTTCTAATATTACATCTCCGGTACTACTATATGCAGATGATGTGAAAATTTATAATCACATACATAATCGAAATGAGTCTTCAGCTTCAGAAAGATATAGACGTTTTTGCAGTTTGGTGCTTGAGGAATTACCTTACAGTTAATATTAATAAATGTTGTGTCGTATCATATTCACGCAGTAATATATCTAACCATTTTAATTATAGTATATCGAATAAATTGTTAAATATAGTTACAGAGTTTAAAGATCTTGGAGTATTTTTCGACAGTAGACTTACGTTCAACAATCACATTATGTTAATTGCAAATGATTGCTACAAAATGTTAGGTTTTACTATACACAATAGTTAAATGTTCGTTAATTTGTCAACGCTATTAATTTTATACAATTCCTTTATAATTAGCAATATTAATTACTGCTCTGTTGTATGGTCATCTTTGTATAATAAATATGTTTATACCTTGGAACGTGTTCAGAAAAAGTTTTAAAAATATTGTTACTTTTTAAATATAGTAAGTATTGTGATTTTAGCGTTTCATACAATGACATGTTATATACATTTAATTTGATCTCGATTCAAAATAAGCATAAAATAATTTCCGTTTGTTATTTATTTAAATTGATTCATAATTACGTCAATGATCTATGTTTAATTAATCACGTGAATTATCACGTACCTAGAATAGCTTTAAGAATTTGGATAACCTTTACATATCCAACACCTTCAACAAATCATTTCAGCAATTCGTCTATGTATAGAATATTTTAAACTTATAAACAATTTCAGGATAATGTTGATATTTTTATTTTCGATTTAAAAGCTTTTAAGGCTAAATGTGATGAATGTGTTTAAAACCATTTATTAATCAATTGAGGTTTTATATTATTTAAGTTATACTATCTATTTTTAGTTATTATTTTATATTTCATTTGCTGCTTTTTTCTGTTTTTGTTTTTATTTTGTATATATGTGTACTTATCACCTAAGAATTTTACAATGAGTTATGTTCTTCTGTAATTGGCCGTTGGCTGTTGAGTGAATAAATTACAATTACAATTATACTTTATTATTTTTTTCTGTTTTGATTAAGCAATTATCTGTGACATCAATGCACAGATTAATGTGCAAGCTAGGAAAAACAAAAGTTGCTATTTTCTAATAAATTTCTGTAATTGTTTTTGACCTTTCGATATTTGGTTTCAGTCTTTTTCAGCTACTGGACAAGAAGAAACAGAAATGTATAACAGATATAGAACAAAATTTGTTCAAAAGAGAAGTGAGTCAATAAAAATAGATCGTCGGGAATGAGAAATTAAAAGGAAGCAAGAAATACCAAACCGGACACATAAGAAGAACTTTACAAGAAGGAACTCAACCCTTCAGGAAACTTTAAATCCAGAATACAAAAACACCAAGGAACTACCGAAATTCTGTGAAAATGAAAGTAAATCTAAGAATTTACCGGTAAATAAAGAGAGAAGCCGATTTACTAAAAATGAAGACGATAAAACAATTATTAGGAGGTATTTATTAAGCGCCTTACGCTAGGCAACACAGCTTTACCGCAGATCACGTATTTAAAATACATGACTCGTTTATTGTTCTTTTCTGAATTCAAAAATTGGCACGTACGGACATACAGGATGTCCCAGAATGTATGGTTAATCCAAAGCATATTAATAGAGGACCTCAAGTACCACCTAAAAACACAAAAATTGTTATCCGATTTTGGACGGTTTAGGACATATGAATTTTTAAGTTCCTTTCCGATGCTTTCTGTCAGAATGTTAGCAAATTAATTGTATTGGTTAAACAGAAGAATACAGGTCTATAAAATTTTGCACAAAGATATCTCGCAAAAGGTTTTTATTACGTTAAAAAAAAAGGAGAAAACACACAACAAATGTAGTACAACGCACTTGTAAATTTTAGTATTGATAAGCAGGTGGAAAACAAAAAAAAAAATAATAATAAAGTTAATACCATCCGCCTCCCCCGCTAACATAGATATACCACAGCTAGGGTGATCGTCGGACAGCGTCGCGGGTCAGAGAAAAAAAGACAGTTAGTGGTGGAACGGCGTCTACTTAACTTATATTCTTTTTATGTTTAATACGAACCCCGAAGGGAATCGCATTTGGGCGCCACTGTCGAATTAACGGTAGTCGTAAGGAGAGCACGACAGAAACTCTACTCCGTGTGCAATCTCTAAAGTAAACATTAAACAGCTACGTGACCAAAGACAGAATATTTATTTTACACACAAAACAATAACAGCAAAGATTATAAAATTAATAACGTAAGCGCTCCGCGTTAGGCGTGTAACTTATTTCGAGTACAAGTAAAATTTGCGACTAAATTCAAGTTAGGTTATTTTTCTTTTGATTACTCAAAACGTGCACAAATACCTGGTTATATTAATAGCTCATGTAGCGTCGCTGAAGAGAGGTTCCCGACAGGTAGGCGAACGGGTGTATTTTGAACCGGCCCGTTTCACAACGGCGGGTGCGATAAGACGCGGCACGTTGCTCTCCACCAGACGTGATGTTACAGCATCACCAGGATTATTTATGAGACGTTGTACGTAGACATAGAGACGGAGAGTAAGACGAAAGGGTAGTCCGGAGGCCCCCAAAGTCGTCTACAAAGAAGAAGAAGAACGAACATGTGTTACGATAAGCTCCTACTCGTGGTGAAGAAAAACTTACGGTGACCGAACGTGAATATCGGACAAAAATATTCGTCTGAAGTGCTTCCCCGAGGTCTGTTATACCATCAACGGCTAGAAGAAAATTTCGGTTAGCACCGATGGTAATGAAATTTCAGGAATAATTACCCCATGATGACAGCTATAACAGCAAATATCAGGCCAGTTCGACCACCAACAGTTACAGGAAGAAAGTGATCTGAAATCGGCTGCGCGCTAACACACACGCAATAGAGGGAGCAATGAGTGGGGCGCCGTCTATCGTAAGTCGACACAACGAAAAGCCCGCGTAAACGGAGCATGCAAAATATTACCGTCACAAATTTCCCCCCTAGCAAGAGGTGAAGCTCGGTAACCAGCGAGAGAACCAGAGTAGTAGGAAAAAAAAAGGAAAAAAAAAGACACAAGTAGGGTTTGACGAGAACTAACCAAAGGTTCAAAGACGATCCAATCGAGCAGAGACAAATGCCCAAATAGTCACTTTCGTGAAAGGATGTTTCCCAGAAAACAGAAATAGCGAGAATCCAAAAAGGTTTCTCAGAGAGAAAAAAAAGAAACATCCAGAGGTGAAGTATCAGTAGCGAAGTCGCCAAAAGCGGATTGCGTAACGCAGAAAAACTACTGAACCTACGAGCATCGCTCACACAATAAGGTAAGTCGAGAGAAGGTACGTCTATACGTCAAACCACACAACACAAGAAGAAATAGAAAAGCTGAAAACCCAAATTGTAGAAACCCAACCCCAAACTTACGGTCTAGAATCCCCAGCCATTGTGGTTTCGACCTAAAAGAAACAAAACCAACCCCCACAACGGATCGCTAGCTCTATAGCGGTAGCCACTAAAAACCCTAAGAAAACCCCCACCCTTAGTACTAGAAGAAAAGAAAGGAAGGATCCCAAAATTTTTCCCCAAAACATCCAAAAATAAAGTACTGGAACAAGTCAACAGTATGAAGTTCCACAGAGGCTACGACCGAAGTATCCACTGGCGGAGGTTAAGGGCAACCTGGCCCAGCTCCTTCACTCCACCGTTCGGACCCCCGAAGAGTTTATGTCTGGCAGTGAGCAGGTTTACCAGAAACCAAAAGCTCCGCCACCCCCTCACACCAGTACCCCCCAGTCCCCAGCCAAAGTAGTACCCCGTAGCAAGAAGGAAAGAAGAGAAAGTTGTTAGACATATGAATTTTTAAGTTCCTTTCCGATGCTTCCTGTCAGAATGTTAGCAAATTAATTGTATTGGTTAAACAGAAGAATACAGGTCTATAAAATTTTGCACAAAGATATCTCGCAAACAGTGCTAAGTCTCACCTAAATTTCATTTTTATCAAAAGCAAATACGGAGAAAATATTTAATATAATAAAATGATAAAACTTCGAAATTATTTATTACTTTCACAGCGTTTAAAATTAATAATTTACAGAAACATTTTATTTTTATATGATTTCAAAACTTAATTTTATCATAAGCTATTCGGAATACTGATTTTTTTAACAATTTTTACATGGGTTACAAATAATTGCGTATTAAATATTCATAGTATCGTATCTCCTAAATCGTCCAAAATCGTGTTTTAGGTAATACTTGTGGTCCTCTATCTGTATACTTCGGATTGACCATCAATTATGGGAGAAAGTGTCACAGGTCGTTAACTTCAACGCTGATTGGTTCAAAATAGTAGAAGGGGTGGGGTTAACAATTGGAATCCACAAAGGTGAAAGTTCGAAACCACGGAGTCGATTAAAATTGTTCTGATGCTTAATGATTTTTATACTCACCCTGATTTTTTTATTGAAAAAGAAAGAAGATTTGATAATTAAAGCGGAATTGTCAAAATGTATTTTGTGACCATATACACTTTAAGAAGAAAGAGTCAGAAACTTAGGCTTAAGAAGAGAGATTTTGTTAGAAGATGTAAAAATAGGTTTAATAATTGTGTTTTGGAAGAAGCTGGTCTCTTCGATCAGTAGCATTGTGAATGTAAGGGAGAAAAGCTAAAATTTTTTCTGAAGAAATTGGTAGAAGAAATCTCTTTTAAACTTTGAGGGCAACATTTAATGACTTTTTGAATAACATGTTAGCTATAACCGTTTGCGATGATAGTAATAGTTAAATGACACTGTTCCAAATTGTGATTCTAGGATTGACATATATTCTATATACGGAGGTATTTTCCTAATTACTCAGGCTTCTTATAGTCTAGAATCTGGTTTGGTGGACAAATTGATTACCTGACTTTTAATTGTCTACTTTGAATTTCCATTTGTTTGTATAATTTTTTCGCCCTGATAAAGCCCTTTACGATAGGTGGCAAAACGTTGACAACTACGGTTGACTCCGGCCGCTGATACTTCAATTCTTACAATAATAATATCTACGAGAAGAATATAAATTCTAAAACCACCGTATTTTCCTAACGTTGTCAAAGGCTATTTTAACTTTTCCTACTCGTTGCCGAGATCACAATATTATTCCTTCATTTCTTAAAACCAACTTTCGCGTTCAAACCCCCACTTCGAAAAACATTTTGCAAAAAGCCACCCTTGTTTTAATACGTGAACGTAGTACACGGATCAGACGTGATTTAGATAGCGTTTCTATCTAACGTTTCTGTATACATTAAGAACTAGCTAATACCATATCATCCGATGACTGGATTTTCTTTGACAAACTTGCTTTCCAGCAATCCGACATCATTAAAATTATTTTTGGAAGTCCACCATAAGAAATTTCAATCCTTTTTGTTTAAGTCACTCAGTCCTACCACATCTTCAACTGTTCCACCTCAAAAAATCCTCCAGATGAAGTCATTTGTGCTGTAGGATCCTTGATTAGAATTCTTGTTCGTCATATTGCTGATCCGATTCGGATTACAAAAATTTTGCGATCATTAAAAGTTTCCAAAGCAAACATTTCTAAGTCGGAAAAGATCTTCAAAAAAACACCGACATCACTATTCATCCAGAAGATAAAGGTAACGCTGTAGTCATTTTGGATACAGCCACCTATGTACATAAGTTTAATTCTATGTTATCAGAAGATACTTATAGGCGTTTTCCACGCGACTCTACTTCTAGCATCAAACGCGATTCAAATTATCAAATTTTCTAATCTACCTCTCGAAACCCAGCGACGACTTGTCCATTCTACTTCCAAATTCCAGTTTTTCTAAAATTCACAATCAAGGTGTACCTCTTCGGCCCAGTGTTAGTACAATTCAACCTCCTATTTACAGATTAGTCAAATTTCTATGAAAAATCCCTAACAAATTTGTAGGTAAAACATTTTCACACATTTTAAACTCTTACCATTTCATTCAACGTTTAGATGATATGAAGATAAATCACGGTGTTAGTTTTGATGTTACTTCACTGTTTACCAAAGTTCCTGTCAAAGTTTCTCTCGCAATTATCGAACAAATATTATCTCAACAAAAGTGCCTTTCGTTCACTTATTCTCAATTCCGCAATAACTTTTACGAACAGGCTTTAGGTGCTATGGGATCCTATTAATGTACTGTTGTCAAAATTTTTATAAAAGCCTATGAAATTATTGCCTTGAAAACTTCGCCTTTGAAACCGAAAGTATAGTTTAGGTATGTTGATAATACATTTATCATTTGGTCCTATGGTCGCTCTTTTTCAACATACTGACATTAAGTTCACTATGGAAATTGAAGAAAATTATTGTCTCCCTTTCCTTGACGTACTCGGAAAGTCAACGGTGAATTAGGTCATTCGGTGTATTGCTAACCCAGTCATACTGACAGATACTTACATGGCTCTTCACACCATCATTTTGCTCAAAAATGGTATGTTGTTGAACCTCTAGTTTTTCGAGTATTCTCTATATGTCAAACCTACAATCTCAATTTTGAACTGCGTCATTGCAAACGGTTGTAGAAAACAAGTTATCCAAAAAGTTATTAAACGTGACTCTATCCTGGCCCTCAAGGTTTAAAAGAGATAATACTTTAGAAACAATTTCAGCTCTTTCCCTTACATTCAAAAGATTATTAATCAAATAGGCAAGCTTTTTCGAAAAAAACGGCACTAAACTTATTTTTACATTTCTAACAAAATCTTACAAGTTCCACTTTCCCCTAAGGATAAGTTTCCGATTCTTTCTTCTCAAGGTGTATATCGTATTATTTGTTCATGTGGTTTACTGTAGACACTAGTTTTGTGACCATTTCTTTCTGATTCTAAATTTTTAAAAATTTCCTCTAAAATGGCAACACTGCAATCAATTAAAAAATTAAAAATATTTTTTATCTAAATTAAGTCTCCATCGAACAAAATAAAAAAATTGGTGGGTTGCAATTTAATAAAGTGTTACTATATGCTACCCAGCGAAAACTAAAAACTCTGTATAATATGGAGATTTTAAAACAAAATTAGTACATTACTAAACATATCATGCAGACATTTATACAAGAAACCGAGGCCGGAGTAATGACGAACCCTGTATATTGTGTCTTGTTTGTCCAATGTAAAATTTCCTGCACTTGCACTGTAGTTGTTCAACTCTCCTGGTTTGTAGCTTTAGTTAGCAACGCATTTTTGTTTAATAAAACAAGTAAAAATTCTTGCTAGGAATGATCGATAATGATAATTTTGAACTTTGCCAACAACAGTGCAAGTGCAGGAAATCGATCATCTCACTTTAGAAATACTAATTTGAAGTTAAAATAAACTTTAAAGTGATTTATTTTATTAAATACATAATTTTTAAGATTTTCGATTTAATAATGAGTTCAAACAACATAATTACACTTATTATTACTACTATTCCGTCAATGGCAATAAAAAAGAATTTTCTTTACAGTTCAAAAACACAATCTAATTATGTTAAGGTTCTTATGTTTATAAAGTTATTTTATGAATAGTTGTAATAACACTTCCTTGTTTGTTCGAATAAACTTTTTCAAACTATGAAAATTAAACTGTTTGTGAAAGCGACCCAGTAATTTCTAAATTTATAAAAATATTTAAAACTGTGTATATTTCGCCTAAAAAAATATAAACGATATGAGAACAAATTTCGCACATTTGTTATTGTAGACCTTTATGTCTTGACATTTAACGTTTAAAAAACGTAAATTTGTGCCGAGTTGTAAAACTGCTGAAGTCTAAATCATTTAACAGAAAAAACTTTTCTTTCCAAAATTGTGTTATAATACAGGTAGATTCATCAAGTGTTTATTAATTCTAAAATAGCTGTTAGAAAACGACTGTAATCGTAAAGTATATAGAAATATGTTCAATACAGTTAATTGAATATTAACCTCATATACTTCCTTTACGATACGTACAATCCTGAATACAAACAGCGTTTGTTTAACGAATCGATGATAAAAAGTAATAAACAATGAATTTGAGCATTCCGACATTTACGTGCTTTACTTATTCGATTTGTAGAATTTAATAGTCTAATTGGGAAACTAAATCCTTTTTAGGCCAATTACAGAACATTTGGTTACGGTGAAAAATTCACTAAACACAAATGGAAAAAGGCAAACGTACTTTGTACATTGGAAGGCTTTGTTATCTAATGTGTTTTGTAAAATTGGGGATTTAATCGTAACAGAAAATCAAAGTAATAACAAAAATTATGCGAAAATTTTTTGCGTCGAACCTAAACGTACGTATGCGTATTTTGCACATGGGTTTCATTATACAAATAAGGCCCGATAAAATTTAAAGTCCTATCATATCTATATAAATACCGTTGAAACATATGTTCAAATAAAATTCTGTTTCAAGGGAACTGCTCAATATTGGTGTGCATATTGCGAGGCAATTCGGTTTTCAAGCCAAGAAGCAATTTCAAAGAAGGTGACATTCAAGTGGTCCGAAATATCTTCGGAATCCTTTAGATTGCAAAATCTGCAATACTTTCTCGTTGGATATTATGCTGTCTCATACGCAATCTATTTCGAAGTTGCAAAAATTTTTTTTTTATATAAATAATAACAACTTTACCTAACGATGTTTAAACAATTACGAAAGAATGAAAAAAAGTAGCATGTACAACTTTTTCCAATTATTAATTATGAATGTGGAATATCACAATAATATCGAATTTTAATAACTTGTTGACACTTAAAATTTATTTCTACAGATGACAACCTTATTTGTGTCAAGTATTGAATACTACCAACACACCATAAATCATTTTAATGCTGTAATACTTTACGATATTAAATAATACTCGTTCTTCGTCGAAATTTATTTTTATTTTCAATAAAAGTACTCGAATTCCATTTGTTGTAATAGAATTTCTTTAGTGCAGATGGTTTCTGGCAAGATGTTGATCTGTGTGTTACTCACGTGGAAAGGTTTCATTTGCAATTAGTAGTAGGTATTCTATACTGTAAAAATTTTTTCTAAAAAGTTTATTAATTATATTTAATAAACATAATAAACCAATTCAAAAAGAAATTCTAATCTTTATTCACAATTTGAAATAAGCTTCTTGTGTTTATTATCTCGTCAAATCGTTCTTTTATGTCTTAGAAGAGAATTTACATCTTTCTCTTATACTAGTTCTTTATTTTCGTTTTCATTATTTTATTAAGCTTGAATTTTAAAACCTAATTATGTTTTCCCTTAAAACGATTTTAGCGTAAAACAAGCTAAATACGTTGTCAAGGTGACAAAATTTTCTAGATTTTAACACAATAAGTCCTCTCAGGGATTCAAAGCATGTACCACAAGTACTTACATGTGAAAGGAAGATTACGGGGCCAAATTCGACTGATTGTCAACAGAACTAATAATTAAAATTTAAATGCGTTTTTTACGTCTATGTAGTGTTGCTAAATATACAGTATTACTATAACCACAAATAAAGTCCGATATACAAACTATTACTAAAAGTATAGACAACTAATGGAGTGGATAAGGTTGGTATCACGATAGAACTATTCTTTTATTGGCTAGGTATTCACGAATTGGGTCTTTCGTTCAAAAATGGTACCTATTGGAATGGAACACATCAAGAATTTTCCTAGGGTTTTATTGCCCCAGTTTTTGGGTGAAATAGCCCTAACATTAATGTAAGGGTGGTTCGTGCAGAGCAGAAACCTTTTACCAACTGTGTTAAACCATGCCCAAGAAATCGTATTAATTCTCGGGTGGTGTTTTTTACGGTGATCAAACTCTTCTTAGACTGATCGGGTTAAAGATGGAATTCACTCTGTTGCTATGCTTACCGAGGTAACCAACACGTCAATCGTGGCAGGTTCTACGAAAGGTAGTGATTGATCAGACTTTTGGAAAATAATGTTTATTTTTTAATCTTACTCGAGTATTTATAGATTTTTAAATTGTATATTAAGAATTTAAATACTAAAGTGCTTGCAAAATTTGTGTATATTTTCATGTTTAATTGCCCGCTCGAATTGTACGAACTGGGACTGGTGAGGGATTGTAGTCCAATTATCCCTGCAATGTGTTCCTGGGTTGTCAAAAGTTGGTTTACCTTGGGCTGCGTATCCAGTTGCACTGGTTTTTGTCTTCTGCAAGGAGTGTTTCAATATCGGTAGATGATCTAAAGGCTAGCAAGTTCGCCTTGCACTAGGATTGTGGTTAAGCTACTGCTTACTAACGAATTGTCTGCTGAATTTTAGTTTCAAAGTTTTTTTCTGCTACTCGAAGATTGTTAGTGTCATCTGATAATTTAAACACTGGCTCCTTTGCAAGGTGAATTTCTAAATGGTGTTCCAAAGTGTTATTGATTGGAATGTACATTGCCTTTGAGTAGCTTTCCATGACTGGTAGATTTCCTTTCTGGTGAGTGTGTAATATGTTTTGCTGTATGTAGCAGTCTTGACATATTCTGATGATTCCGGTTTTGTTCAGGGTCACATGGTTTTATTCTACATTACAAATTAGTGCTACCTTGGTAGGTAAACTGGTAATATATAACAATGTAAATAAAATGTGTGTCTAACGACATCTCGTGTAACATAGACACATAAACACTCACAGTCGTTACAGTTAACTGTTGGCATTTGTTAGTTATATAACAATGTGTTGATCATATGACGTTGCTTCCATAATATTCCGCCCAAAAAATGTTTTTGGACACCGCATTTGACGGGCTCTGGTCTCTGATAGATCTCGTCGATGACGCAGTTTGTGCTTGTTTCAAGATTATTTGTTACAGTTGGGGAACAAATAAATTTGTTCTTGCCGTTTTTAGGCACTCCTTAAAGTCTTTGTAAAGGTTTTGAATGGCATCCCATTCTTTGGTGATCTTGTTCTGTAAATTTTCGTAGCGATGTCATTCTTTATTTGCAATAATTTGTTGATTTATGATAAGTGTAGTACGATAAAATAGATTCATTCGTATCTCTTGTCTCTTCAAATGCGTTGATTGTTCAGGATTCTTTGTGGTAGCGTTATTTGCTTCTTCTGCTGTTGTCTTCTGTTCTTCAGTATCAGTCACTTTAAGACAGGTATTTATTTTATACATTGCTTGGATTGGCTCTAAATATTTAGTGGTGAAATACGTATGATGCGGCATCTTCAGAGAAATTATAACGTCGTGGTTTTGTTGTGTAGACTTCCATAGTTTCTCTAGAGTTGATAGTTTTGCGTGATTGAGAATCTTTTTTGTTATTTGAATGCAGTTTTACGATGTCTTGACCCAATAGTTCTTATTGGTGTGCGAGTGTATTGTTTTTTTGTTTCCATGATGATGTTGTCGCTGGTTGTTTTGTAGTGCTTAGTTGTCGGCTGGTTAGTGGTTGTCAATTGAAGTTAGTTGTCGACTGGACGGTGGTTGAAGATTGTAGTTAGTTGTCGACTGGACGGTGGTAGAAGATTGTATTTGGCCGGCGACTGATGTCCGGTGATTTTGTTGAAGGCGTTGGTTCGTTTTACGACTCGAAGTACCAATGTTAAACCCTGCCCAAGAAATCGTACTAATTTTCGGGTGCTATTTTTTACGGTGATCTTTGACTGATTGAGTTAAAGATGGAATTCACCTTGTTACTATGCTTACCAAGGTAACCAACGCGTCAATCGTGCCAGGTTCTAGGGAAGGTAGTGTTTGATCATACTTTTGGAAAATGATGTTTATTTTTTAATCTTACTCGAGTATTTATAACGTTTTTAAATTGTATTTAAGCTTTTTAACATTAATAACTATTGTTGTGTAATAGTGACCTATGTAAAAATGCAAGCTTGGTTAAAATGTAATCACTTATTATAAACCATGTCAATGTGCTGTAAATAAATTAATGCGAGCTTGCTTGCAAAATATATTGAAGAATTTAACTATTAATGTGCTTGCGAAACTTGTGTAGATTTTCATGTTTAATTACGTTAAACAAACTGTGAGACACGTAAATCTTTGCATCACTTTAACATTATAAGTTTTAATTGCTTTTTTCTTATCTCAAGGCATTAGATAAGACGCCATTTTTTGTTATTACTATCTCGTTACCTCATCGAAGCTGTTTAGCTATCGACCAGGAACTTATCTTCATATTTTCTATTCGCCAAGACTACTAACAACTTTGATCTACTACGATAGATCGAAGATATAAGTGGTATTTTATTTATTAATTATACGTTTAAAAGACCATTTAACATCCATGAATGAGACGGGATTTAAATTAAGTGTGAAACGCCTTGCTTTTGTGTAATAACTGAATCACTCATTTAATTTAGTTAGACTGTTATTCTTTATATACGAAACGAAGTGTCCGATTATACCGTCTAGTATGTCATTCAAACTCAATTTAATTTCGTACATCAAACCCATTACGTCCAGGATCCTTTAACCTTTGTTTTCTTGTATTTTTATTGCGGTTATAGACCACTTTGTTATCAGTACATTAGCAATTAAGATATACCAGCTTAAACCCTAAGCCAGTTTAGTTTAAATTTAATAACTTTGCTTATTTATTCGTGCAATCACGTTTCGATTGACAAAGTACGTCAGGTAACTAAATAATCTAGTCGTGTAAGTTGAGTTACCTATCTAATTCTTTCTGATATACAGTGTAAAGTAAAAAAAATCATTAAACTGTTATCCTTATTTTTATGCAACTTTTCTCGCACAAATCAATTTTTATTTTCAAATTCCCATCTTTTGGTATAAATCAATCCTTTCTATCTCCACCAGTAGTGGCGCAACAGAAGGCAACTTGATAATTTTAAATAGCAATGCGGGTCAAAAGTTACATTTTCCAAAAGACCATTTCATTCTCTATGCATCAATGTAAGCATAATTAATATCGGTCGATTAGAACAGGAAAAAAGTAACCTCTCAATATTTTTTTTACACTAATAATTTCTGGTTGCATTTTTTATTAACAAATCGACACAAACAACAGTTCCTTGAAAGCATTACACAAATCTCGACCTATTCGCATAAATGATACATCTCTATCACAACCAGTGGCGGTGCAACGGAGGGCAATTTGAAAATTTGAAAAGGAACTAATAGTCAAAAGTTACATTTTCGGAAAGATCTTTTCATCTTCTATTTAATAATGTAATTGTTTCGAAAATTAAGCAATCAGAACAAGATCAACCGTTTGTCCTTATTGTCTTTCAAATATTTTAAACTGCCCCACGATACGCCGCTACTGGTTGAGATACAAATATACTTATAATTTATATCTAAAGTAGTAACCTAAAGAAAGATTTGGAGAATAGTTTCAGGAAACTATTGCTTGTTTTTATTATTATTAATAGAAAATATAAGCAGACATTAATATTAATGCTGAAAAATATTCAAAGTATTTTTTTTTAATTTTCTGTTCTAATTGACCGGTATTGAAGATGCTTTTATTTCTACATAGAGAATGAAATGGTCTTTCCAAAAATGTAACTTTTGACCTCCATTGCTAATTAAAAATTTTAAGTTGCCCCCTGTTGAGCCGCCACTGGTGTTGAAAGAAAGGGTTGATTTATACCAAATGATGGGAATTTAAAAATAAAAATTGACTTATCCAAAAAAAATTGCATAAAAATAAAAATAAAAATGTAATGAATTTTATTCCATATTTTACACTCACACTGTATATCTCATAATATTTATCTGTTTTGAAACCTTTTTGTCTTTATATTTATTCCTTCATTTCTGTTTATGAGAGATGACGATTGAATAAGACTCTCTTGTAGGTCAGACTACATTTGTACCAAATTCCTTATCTACGCCCTTCTACGGCAAGGAGTTAACTGGGTGGCAAACAACCTCTATACAGTTGTGTCTATAGTTCTGTATCAGCTCAGTGTGAATTCGACCAAAATTTAACGTCACAAGTAATATAAATAATAATAAATAATAATAATAAATAACCAAAATTTATTGTTGGTTATCTTGTAGTAATTAATTAGTAGCATCAACCTAAACTAATATCTAAACTAAACCAAATTCATTTGATTTCAATCAAACGCGCAACAATAATTTGTGAGGAAATCATTACTTTACAAAAGAAATAAATTAAAGATTTTGGTGTGGCTGCTGTCTATGAGTTATTATTATTTTTTTGCTAAGGAACCCGATTACTACGGCTTCATTTGGCGCAAACTTTCGTCGTCGTGTTTTCTTTAGCACGAATGGAAATTAATTATTTCTTTTGCGAACAAGGGCGGCGACATAAGCTTATGTTGGTGTACCCTGTATGTATCAGTTACCTTGCATGATAGTTCTAGTGTAACAAAAAAATATAATAGCGTAAGTAATGGAATTAAATGATAAAAATTGTCTCGAAGTTGAAAGGTTTCCAACAGTGCTGCTTCACATATAATTTGACATATGTAAGGTGAGTGCGCTAATTAATCATTAATGGAACAATAATACGAACAAAGTTACGTCAACGCATTTGAATAGCTTTTGTTCTTGATTTTAATGGGAATGCATTCACCGATTTAAACTTAATGAAATGGACTGACCTGAGTAAGCAGTAGCGTCCTGGATACATTACATTACAAGTACATTACAGCTGACCTCAGATGTTGTAACGATTATCGTTTGCAGGTTACGTAGGAAGCCGAGACCGGGTTGGCGCTGGAATCGTCTAACGTATATGACACAATCTTTAATGTACCATTGAGTGGTGCGAACAAAACAACGACTCCAAAATAGCGGTTTGTTATTTGACTGCGGGATGATTTATCTCACTGTGTGATTATGATTGTCGCTGTTTACAGTTTATTGAAATCCGAGGAAAGTCTAATTAGAAGCCGAGTAAGGTACAGGGTATAATTTGTATATACAGGGTTGAGATAAAGTATGGAACCAAGTAAATATCTTTTAAACGACAAGAACGATATCTATGAAATTTTGCAGGAAAGTGCAATGGAATAAAATGCATCGGATGTACATTTTTTTGTTAATAATATACTTCCTGTTTAACCGAAAATGCCATCAACTTCTTTAATTTAAACGGAACACCCTATATATTTTTGCAGATTTTGAAAAACGAGGAACGGCACAAACTTCTTGGAGCAAACGGCTAATGGACATGTGTAATGTTTAAATGGAACAGTTAATTGCCATAACTCAAGATATTGGTCAAATGACAATCGTCATTGGATTCATGAAGCCCATACCCAGCATCCACAGAAGTTAAATGTTTGGATGGAAATTGTCAAGAATTGGCTTATAGGCCCATTTTTTATCAACAGAATCTTGAGTGGTGACAAGTATTTTGATCTACTAAATAACGAAATTATTCCTGCACTTCAACAAAATGGGCAAGTACCACAAAATCTTTGGTTTCAACAAGATGGAGCACCTCCCCACTATCATAGACGGGTTAGGAATTTTATGATTTGCGAATTTTCCAAATCGATGGATTGGACGTAGAGGATTCATAGAGTAGCATGCTCGTTCTCCGGATCTTAGCCCGTTAGATTTTTTTTTTTGTGGTTATCTAAAATCACGTGTTAAAGTTTAATACACCAACATGCTTACATGAAATGAGACAAAAAATTATTGACGAATGTGAACTAATACGTAGAGAAGTCTTGGAAAGAGTGACTCAAGAATTTGTTAATAGGATGGCATATTGTCAGCAAGTGAACGGCGAGCATTTGAACATTTGAAATAATTTTGTTTTTCATTATTTTAAAATAAGTAAATGTACACCTATTGTACAACTAACAGTGAGTTATTTCTTATTTTTACAAATTATTTTTGCTAAATCCAGTACGCATGAATTCAAAATAACAAGCTTTTCCAAAATCTGCAAAAATATATTGGGTGTCCCATTTAAATTAAAGAAATTGATGGCATTTTCGGTTAAGCCAGAAGTATATTATTAACAAAAAAATTTACATCAGATGCATTTTGTTACATTGCACTTTCCTGCAAAATTTCATAAATATCGTTTTTGTCGTTTAAAAGACATTTGGTTTTATACTTTATCCCAACCCTGTATGAAAAAGCTGAAGATAAAATGGCTGCTAGAGATAGCTTTATTAAAATTCTGGCATACCCAGGTGATATGGCTTTATATATCGAGATGCACGCATTAGTTGGATTGAAATATATATCTTCTCCTAAAATATAAACTAATCTTATACAAAACAGGGTATGTGTAGTGCTACTTACAAGAAAACATGTGGCTGTCGAAATGATCCCATAAGCGGGTATGGTAAATAATTAATAAATTGACGTACAATTTTGAACAGACATCAATAGGTTTACCAATTAAAGTAGGCGAGAAGGGTAACCGCTTTTAAGCGTTTAAAATTTAAATTATTTAAAACTCCTTCCTTCATCATCAACGATATTCAAATTTTGAAACTTATGCAACTAACCATACACAGAATAATAAGCTAACCAAACCAACAACAAAAAATGCAGCAGCAAAATTAAAATGCTGCACGTACTCGTCTTCACAAATGCTGTTTATGCATCAGGCGTATTACGTTAAAGAAGGATATAACCTATTTTGACACTCAAGAGAAGAATAACAATTTTCCAAAAGGAGAAATAACCACACTACTGCTAGCAATAAGAGAACCTGTCTAATACTATTAACAATATTCTCCATCCTATTAAAAAATAGGCAGGGACCTGATTTTATTTATTGGGGCAGTGTGACAAATGAGTTCCTATTAGAAAATAGGCTGGGACCTTGCTTTAATTAGTGGGACAGGGTGAGAAATGAGTTCCGATAAGAAAATAGGCCGGGATATGGTTTTAATTAGTAAGGTAGGGCAAGAAATAATATCCTATTAGGAAATAGGCAGGATTTGGTTTCAATTATTGGGGTAGGTTGACAAATGAGTTTCTTTTAGAAAATAGGCTGGACACAATTTTGATTAGTGTGGTAGAGTGAGAAATGAGTTTCTATTAGGAAATAGGCTGGGACTAAGCTTATTCAGAAGATAAATTATGCCAAATCCTTTTTCAGATACTTAGACAAAATGGTAGAAATGAAATTCTTCGTTAAGGTAGACGACCTCAAAAACTGATTTAAGGGAAAAAAGTGTATCCACCAAATCTTGTCGAATGATAAAGCAAATCTCTCACATGTTTGATATTCCTGAGACTCTGAGAAGACTGAGCACTGGATTGGACTATGAGCTCTCACTGTCCAGCAGTGACCCATCCTTCATTTAAACAAACAAAGGTTGCAGCGCAGTCGTTATTACCTTCCTCAGTGTGGAAAATAAAAGACATAATAGTGGAAAGAGTGAGGTACAAAAGCCACAGATTTTAAGTAATTGTGTTAATAAAGGCAATTTTGTTACCAAATAGAACGATGTTAAAGCTACAACCGCAAACAATATAGTGAGGAAAAGATTCCCCGGTGACACCAACACCAGTCTTGTAGTACTTAATTTAAACTGTTCAAGAAAATAGTACTGTTAGTACTACTAAAGCGGCAGTTCCAAGTCCCAGATAATACTAAGGAAAGTAATCTGGAATAAATTTACGTCAAGTCCCATGAAAAACATATGGTAAACTGGGAATTATTGCTGATAAGATTCAGATATCGTTTGGTGCTTGCACATACTTTATAGTTAAATTGTCCTTGTGTCTTTCTAGAACTTATTTTTTGTGATGATATTTAGCCTGAGAAAAATCATTATGAAGACGGTGTTAAGATGGTTAATGTTTATTATTATATTTTTTAATACAAAAATATCGAAAGTATGGCGTTTTCTTCTCGTAAATTTGAAAGTTCTGGTTTGCGCAGTGACAAATAAGAAGCTGACGACTAATGAACAGACGGGATAAGAAAATTCAACTTTTGTCAAAACCTTTTTACTTATTCCTATAATATTTTAGCATTTCTGTATCTGTTAATTTGAGTTGAAATTATTAATACATTGACTTTATATTATGGCTTGTTCTGCCCATATTGGCAATATTTACTAGTGCTTCGGAGCTTGCTCATCTGTGCATAAATCACTTAACCATACATAGTAACAAACTCTCGGCAGACCATTTTTTTTGAGTAGGTTTCTTTAATTCTACATTCATCTGAGAAAAAATATACAGGGTGTTTCATTTCATTTGTTCAATTTGTTTATCATTTTCGATTACAAAATTTGACATTTTTTTTCTTATACCCTTATAACCAATGTCAATTTTTAAGCCATGGACAGTTAAGGTTGTTACCACTCTAAGTATTAATAATATTTGAGTTTGATATTTCAAATAATAACCTGAAAAACCTAAAATATCTGAAAGCCGATATTGACCCAAGGAAGTGTTTAAAATATGATACCTTCAAAAATATCACTTTTGGAGTAAGACTCGTATACATAAAGTTACCATAGTTTTTACGTAAATTAAAAAAAATTAAAAACATATGTTTCCATTTAAAATGTTAAAGTAGGACATCCTGTATAATTAAAAATAATTTTAAATTGTAGCCACTGATAAACCTAAAAGGCAATATCAAACGTCCGCGTATTACACGGACAGGCATATCATCGACAAGAGAGCAAAGACAGTAAAAATACAAACAAATTGCTAATGGATAATAAAATAGATAGTGAACTGTAGACCACGAGAATTTAAACGCCTAGTTTGAATGACAATGTGCCTTAAAACTAAGCGTCTTCTAATAAATAAAAGAATATAATAAAACAAATAGTCAAAAACATCATTGCGAAACTTATTCAAACACCTACACTATGTAGTATATGTAGGCGTATCCCCTTGTCAGGCCTAGAGAAACTAATATCATAAGCATCATTTATCTCGTGGAAACCACTGCTAATGATTAACAAAAGAAATAGTAAACTGTATAGAAGGGTATAGATTCAGCCCGTAATTTTTGGATATATTTTATGACAAAGCAATAGGATTTCACTGTTATTTAGAAATGGATAATGATCTTTAGGAAACACTGACAAAATTTATTCTGGCAGAGAAGAAAGTAATACTTATTTTAGAAGGGATCGGTGGTTAAATTTTACCGTAAAGGTGAATGTAAAGACATATCAAGTGACCACTATGTACACTGATTTTCCCACGCATACTAGTGTGCCAAAATTTCCGACTTATTATTACCCATTCTTTAAAACGTAAAAAAATAATCCAAACATTGATGACAGGTTGATATAAGATTGGCAAGTATGTTGTTGGTATCTACTGGGTACTGAACCGGATACCTACAGAAAAAAATAAAAAACAATTTCGGTGCTTCAACTATGGTCGACATAATAAAAATCGTGATTCGTTAATAAACTAAAAAAAAACTTTGACATAAACTTCATCAAAGTGGAGATAGCCAATTAGTTACTAAAGTTACAAAGTTCGAACTGTCTTTCACTCGTTTTGTTGAGATTTATACTTCATTCACATTTTTTTAAGTCAATTGAGAAATCACTACATTTTCTTAATTTATTAAGATGTTTTAAATCAAACGTTTTGGTAGTGTTATTACCGTTTAGGTTCACATGATATTTATTGCAATTATCAATTTCCATAGTCTAGAGTAACTATGATCAAATACCTTTTAACAAGACAATTATTTTGTACGTCAACATAGATTATTTAATTGCACATTGGTGGGTTTTGAAAATGTAATTTTATATTAAATTTATTTTTTTGAACTGTTAATTGCATGTAGCCGTAATTATTTATCATTTAACATTTTTAACACGTACTAATTTCATATGCAAACATACTTCCAGTTATGCCGTTAAATAACAGTTTTTTCATCGCCAGCTAATATCAACGAGAACTAGTTTAGAATGACCACGTAAGTAACTTTATTTTTAAACGCTATCGGTAGCTGTTGGTATCATTTTAGAGTATATTCAATAATTTTAATAGTATTTCTACAAATCAAAGTATGTATTTTGCAAGGAAATCCAGGCATTACTTTCCCAAATGCCGTACGATTTCCTTATGGCGGACCATTTATGGGGGTAAGTATATATGAGAGTGCATTTTTATAATTGCGGAATAGGGGGTTTATTGAAATTGTGTTACAGCAGAAAGAACTTTGAGAAAATACGACGATGAAACAATTTTGATGTATTTTAAAGACAAAAATTAATTTTTTCCACCGCTATAATAAAGTAATTACTGGATCTAGGAAATGTTTTAGGGTTAAGAAATAATATACTGAAAAATCAGTCAGTTTTTATTTAATTTGTTTACTCTCCATTACGCAAATATAAAAATGCACCCTCGTATAGAAAGAAAAGTAAAACTAAATCTAATTTTGTTTTAAGATATTTTTAGCAATTGCCGTTCCTTTAGAATTACCTAAAACAAACGTATATCTATCATATTATTTTGAAGCAAACTATAACTTACCAGAAAATCAATCCACTTACGACTATCCTCCTATAGTATCCGATCGATCATTGGGAATCAATAGAAAAAACGTGTACAGTGCGTTAGAGTTTAAATTTAATTCGTAAGAAAACTTACTTCGATTTTCATGATGTTTCTAAAATTAGTTTTTGTTAGACATGGGTATCCCGGAAAGGAATGTTTATTAAGAACAATATGTGAAGCTGCCGAGTATTCTTTAGATGGTAACGGTGTCCTAGGAGACATTGTACATGTTTTATTATCGTAAGTTTTAATGTTTGGCTTACATGTAATTATAGCAGAAATCATACTTATATTAGACCATCTTCGTCTGAAAACGAAAATTTATCGCCCGATTTCGAAAATGCCGAGAAACAAGGTAAAGATAAGAAGGAATGCAGTATTTATGAAAAGAAATGTTCTGTAAGTCTTTTAGGGCTTATATCATGGTTAGAAAATGCTAACTTTTTTTAAGATGCATGAATAATTATGCAATGTAAATAAAATGCTTTGTTTGCGCACTCAGTTTTGAATTTTTACTAAACAATATTTTTCTTTGGCTCAATTTTTTAAACAACGAGTTTTCAAGGCCAAAAAATATATTAAGAGCATAATTATCAAAATGTATGTCTCCCAAAAATTACTGTTTTTCAATTTAGTCTTTTTAACTGCTTTAAAATGCAATATTCAGAGTTGACACAATATTAGATTTAGGAATTTTGTTTTGCCGAGACCCAAAGGTTTATAGCATATGGTGAGTCAAGTGTATATGCCAATATCATTGAAACATGACCATATTATCATTTATCAGTTTTTTAATAAGTATACGTGTTTTAATGATTTCAGAACTGTAATAATAATAATAATAACAATAATAATAACATATTTATTGCCCCAACAGAAAACTCCATACATAAGGACAATTACAAGTTAATAAAATACAATAAAAGTGTTAAAAAATAAAATTTGCCTTTGATAATACTATTTTTAGGTTGTCGTTAAATATATCACATGTGTTATTTATACGATTAACGTTATTGCAACTATAAACAATAGGTGAGCGATACATAACCGTTGTATTACAAAAAGCGATGTAAAAAAGAGTATGGCTACGACTATTTGACCTTGGAACAAGAAAGGGCAGCAGACATAATAAGAGCGAGCAATCAATGTTATTGTTAACCAATTTATGATTAAATGATGTAGAATTAAGTGCCCTTCTTTTTTCAAGGGATTGAAAACTAAATCTAGCTAATAACAAAACATGATCAGTTCTATTCGCGGGATAATTACCATCTGATATATAAAAGACAAAAATTTTAAAATCTACGTTGTACCTTTTCGATCGTTTGAATATGACACTGATGTGACGGTGATCAAACAAGAGAACAGTATTCTAATTTAGAACGCACTAGAGAATAATACAAGCTAACTAATGAATTGTTTACATTTTTGAAATCTCTACAATTTCTATATATAAACCCTAACGTGCAATACGCTGAGAAAACAATGCGATCGATATGTGAAGTAAAGTTTAGTTTTTCGTCAAATAGAACACCCAAATCATAAATATTACTACAACGTTCTAACTTTATTCCATTATTGTGATAGCAGTGTTGAATAGTGTTTCTTTTTCTACTAAAAGTCATGACATTACATTTCCCTATATTAAGTTGTAGATGATTTCTATTACACCACTGATGTATTAGATTAATATTACTCTGTAAAAAGTCACAGTCATTTGAAGATTGTATTTTACAATATATTTTTAAATCGTCTGCATATAAAAGTTTCTCACAAAGAATCAGATTAGACAAGTCATTAATAAATACTAAAAATAATAATGATCCAAGATTAGAGCCTTGAGGTACTCCAGAGTTAATTTCATAAAAATGTGATGTATAGTGATTGTAAGTGTCTGCTTGCTTCCTATTCAGTAAATATGAATAAAGTAATTTACAAAGCGGATTATTGAAACCAATGAACTTTAATTTATTAAGCAGTATATAAATGTCAATCTTGTCAAAAGATTTTTTGCATGTCAGTGTAAATAACATCGACTTGGCTCTGATTGTCTAAAGCGTTGGATAGAAACTGTGTAATACAGACCAAATTAGATGTAGTCGATCTATTCTTTATAAACCCATGTTGATAATGGGACAAATGGTTGTGTATGTTGTTGTATATATGGAAATAAAGAATTGATTTAAATGCTTTAGAAAAATTACACAAAATAGAAATTGGTCTGTAATTGATAATCAATGAAGCGTCACCTTTTTAAAAACAGGGCACACTAAACCTTTCCTCCAAACAGTCGGAAAAGTTGAAGTTCTAAGTATAAAATTAAATATATGTAGCAACGGTTCTGCAAACACATATGCACAATCACGAATTAAAAACGATGGAATGTTATCTACACCCATAGTACTTTTGTTTTTCATTTTTTTAAAGCCGAAACGACTTTATCCAAGGAAAGTGTAGGTATGTCTACACAAAGCGAAGTATTAAACTATAAAGGGTGATCAGATATGTTACTAACATTAGAGTTGATGTACATACTACTAAAATATTGACTAAACGCATTTACAATTTGTTCCGACGAATTGAGCTCAACGTTATTAAAATACATGGTACCAGGAATTCTAGAAGTTTTGCCTTTCTTGGAATGTATAAATTTCCAGAAATTTAAAGGATCAGACGACTTCTTGAATCTGTACTTTTATCAAAGTTCTAAGATACTTAAAATAATTATAATGAGAATTTCTGTTACTGTTTCTAAATTTTTTTTATGTGCAAAATCTTTTTTTTTTAAGATTGTATATTAATTGTTTTGTAAACCAAAGTGGATACTTACTACCTTTCTTACAAGTAGATTTGGGAACTGTTTTATCAAAAATGGAATAAATGACAGAATAAAAAATATCGCAATGTTTTATTATTAATTTTAAACAATGGTAAAATTGTTATTTTTTACTTTGCTTAACATTTATTTATGCTATACATGATTGCAATACCCGTTTGTAATATTGGCTTTTGGTAGCATGCAAAAGATATTGGTTTGATTTAAAGAATTGAACCCACAATTTTTTTGTTGATATAGTTTGTTTACTTGAACTATAAACTTAATGACAATTGCATATGTGTTTGCTACATGAAAAGCTAGTTTGCAATGATGAACAACGTTAAAAAGGTGTTATTTCTTTTACTGCTTATTAGAAGGAGAGAGCACAATTTGGTAAAAACCAATCATTGCTTAAATGCAAAGTCTTTACCTACAAAAATATTACATATTGTTTTCTAATAGCTACACCTAAATGGCAAACAACATAAATCTATCTTAATGTCTTCATCATATTTCAATTTTTATGTGATAAATCATAATTAAATAGTCTCGTGATTTTATTTGTCAAATTTTAGTAAAACACAGAGAAAACACAAAAAAATTAATATAACATATTACATTTATTTATGCAAATAAAATAATAAATCATCAAACACAATATAAAAACAACACATAAGATATACATAATAAATATCATATCAAATCAAATCAAAAATAATAAATCAAAAAATTCTTCATCAATATTCTTGGTATCGACAAGTAAATATAAGTTCAATTACAGTAAAGGTCTTAGTAAAAGTTTGGTGTTAAGTCAAGGAGAGAGATTAACTATACCACCTGCACCAAACAGGTAAGACAATTAAATCAACCAACGGCTGTTGCCCGGCCATTTGTTTCTCTCTTTCTGATGCATACTCCACAATGCTCGTTAAACCAAAAATATCAAATAATTCGACGGTGAAGGCGTATTAACGACACCACTTGCAACAAACCAAGGTAGGACAATTAAGTTAACCAACGGCAAGAAGTGATCATTCAGAAAAGTTCCTCTCTTTATAAAAAATAATTAGAATTAACGTACGCACATCTCATTGCGTTGTTTCAAAATATCCTCTTTATATGTTCTAAAAATAGAATGACAATGCCCGACCAGCGTCTTATGCTTCAGCAACAGTGGTTACTTTACAATCTGAATTAACCATTGTACATTTTATTGATTGTTTGCAGTATATGAACTCAATTTAAATTAAACTTTAATAAAATGAGCGCATTGAACAAAAAGAATATGTGCGAGACAATTTCCTACGCAGTATGTTTCTAGTCAAAAAAACTATGTTGGCGGTTCCTAATTAGTTAATTTTACTATAGTCCGAAACTCTACCGAACGAATACATACAAGAACTTAATGTTAATACTTTACTTAATACAAAAATAAATGAGTTTAATACAATCTTCTTAGTAGGGATTCCTTGAAGTGGAGGGACGAAATGAAACCACTCTCCTGGTTTCAATATGCCGATGTTTCGTCTGACATATTAGGATTTTATCAAAGCTTTTTTGCATAGTGTAACGTCATAAATGTGAAAAATAAATAATTTAAATTATCACCAAAATGTAAATATTTGTAGAGGTGGATAAAGATACAAAATTATAAGCGTGTGGCCTTTTTGATTCCTTTATCGAAAAAATGATAATTTTTCGACATAAGGTATGCGTTAGTACTGGTGAATGCATGCGATTTAGTTTTATTGAAATTAATAATTATTAATAGAATAGTGATTCAATAGTATATCACATTATCAGCTTTATAATACACTTATGATCGATATCAAAGGCAATTGGTAAGAACAAGATCAATCTGAAATCAAATTTTAACAATTATAATTAGGCTTTTTTATTTTATTATTAATCACAAGTTAGTAATACAATTTGAGGAAATATTCTGGGCAACACCATCCAAAAAAATCAAGCCAGGCCCAAACCTAATCGAACCCATTGAAACATCGGCGGTGGTGATAACAGAAGAGTTCAGTCACATTCAGGTCAGATTAAATATTTGTTTATTTTCGAGGTGATTCCGTATGATACGACGGCGTTCGTACTAAAAATTTTTTAAAACGTATATAAAGAACAATTTACTGTAAATACTTACCAATTTTAAAATTCACATGATTCATCATCTCTTATTATTTTCATTTAGTTTTAGTTCATCTTTTGATTATTCATCTCATTTTTCGTCTATCATTTGTTATTGACGGGATCTATCAGAGCAATGATCAACTATTGTGTTATCACATAATCAAAAAAGAAAAATAGTAAAGAATGAACACTTATACGAAGGCCTTTATAAAAGTACGTACCATAACTTAATAGTTTCGTTTTACATTTTCCGATAATTGTTGAATAATTTTGTTTTGCTTCTGTCTGACTCCCGGTATATTTTTTTTATTTAAGTATACCGAATTGTTTATTTATTTATAATAAATAATGTGTAAATAAATTATTTAATTTATATAATTAATGATAACCTCAAAATAAATAATTAAGAAAGTTACAATAAGTCGGGCAAAACGTCGGCATATTGAAACCAGGATAGTGGGTTAATTTCGTCGTGTTATGACAGTACTCTATACAAGTACGCTTATAGAATTTTAAAGTATTTATTTAAGACTAAAGAACTAAGATTTATCTATACTAAAGACAAAAAATGTTACATCATTTCTATGTAGTCGCTGATAATGCTGATAGGAGATCAACTACAGGATTAATAACGTAGTTTATTGGAAAACACAAAAAAAATTCTGTAACTAAATTTAAAACATTTGCCGAATATTTAACTTTATCAGAAGCATGTTACGGTCCAAAATACTCGAGTTGCGCGTTGCGACGAGAATAAAATTTACCGCGCATGCAACAAATTTTCCTATTGGTGGATCGGTATTTTCGGAATTTTTAATCGAAACGACGGGTAGACTTTCTTTTGCTTTTGGGCGATTGGCGGTACTTAACGAAACTAAAAATTACTTGTAAAACTTCAATGTGGCTTTAATAATTGCACGATAAATTAGTGTGGAAATATAAATCCGACCAATTACTCCGTAAGTGATTTTCTTTGCTATTTCTTTGGTTAGTTCAGTGGTTGTATTAATTGCTAATTACGACGTATGCTTTAGCACGTGTCTTGATCTCATCCTCTACTCATATGGTACTGTCTGGATAATTCCTGGAGGCGATGAAACAAGCAATTGGGAATCCTTTGTTACACAAAACGTGCCGGTTATCACACCGTCGTCAACCTCGAAGCTACACGGCTGATCATACTTCAGCGGTTGTGAGTCACGCACGCGCCGTACCTGCTATTACAAAAGCAACAATTTGGTCCCAGAGCTGTGTCATCTCCTCCTCTTCAAAGCAATCCTACTGATCTTCGAGTAGTTGTCAACTGGCTGTTTTAGCAAGGACCTTCCTTATCAGAACTACATGCATCAGTGTACAGCTAAGTTATCGTTTTAAGAAACATATTCATTTTGCATGCGTTCGAAACTTAAGTACACGTGACATCAAACGGTTGTTTAAGCGAATTGTTATTCGGGGTGGTCTCTATCCACCGACGCTCGGTGTTGTTGGCACTAACTCTCTCAGAGTTAGGGCGTTGTTATTAATTGTGGGGTAAGCTAAAACAAAACCCCTTTTGGATTGGCGCGAGCTACATTCCGTATTAGAACAAGGGTAATTACTAGTTTTTAAGTCACCGTGTGTACGTCGAGTTTCCCTAATCACCTACCTTAAATTGGTACGCTACTTTTATTTTGGGGTTAATAAACGGCAAACTTAACTGAATTGCGACATACTTGAAAGCGAACTATAACAAATTGGTTATTGCTAATGCACGCAAGTTTTATGCGACAGAATATCTCTCATTTCTCCCAGATTCTTTGAATATTTTTTTTAAATTGTATTTGCTATATTTGTATGTCTATTGTCTCTTTTTGATTTGTGTTTGTTGTAGCGTAGTAGACTTTAAGTAAAACCTAGTAAATTTCTGTTGGTCGGCTTTATTTCTCTCCGTTACCCAGCAGGTGGCGCCTCGTTACGCAACAGTTATTTCTTTTAGTTTTTCTAAGGACCTCCCTCATCTCACCGAGTCAGCCGGACACTGTTGTGTTAACTCTTATAAATACGGAATTTTTCACGCATTTAGTGCGCTACTTCAAACCCAATATTATTGTTTTTTCTTTTCTAGGTTGCGTCGCTAGAGCCGTCACTTTATTTTATTCTTTATTATTTGTGAACTGTAACCGTTACAAGCAGGAAGTTAATTTTACCCGTGATATGTTAAGAAGCACTTTTAAAGTAAAAGTAAATTGACGTATAAACATTTTTTTTATGTTGTGTTACGTATGGAATATAATAGTATATGTATTACGTAACGAACATTGTAAGAAGCATATTACATACGACTGTGAAGAGTTGCACACCAGCCGCGTAGCGTAAAAATACGTAATTTCGTTACAATTCGAGTACTTTATCTACGACCACCTCAATATAGTGTTGGCTAAAGTAGTCCGTTTAGAAAAAATTATTGAATTATATTAGTGATACCTACCTAGGTGATTTAATTGCCCAGTACAGTTACTGAAAACCAGAAAAGGACTCTAGACATTATTATTTGATAGAACAATTTCACTGTTACTGGTCACCTAATGGCTGCCACCCACCACGTCTTTTCAATCATCACCAGCATCTGTAAGAGTGGCGCAACGTAATTTTTGAAATAATGTCTTGTAAACTGTCTTGTGTAAGGTAATACTAGATTCAGAAATTTTTGCTGGTGCATTATTGATTTATAGTTTTAAAAAAATGGTGAACGTTTGGCGTCTGCTTCTTTTCTTAAAAAATATGTAAAACGTTTAAGTGAATCCAAGCTGTGCAAAAAAGCTTCAGAATGTAAAGCCCAACTCAAAGAAATACAATTATGTTACTTTTTGTTTGTAGTCAGAGAATACAATTTCATATGTAACACTTTTGAAATAATTACCATGCAAAAAATAAAGTAAATCATAGTTTACTGTCGTTGTAAGAAAAATATGGTAAACTACATTTGGCAAATTTAATTGAAAGTATTTTTACTTACAAAAGCAGTCAAGGTATTTTCACATCGTCTTTCTTGACAATAAATTAATAGTTTGTTAATTCATCAGAAGAAAAAGTCATATCGGAGAAATCATCATTTATTTCAATTATGGGTTTATCACCATTATGCGTTCCTTATTTATGTAGTCATGTTCAACTTTGACAAACTTCTTTCCATTTCTTCTCATAAACACTTTCAAAGTCTAGGTAGTTCCGCAACATCATGACATTACAGTTGAACGCAGTATTTTCGTTGGCACCTTTTTAAGAATATGAACTTAAGCATGTATGTATGTTTCATTTAGAATTTACTTATCATTATGGAGTAGAGTATAGAGTTTATAATTTTGAGAACCAATTTGTATTATATAATTTATTTAGTCGTTCTGATTTTTAATTACAAATCGAGCAAAAGACGATTTTTTTCAGATGTTTTTTCTACCTATATAAAACACAAGATATGTAACATATTATTGAAGATGAACTATTGAACTTATGTATCCCATTTTAAAAGTAAACTTCTAAATTCTTTCCTCGATATCCAATATTTTTGTCATTTTTAATAACCACCAAATATTGAGGAGAAAGATTATTATTTTGCTTTTTGGTGTTTCAGTTGCTTGCACAATTGCTTCCAAAATGGTACCTATAAGAATGCAATTAAATATAACAAAATAAAATGTTGCTATCCAATTACTGTATTACCTGAATTCGTAGTTTCAAAGGAGTTGCTATTTTGTAAAATAACTAATTATTAGTTAGTAATAAACAGCTTAACTTTAGGACCAGTGCACGCAGTAGTTGTAGTAATGCAATTTTGAAATTGTTGCTGCATCTTTTTCTAGTTTAAAATTGCATTTCTGCCTGGTATAATGCTGGTATCTTAAAGTTTTGGCTTTGATCGCATTTCTAGTTATTTAGTTAGAAAAGTAAAATTTCTAACTGTGCGATTTGTCTACCCCTACGCACATAATACCATAATGGCATACTTAGCTTACTAGTTATGCGTTATTCGCCATTTTCTATGTGGTCGTAAATAAAATAGTGTTTGTATCGTATAATAAATAATCCTATTAGAAGTGCCTCTATTTAAAACAAGAGCAAAAACAAATTATATTTAACATTACAGAGTATTTATTTAAGTTGGTTGCAATTCTAAAACTGGTGACATCGGTGATGACGCGCAATTGCTTACATTGATTGTACCATATTAAAAAAAAATCAAACCGTTTAATATATTTTAATGTTTTTTTTTGTACCAGTAAGGTAATATTGCATTAGCTGATTTATATTTCAAACACTTTTTGCAAATTATGAGTAGATTACAGGAAGGTTTGTTATATTATTCAACATTTTTCTTCAAAAATCGTAAACATTGTAGTTAATAATTTATTTTTGCGAAAAATCCGTGACAAATTTTAACGTAAGTCCTTTTAGCAGAGAATTAAATTGCATCTAACATTTTAACAAATTTAGCATTGGTATTGTTTTCTTTATACATTTACAACTAAGTTTCAGTAGACGATAAATACGAGTCAATTTAGTGTGCATATGCACTTTATTGCACAACACAAATTTAATGTCATTTTGAACTCAGGTATGAATGTAAAATTGAAAATATTAGATATAATGAAACACAAGTGCCACTACAATACCTTTGTCACACACAGACCGACTGAAAATTAGTTGTGACATGTTTTTCATACTATTTTTTTTATTTCGTTGGAATTTACTCTAAATTTTTTTTATAAAATAAGTATTAAAAATTTTATCCGACAGTTGTAGTATTAGGTTAGGTGTTATCGAAAATTTTGATAATACCAAAACAGTACGGAAAGAACTTTTATTGTATGGTCTACAATACAAAGACGTACGAAATCGTATATTAATATGTTATGTCGTTAGTGTGAACGCACACCTACTCTCGATTCATTTTCAAATCTATACGAAAATCAACCTTTTTTCAAATTCGTCTCACATTAGAACGGCTTAAGATATTTTCGTTTCGAAAAAAGTTTCGAGTTTACGAAAGATGTGTCTTTATTTTTCGATTTAGATTTTTTTGTACGAGGCCATCTTCAAGGTTAAAAAAATGTTAAAAATAGTCAAAAAATTTCAAACAAATTGAGCCGTAAGTTGACCACAACTCGCTTATTTACGGACCGATTTTCAAAATTCAAAAAGCATCATACGCGGATAAAGAAATAAAATTTTTGGCCGTTTCAGTTTTGTTAGACCTCGCGTGTTTTCAAAAGTTATAAGCGAAAAACGTTTCCGACAAAATTTCATTCGAAAACTAAAACGGCCATAATTTCTAAATTATAACAGATAAAAAAATTTATTTAAAAAAACGTTCCTTTTATGACCCTATCACATAATGTTTAAAAAATTTTTTTAAGGAATTTTACATTGTTATACGAATACTGTAATTTTTATAACTCCGGAACCATATTACGTAAAAACACGAATAAAAATTAAAATATTCGTAATTTTGCAAATTTTCGAATGGTTTAACTGTAGAGGATTCAATTTCACCCAAAAAATCTTCGTATGCACGAACTTGATGACTCACACACGCGTAACTGCGAGCGTTATGCGAACCAAACAGTCAATTTCACCTAAATAAACTTTGTTGTATTACGTTAAAGCGGTCGAGCCAATAAATCCGCTTCTAAATATTTTTTAATAAATAATTTCTATTCGGACTACATCCATATCTTCTATATTAATATGTTATGTCGTTTGTGCGTCCTCACCTACTCTCGATTCGTTGCGAGCGCACACCCGAATACTCTCGACTCATTTGTACGAATTCACATGGAGTACATACTCTGCATTCATATTGATTACTCAACTGATGAATGTTAATGTAAGTGCTAATTATTGTTCATGACTGTCTGCTCTTTAGAAGCTAATTTATTTTTGTGACTTAACGCATGCGTAGCATGCTAGCTTTGTCTAGTAGAAAAAATGTGTAGTGTCGATGTAATTCACTATTAATTTATAATGAACCATTGCAAATAAAAATCAAAAAACCCGACATTTTTTTTCAAAATGCCTTTTTTCAAATTAAGAAATAATTAATTTACTTCATACTTTATCTACACGATTTTAGATTTTATGCTGAAAACTCATCTAAAGAGATATAAAATAGACTCATAAAATATATATAGTATAATGTTTTAAAGTAAATGCAGTATAAATAAAACTAGATTAAAACCCTTGCATTATTAATGGAATAAGATACATTAATATGTCATTACACATATAAATGCTAATTTTGATGATGAGGATGTCGCGCATATTTATAAAGTTTATAATAGCTTTTAGTAAAAAGTTTAAGCTCACGTAAGTACGAACCTCAATCAAAAACAAAAATAAAACCAACAAGATATTGAATTATTTTAATAATATGCGCAAAAATAATAATTGAAGTTATAGTAATGTTTAAAGATTTAAATTACATTAAATGTTTTAATTATTGTTACAATCACAAAAACTCTTATAGGATTTTTTATGTTACAAATCCGGTAAGCGGAATGTTACCGTATGAGTGTTTATGAATTTGAATTTGGCGACGAATAGTGTAATCGTGCAACGTACAACATTTTATTCCGTATTGTGTTACTTTTTACATTAAAATAAAAGTATTTTATGATCAAAAATAAGTATCTAGTAACCGTCATTTTAGTCAATCTTTTGGTTCAGCATGCATGAAAAATTCAAAACCGATACAACATTAGGGAAAATAGTTTTGTTATGTGCATTACATTATGTTCTAGAGAAATCACTGACTAATAACTTACTTACCTCTGTTACAAAAGAATCTTCTGAATCATTTTGTAAAAGGCCAAAAAATTCTGGAAGATGCTCGGAATGTAAACGTAAGAAAGACCGAAAATTGTGCAACCAGTTCATATATGTAGAGCATTCGGTGATTACTATGTTAATCACCTGTGATTTGAGTTTTGCAAGGAAAACTGTTGAAAAACAATAAGCTATTCGGTTTAACATTTGACGATTTTTTTATTTCAGTTTATGTAAAGTGTTACGATAAAATTCACGCTTTACATATCTAGTTGTAGAATCTTTGTAAATTTACGATTTGGTTATGGATCCGGTACTGTTTAAATTGTCACTTTTCGGTAGATATTAATGTATAGTGTTACGCGTTTATAGTGGCCCGGTTAAGAGCAGGTACATGTATTAGTGGTTCCCCTTCAATTGCATTCACATAAACAAAATAAGATGGGATGGATTTTGCTATTGTACTTGGTACCGAATTAACAAAACTGAGGGCTTGAAACTATAATTTGAAACTGTAAACTACAATGCAGTAGTTCAACGTTCATCTGCTGTTAGATATTGTAGTTTTATGTAAAATATAGTAAATTACTCTTCATAGTAAAAAAAACTGTAATAGGAAATTCTTTTTTCTGATACAACAACCACTTTTGTATCACAATAGTGAAAGAGGTTAATCATGGCCATTGTGCGAAAACCAATGTATTGTCATGGATAATATTTGTTTGTCAGAAAAGTATAAAATAGACGTTAATATAATGTTAATACAAAATTACCGTAATAAACATAACAATTGTTTTTTACTTATCAACATTTACAAGTGGTTAATCTGGTATTTGCACATTTAAAATAAAGTCTTGTTTATTTAAATGACGTTTAAATTCGAATGCTTCCAAAACTTTAGTTCTTCATAACTAGTTAATTAATGGTTTAATTGCAAAATATGTTTTGCATAATTTCATTTCTTTGCATGTTTATTTCTGAAAACGATCAAAAGTTCAGTTTACTTCAGAATTTCTAATATACCGGGTTGGGAGATAAAGTATGGAACCAAGTAAATATCTTTTAAACGACAAGAACAATATTTATGAAATTTTGCAGAAATGTGCAATGGAATAAAATGCATCTGATGTACATTTTTTTGTTAATAATAATACTTCCGGTTTAACAGGAAATGCCATCAACTTCTTTAATTTAAATGGGACACCCTACATATTTTTGAAGATTTTAAAAGAGTTTGTTGATTTGAGTTCACACATACTGAGTTTACTGTAAAACAATCTGTAAAAACGAGGAATATAGCACTTTAAACAAGCTTCTTTGAGTTTTTTTTGCATTAGAGCAAAAAACCATTCAGATAAACTAATTGATGTTGTTTGTATGCATAGTAATAAATAAACGAGTACTATCTAGTAGGTCACTGTTCTCCAAGTGTCAAATTCTAATTTACGAAATAGTAATTTACCTAACGAGTTTGGGAAACTGCTTCCCGATAGAGTTAGGTATAGCATTTTATAACAAATATAACATAAAAAAAAATAAAATTAGATTAAAAATGCTTTTAGTAACTTTTTATTTTTACTGATTTTGGATTGGTAACAATGCATATTACTAGATTCTTCGAATTTGAAATATTTCATTTAAACAAAAGAAAATTGATTCGCCATTTTCAACATCATCGTTTCGTTCAGTTTATTTCCAATTTTTCAATGATGAACGAGTCTGAAGAAGAGATTTCAACACCCCCTGAAGTTAGAGACTCTGCTAATAAAGCGATTCCAAGTTTACTTCCTGATAAAAGTGGACTAAGATATGAAGCGACCTACAGAGAGTTTATGGATTGGTGCAAGAAAGGAGGTATAAAAACAGTATCAGAAAATTGCATGTTGGCTTATTTTGAACAGCATCAACGCCACAAAACAATTTGGTCGATATATTCCATGTTGAAACTGTGCTTAATAATACATCATAACATTGACATTTCTAAATAAGCCAAATTACTTGCAATTTTGAAGAGAAGAACTCAAAATTACAAACCAAAGAAGTCTGCTATTCTTGATGACAATCAAATAGCAAAATTTTTAGATGAAGCACTAGACTGCACTTACCTAATGATGGAGGTAAAAAATCAAATAATGATAAACAAATTTTATTGACATTTTTAACATTTTTTTAGGTAGCACTAATCCCAGGTGTTTCTGAAGCGTTGAGGAGCGAGGAAATCTGCAAAATGAAGCCATGTGACATCCAATTTTGTAGGTAATTTCCGGCCTAGAAACAAAAACAGGCGTCCCAAGAAAATTTGCTGTGACTCATGTTTCATGGCTCGAAAAAATAAAAAAATATAACAATGTAAGAAAATTGAATCAACAACGCTTTTTCATGACGTACATAAATGGAAAATGCATAAACACTCCTGTGGGAATAAATACTATTGGGAAAATTCTTATAAAAATTTCCCAATTCCTTAGACTTCCAGAGCCATGGGAATTCACTGGTCACTGCTCAACATGGAGGATGGAAGTCTTCTACAGTATGTGAATCTTACATTCAAGATTCATTACGCAATAAAATTGAAATAGCGAAAAAATTACAACCAACACAATCATTGGACTCATCGACAGATGTTAACCAGCCCTCCACATCAAGTACAGCCCAAAGGAAACTTCTATTACTCAGCAGAACATTAAACAAGTTCCTGGAATAGAGATCAAACAGTGCAGTAACTGCACTATAAATGTGCAAGTTTTTAATAATTGTAGGTTGTCATCGAAAACCAATAATTTATTATGTCTAGTGTAATTTCCATTTCATTACGTACCTTTCTGAATTGTCCTCTTGTTCTCTGCATTAAAAACATTTTTTTCTTGTGTTAATATGTTAGTTGGGAGATAATTGGGGCTCATCGCGATGAACTTTGTAAAATGAAACCTGCTGATATTGACTTCCAAAAGGATGTCTTAGTAATATCTATTCTAGAAACAAAAACAGGCGTTCTAAGAACATTTGCTGTTACTCATATGCCATGGATCGACAAACTGCAAAAATTAAAGATCTTGGAAAATCTAAAAATCAACGGTTTTTCCTTACATACACCAATGGAAAATGTGTTAATACTCGCGTGGGGATAAACACTATCGGTAAAATCCCAATGAAAGTTGCAGAATTCCTCAGGCTTCCAGAACCTTAGACCTTAACTGGTCATTGCTTCCATAGAAGTTCGGCTACGTTGTTGGCTAATCGTGGTGAAGGTTTGGTTGGTATCAAACAACATGGAGAATAGAGATCTTCAACAGTGTGTGAATCGTATATTCATCAGGATTCACTACGAAACAAAATTGAAATTACCAACAAAATTAAACCAAAAGTCAACCAACACATTTGTTAACTGACGAGCCATCAACATCTTCATCTTACAAATTTGTTGACATAGAAGGCCCCAGCAAATATTCCATTACCACAGAAGTTGCCGTAGTTAAAATTAAAGAATGTACCAACTGTGTCGTAAATGTGCAAATATTTAATTATTGCACCTTTTCATCTTCACCTGAAAAACATTGATTACTCTTAATATCCTTAGTTAATTAGTTAGTATCTTTCCAGATTGTTTAGTGTCGTTACATAATAAGATCTAAAGAACGATTCATTTCTATTTGTCGGGTTATGATCTGTTTACAAAAAGCAATTACCATTTTACTACTTACTTTCTTTGTGTCTAAAGGCTGAGAGTAAACGTATTTAATAACCTTCGTTATAGTCAATTATCAATAAAAACACAATTTATATGAAATACCAAACCAGCATTTGGAGATTGTTTGCCACCATTCACCCTAGGATTGACAAACTGAAAAATTACAATAATAATTTAAGAAAAACCAAAGCTTTGTGTTTAGTATTACTTACGTTTTAGAATTGTGTTCTTTATCCCAAAGATTACTTCATACTAAAAAGGCATTTTTTGTAGTGTTGATGAATAATTTGTGGACAGCAGGACGATACCAACATAACAAATGCAACTTTCCGTGCATCGAGAATAACCGCGAAATCAGTAATCTTAGGCTATGAGTATAAAAATAAACTTCTTGCACTCAGTGCATGTAAAACTACCAGATAAGTACGTCAATACGCCTACCGAAACAAAAAAATCACCACATCTTAGGATGGATTATATCCTGCACCACGAGTAGATAGCTTCAGCTTCAACAACACCTGGAAGCTGCTTTTTACCCCCGCAATATCTCTTGGTACACAATCTTTCCAGGACCAGCTATTCTCTTGGCTTCTCAAGGCTCACCTTTGGCCAGACGCACTTATTTTCGGGGTCACAGTAAGCAGAAAGCAAAAGACATGACGCCTATAACTGTAAGATATTTTATCTACCTTAAAACGTCGAACATACACACGGGAGCTGTTGTGACCATTGATTGTACGTTCGATTTGGCGCCTTGATAAATAATTTAAACTACCTCCCTTCCCAAACACCGCCGAGCTAGCGGCAACCTCTTGGGAATTGTTTTCCTTTTTCCTTTTTTTTATTAGCACTCTACAAATTTGGCACTAAACCTTGGTATCAGTAAACGTTATGTAGGAAAGATATTAAAAAGTGAAAAGTATCATCCGTATAAGGTACAGTTGGTTCAAGAATTGACAGACGATGATTTTGACCAACGGCTGAAATTTTGCAAACGGCTAATGGACATCTGTAATGTCGACGAGCATTTGTTTCTAACATAGTTTTTTCCAATGAGGCAATTTTTTGTGTAAATGGAACAGTTAATCATTAATCAAGATATTGATCAAATGAGAATCCACATACCCAGCATCCACAGAAGTTAAATCTTTAGATGGGAATTGTCAAAAATAGGCTTATAGGCCCATTTTTTTATCAACAGAAACTTGAATGGTGACAAGTATTTGGATTTACTAAATAACGAAATTATTTCTGCATTTCAACAGAATAGGCAAATACCACAAAATGTTTGGTTTTAACAAGATGGAGCACCTCTCCACTATGATAGACGGGTTAGGAATTTTATGGATGCGAGTTTTCCAAATCGATGGATTGGACGTAGAGGATTCATAGAGTGGCCTGCTCATTCTCCGGTTCTTAGCCCGTTCGACTTTTTTCTTTGGGCTTATCTAAAATCACGTGTTTACGTTAGACGACCAACATGTTTACAGGAATTAGGACAAAGAATTATTGACGAATGTGAACTAATACGCGGAGAAGTCTTAGAAAAAGTGACTCAAGAATTTGTTAATAAAATGGCATATTGTCAGTAAGTGAACGGCGAGCATTTTGAACATTTGAAGTAATTTTGTTTCTCATTATTCTATATTAAGTAAATGTACAGAGTGAGCCAATTTCGACACTTTTAAAGGGAAACTACTTTATCCAATTGAGATAGGCAAAAACTGATCTCGGTGTCTGAGGCTTATTTTTAATGAGAAACACAATTGCGAAAACTGCATGGTGATATCCATTGTAGTGTCGGAGATACAGGGTGATTTTCGAATATCTGCATTTTAGAAAAATGTCTGTAAATTGTTTCCTGTTGGAAATTTCAATTTCTTCAAAAACATTGCTTCAGCACTTTTTTACGTAGACTCCAATGCCGTTTTCAAAATAAGTATACGGGGTCACGTCAAAAAGTAATTGTACCAAACTTACTTTTTTTAAATAGAACTCCTTGTATATTTTTATCTATTTTATTTCTCTCATAAATACCCATTTCAAAAATATAACACACTTTATGCTTTACTTTATTTTTTATTTTTTAAGCATCTTAAATTTTTGCGTGCGATTTTGAAGGCGTATTCTGAATATGTCGTCCTTGAACGGCGTCGGAATAGCTTTGTCATTCAGTTCAATGAGCAACGCAATGGTAATAACAACATATGATTATCTATTATAGTTTTAAAGTTACAGCGTGATTCTGTAAAATCTGGATTTTTGAAAAATGTCTGTGGTTTGTTTCCTGTTAGGAATGTGCAAAGACCTCTTTGTAGCACATCTTCACGTAGAATCCAAAGTCGTTTTCAGACTGAGTATACGGGGCATTTAAAAAATGAAATGGACCAAGCTTACCTTTTTTAAATAGCACGCCTTGTATGTTTCTATTTTTTCTATTTCTTTTACAAGGCCCTATTTTAGAAATACAGAGTTTTTTACTTTGCTTCTGCGTGCGGGTTTAAAGTCATTTAGAAGAGAGGGCTTTAGACAGTTGCCATGCAACAATAGTCTTATTTACTTGTAGTTGTCAAATTTTGCTTTAAGAAATCATTTGTGTTTCCAAATTACTTTGCACTGCGGTTTGAAAATTTCGAAAAATGGGATATGATAGTTTGTTTTATACAAACCGACGAAAATATGGAAGCAGCAAGTACTTTATATTACGAGTGATATCCAGAGATATTTTTCCACGATTGCGACATAACCTAATCAACAGTGGTCAATTTCAGAAGCTACGGCCTACAACGTATGTATCGAATAGTGATATGGAGTTAGCAGAAATCGTTGTTCTAGTGAGTATAGAAAATAATCCAAAAACGTCCACGCGAAAGTTGGAAGTATTTACTGGATTACCAAAAAGTAACGTGAGGAGGATTTTTAAGAAGCACAAAATTAAGCCATTTAGGACGAGAAAAGTTCATCACTTGAGAGCTGGAGATTCCCAACGCCACCTGGACTTTTGCCAATGGTTTTAGGGTAATTGTAACCAAGTGCGAGACTTTTCATTGAACTGAATTTGGACAGACGAAGCTTATGTAAGCAGCGCCGGCATTTTCAATTGCTATAATTCATATATTTGGGCTCAGGAGAACCTTCATGAAGTTGTGGAGCAAAGAAATCAAGGTAGATTTGGATTTAGTGTGTGGGCAGGAATTTTCAGAGGCAGAATTATAGGTCCGCTCATCTACAATGTCACCCTCACCTCTCAAGCATATCTAGAAATTCTGCAGCAGCAAATAGAACCACTTGTTGATGAACTGCCATTAGTTGACATTAGTACCGTATTTTTTCAGTATGATGCCGCACCTCCTCATAATGCTGCAATTATTAAAAATTTTTTGTTAGCCCATTTTGGCAATAATTGGATAGCTAACCAAGGTCCTAACCGTTGGCCAGCGAGGTCCCCTGATTTTACACCCATGGACTTTTATTTTTGGGGAAGATTAAAAGATCTTATTTTCAAATTGCCAACGGACAACAGGCAAGAGTTAGAAGCCGCGGCAATACAAGCTTTGCAACACTCACTACTTCAGAGATAATCAACTCGGCAAAAAGTGTTCAGAAAAGGTGCCGCCTGTGCATCAGAGAAGCTGGTCAACATTTCGAACATTTGTAAATACGTTTCTTCTTAAGTTTTCTGTTAGAATTAGTTTGCTGTCGTTGCTTTGTTTTATTTTTTATATGCTGTGAATAAAAATCCAGATTTTACAGAATCAACAAAAATTCAACTGGAAACAATTTACAGACATTTTTCTAAAATGCAGATATTTGAAGATTACCCTGTATCTCCGACACTACAATCGATATCGCCATTGTGTTCCTCATTAAAAATAAGCCTCAAACACCGACATCAGTTTTTGCTTATCTCAATTGGATGAAGGTCGAAAGTGTCGAAAATGACCCACTCTGTACACCTATTGTACAACTAACAATGAGTTATTTCTCATTTTATTTTTGCTAAACCCAGTACGTATGAACACAAAATTACAAGTTTTTTCAAAATCTGCAAAAATATATAGGGTGTCCCATTTAAATTAAAAAAAGTTGATCGCATTTTCGGTTAAACTGGAAGTATATTATTAACAAAAAAATGTACATCAGATGCATTTTGTTCCATTGCACTTTTCTGCAAAATTTCATAAATATCGTTGTTGTCGTTTAGAAGATTTGGTTCCATACTTTATCCCAACCTTGTATATTGAATTTTGACTATAAATCTAAACCTATGTATTGTATTAAATAAAAAGTAGAAGAACCAAAAATATAGACTTTATTTTGACTGTCCTTTTTGCCTATTTGTTTTTATTTTATGGTGAAAATAATAAATAATAATACGATGGGCCTGGACCTGAACATACACAAAGTTTGAGGATCTTGAAGAGTTTGGTTTGTACCAGGCTTTTGAATTAAGTAAAAATATTCTTCTAATGTTTGGTAGTACATACACACATAAATATAGTGATGACGTAATATTTGATAAGATCGGTTTGGATGTCAAAATATGTTATGGTCAGAAGATAGAAATTGTACCTGTTTAGCAAAAAGTCTGGCGTGGGGTTAGACCAGTAGAAAACTGGTCCAGAGACCAGCCCAATATAAGTAAGAGCGAATAAAAGTCTGGAACACGAAATTAAGTGCTAATGGCACGTTTGTTGTGGCAACGATCGACTGCTTGCGTTTAAAGTCTATACGGCACTCCCGAGATAATAAAGAAAGAATCAGACCTTTATGGTGGAGTCTGACTGATCCAATCAAGACTGACAACCCTAAAATTAGTCCAGTTGTTGAGACACCATTAACAATTACCTAGTGTATTCCAACTTGATTATATCCCCGACAACACTCTACGTCTAGCTGATTAGGTGATAGCGCAATGATGTTGGCCGCTTCGTCATGTAGCAGATTTAATTGTCGTATCCAGAACTTCTGTAGTAACGCAAGAGAACCGAACAGAAAGAGTAAAGGAAAGAAGAAAAACCTCTCTAGAAATCCAGGTGAATATTATAATTTTGACAGCTTGGTATGTAATCAGAAGCTTTGTCAAAAAATTCCAAAATTTCCTTTTACGTCAATTTTTGGGTATCAGGAAGAAACGAAACCAGTAAACACCGATGGCATGGGAATAAACTGGCAAACGCAAACAAAAGAAATTGCGTCACAGTCAAGAAAATGAATCACGAAAATCGGAAATCGACCTATCGATTAAGAGAGAAAATCCCTAAATCAATAAAAGTGAATTAGAAAGAAAAATTTTGGAAATCTACTATTTAGCATATTTGCACTATAGAATGGAAGGTTGCCTATACGACTGAATTACTATTTTAATATCCTTTCTGATTTTTAGCGAAAATTGCATGTAACGGTTACAGATACATATTTTCTACTTCCATCTTTAATTTATCGTATATATTGGCACGATTTAGGTTACTTTTTAAATACACATTGACAAGAGTTTTGTACGTTTTAGTCACGATACGAAGTTGGCAACAACGGATTTTAGTAACGGGGTGAACTTAGCTCCAAATTAATGATATCACTTGTCAGTTATTTAAGATTAGTTGTAATTGTCAAAATGTTTCTAATGTCGGTGTTAATTTTTAGCTACCTTACAGCCGTATGCACCGTTTTCTTGATTATAGAATCCAGATTAGACTGATCTCAATTAATTGTATGAACTGTTGCAAATTCTTTCTGGATTTGTAAATCTATGTTTAAATGTGGCAACGTCGCTAAATGTATCACAAATTTTAATGTTAGAGGTTAGTTTACTTTACATCGTAAAGTAATAGTTTGAATTTGGCGGGTTTACAGACGTTCCTATTATGTGCAATTGATTTCCTGTTCTTCTTTATTACCCATAAAAAAGGTTCAAAATAATAAAAAACATGGAAGAAAAAAGGGTTCCGAATTTTACTGCAACCGAAAAGAACTTTCTTCTTAAATTGATCGCAGATAAATACTCGCATATTTTAGAAGACAAATAGAGTGTCTGTAGATGAACGGAATAACGCATGGAAAAAGCTTGAAAATGAATTGAATGCTACTAGACTAGTAATAGTATACCGGCAAGCCAACTCATTGAAAAGATTGTATGAAAACACAAAAGAAGATTTAAGAAAAAGGTTACCAGAGGAGAAAAATTTAGATTACTTACTGGTGGAGGACCTGAACCTGTAGTAGTAAAAAAAACTGAGGATGATTTACTCATATCGAGTTTGATAATGATATGCCAGTAATAAACTCATAATGACCGATGATATTTCTAATATGGAATTCACCCTTGCAGAGAACAATACCAGTTTGGATGTAAGTTTTATTAATTTTTTAGAATATAATTATAACAAATATATGCATGTTTTTATAGGAGAATTTTGTGAGTAATTCAATTGAAGATGTAACAGAACCCAGCCAGTTTATTCCACAGGTTTGTACGTTAAAGTTATCGAGACATCAACTAAAGTTTGTGAATAATTTCAGCAAAACAACAGTCAGAAACGAGTTTGTATTGACCAAGGATTAAAAATGGATGATAGAGGCAATACATGGAAGAAAATGAAAACATCCCACCTGAACCTACCATTATCATCTGCACTAAATACAGCCAATTCCGTTTGTAATTTAAAAGGTGATAAGACAAATAATGAAAACGAATTGCCTAGTCTCTCAAAAAATAGAAGGCGACCAACTACACAAATTACAACACTGACATCTTCAGATATAGCTCATAAATATAATGTCATTTTGGACAGAAGACTGGTTTTGTTGGAGAAGCAAAAACTACAAATAGAAGAACAAGTTGCTTTTGATAGAAAGGAGAGAAAATTGAAGATGGAACAATTAAAATTAGATATTGCTTATAAAAAAGAATTGCTTAAACAAAACTTTAATTTACATCTGTAAATATAATTTTTATATCAATGTTAAAAATAAAATTTGCTTATCACATGTACACTCATGAAATTTAAAACTTGGACACCACAATTTCTGTAAACAAAAGTTTGCACATTGTGAAGCGGGCTTAAGGGTATCATTTACAATTCTAACAGCAGGTAGTCCCAGCAGGGGTTATCTTATAGAAGGACTGTAGAATGAATCATTAAACTAAGCACGTTTTAGAAAATAGGTAATTTACGTTGCTTACTTAATTTTTTCTTTAAAGAATATATTTGAAGGTATCGCTAATTAAACACCATAGCTCGATTAATTATCGAATCAAAATTTTGTTTAGGAAATGTTTACAAAATAAAATTAGAAATAATTTTGATTTAAAAAACGTCTACAAGCAATAACTTTTAAATTAAATCAAAAACTAAACATGGTTATTTGGGTTGACTGATTATTACTTATTTTTAAATAAATCTAACCTACTAATTATTGTAAGTTATTAAAAAAAATCATTAAACTCTCTATTCATAATATTTAGTCCTTACAAAATGTATATTTTATGACGTTTCATTTTTTTCTGTAGTTAATATAAAAAGTGAAAATAAAAACTAAGGCAATTCTTATTGTCAACGTATATATTTAGTTTTTGACAAGAATTTATTACATAATTATAATTAAGATACCAAGTTATAGTTTAAAATTAAATGAAAACGTTTTTTTTAAATAAAGGTATTACTATATAAATAAATATAAGAAATCAATAATGGGTGTGACCTCCATTATTATTGATACATTCTTGGAGGCGTCTGCTCATTGACGCTATCAAGGTATCAATATAATTAATATTAATCGTTTCCCATGCGGTATCAATGGCTGCAATTAGTGCATTACGGTTTACTGGTATAAAATTTGGCCCTTGTTGTCTTCGGATAACAGCAAGTATTCGAGCCCAAACATTTTCGATAATGTTAAAATCTGGGCTTTTGCTGGCCAGGGTAACAGCTCCAAGTTATTTGCTTGTATCCAGTTGCGCACAACCTGCGAAGTATAGGGTCATCATATCCCGATAGTTAATTATCGAATGTTCCAAGAAAATATGTGTAAATAGTAAATGGAATCTACTAACGTAACGTTAAGTCGTTAATTATAGTTACATAACTCTCCTTTCATAAGATATAGTTCATATTAATATGCTTATTGTAAAGCTTCGTACACACCTGAACAACAAACCGAGGAACAAACAGAACAACGAACATTAATTTGGACGGTGCTACGTACGAATTTTAGAACAGATTCGCAAATCCTGATGTTCCACGAACGGTTTGCGGCGTTCCCGCAACTTGTCGGTTTTTCTCCGACATCATAGAAAATGCGCGCGAATGCGTTTGCAGGTTTGGACGAATCTAAACAAAACGGCGAACAAACTTATGCGGGAGAATTAAATTATTTATTTTTGTCCTTCCTTTTGTGGTTTGTTGTGTTTTAGGTAATATTATGGAGTTGACAGAAGAAAAATGTTTTAAATTAATCAGTGTTTAAGAATGCAAGAAAAAAATGATGTCCCTATTAGCATCATTTGGGCGGGAAATTTCCAAAATAAAAATAAAGCGAAGTAAATTATAATTTTTTACTCTTCTTTGTGCGTAAAAATTTGTTTGGCACTATCTTCTTGTTTTCCGCAATTTTCTCTTCTCAATAATAAATATTTATAATTAGATATTTTCGAAAGTTTATAAGTCCTCTATTGTAATCTTACTACTTAAAAGAAAATCCTGTCCATTAGCATTATAAGGAAATGGCTTTTACTTTATGAATAAGTTTCAATAACAATAGAATATCCTTGCTTGTTTAATTTACTTCCTTTGAGTCATATTGCTCTAAGGGTTGTTACATTGGTCATTAGAAGTATGTAATAAATAAACAATTACTTACTGTTTGAGAAGGGGTATTGTGAACCAATAAATAAAGTAAGAAATGTAAATTCCATTTTAGTTTAAAATTTCAAGTGTTGTGAAAATGCCACCTCATCTCGGTGCTGATTTGAAAGCGCGGATTGTTTCGGAATTAGCGGCGGGCCGTAGCGTGCGTGAAATTTCACGTATGTTAGATATACCAAAAGCACCGTAGGGCATTACCGAGTAAAATGGAATCTTGAACACACTTTGGAAAGAGCCATCGGAAGTGGTAGACCTAAAGTATCTACACGTGCTCAAGATCTCGAGTTGTTTCATTACGTAACAGAACAACCATTTGCTACATACTCCAGGGCTATAGCAGATACACATTTTCCCGGATGCCGTATAACTGCACAAAAAGATTAAAAGAGATGGGAATAAAGAAGTATAATGCTGCTGCGAAAGAAGTTCTCAGTGACGAAAATATGAGACGTCGTCTGGAATTTGCAAGGCGATATGTGAACGAACCTTTGGAATTTTGGAATCGAGTGATTTTTAGCGACGAAAAAACGTTCAATAGCCGCAACGATGGACCACTAAAAGTTTTTAGAATGGAAGGAACTCGTTACGAAAATAATCACATATGTCCTAAAAACGAAGTGGTTATTTTTCTGTGAATGTGTGGGGTTGGGTTAGCGCGCGGGGTCCAGGAGTTTGTTGGGCTATCGATGGACGTCTTGATTCTGCTGCGTATTTAGATATTTTGAAAACTATTATGAAACCTTCAGTCGAAGTGTTTTATCCAGACGAAGATTATATTTTCCAACAAGTAAGTATTCTTATTTCACTATACTTTCTCCAAAAATAGTTCGGGATCTGTTGAATTAACATTTTCATAATGTATCTTTGTTGTTAAAGGACAACGCCCCTATTCATACTTCGCGGGTTGTGCGCAATTGGATACGAGAAAATAACTTGGAGCTGTTACCCTGGCCAGCAAAAGCCCAGATTTTAACATTATCGAAAATGTTTGGGCTCGAATACTTGCTGTTATCCGAAGACAACAAGGGCCAAATTTTATACCAGTAAACCGTAATGCACTAATTGCAGCCATTGATACCGCATGGGAAACGATTAATATTAATTATATTGATACCTTGATAGCGTCAATGAGCAGACGCCTCCAAGAATGTATCAATAATAATGGAGGTCACACCCATTATTGATTTCTTATATTTATTTATATAGTAATACCTTTATTTAAAAAAAAGTTTTCATTTAATTTTAAACTATAACTTGGTATCTTAATTATAATTATGTAATAAATTCTTGTCAAAAACTAAATATATACGTTGACAATAAGAATTGCCTTAGTTTTTATTTTCACTTTTTATATTAACTACAGAAAAAATGAAACGTCATAAAATATACATTTTGTAAGGACTAAATATTATGAATAGAGAGTTTAATGATTTTTTTTAATAACTTACAATAATTAGTAGGTTAGATTTATTTAAAAATAAGTAATAATCAGTCAACCCAAATAACCATGTTTAGTTTTTGATTTAATTTAAAAGTTATTGCTTGTAGACGTTTTTTAAATCAAAATTATTTCTAATTTTATTTTGTAAACATTTCCTAAACAAAATTTTGATTCGATAATTAATCGAGCTATGGTGTTTAATTAGCGATACCTTCAAATATATTCTTTAAAGAAAAAATTAAGTAAGCAACGTAAATTACCTATTTTCTAAAACGTGCTTAGTGTAATGATTCATTCTACAGTCCTTCTATAAGATAACCCCTGCTGAGACTACCTGCTGTTAGAATTGTAAATGATACCCTTAAGCCCGCTTCACAATGTGCAAACTTTTGTTTACAGAAATTGTGGTGTCCAAGTTTTAAATTTCATGAGTGTACCTAATTTATTTGTTATACTCTATTTTAATTCTTTAGAAAAATGCACAAATTGCTAATTAAAACTACAAGATATTGTAAAAGTGTTATTTTTTTCACATACAAAAAAGAATTTTATTATAAATTCATTTTATACATTTCTTACTGTAGACAAATATTGATCGATCAAATGTTACCTGTGATTGATCATTCTTCCAGCTTGATTATTTGCACTATCACTGATCGTTGTATTAAATAATTTACCTGTCAAAGTTAATGTGTTCAGGAGGTGGTGGAACAACTTCATTTCTATCCATAGCAAGATTGTGAATGACTGCAGTGGCCACAATAATAGCCATACTTGTCTCTAACTCAGTACGTAAGCCATAAGCTAAAACGGGAAATCTCCTTTTCTATACACTAATCTGTCTCCCTACAACATTTCTTGTCCTTATATGAGAATCATTGTATAACTGCTCAGCCCTAGTTACAGGATTTAGAAGGGGAACCATCAGGTAATTTCTATCCATATAACCACTGTCACCTAAAGAAAAAGAACTATGTTTTTACTTTCATATACATATTGTATATATTACCTAATAATAATGCATTCTGAAACTCTCCACCCTCAAATCGTGCTCTTATTCTACTGTGATTAAAAATATTAAGATCATGAGCTGACCCTGGCCATCTGGCAACAATATCTCGGATTCTTAAACTACTGTCACAAATTACTTGACAATTTAAAAAAAAAGTAAGATTTTCTGTTCCTAAATATTTCTGCGTCATTTTCCCCTGCACAAATACTTCAAAAGATAAAAAGTGTAAAAAGGTAAATTGTCTACTATTACCTGCAGATTGAATTTTAATGTGGGTTCCATCTATACAACTTGAGGAAAACGAGCAATATCAAAAAAATTATTCTGCACTTGTAAAATCTCATGTTGAGCTAACATATTAATGTAACGTTGTCTAAGGTTAGCAATTACTATGGACACTTTTTTTGACAATTCGTGAAACATTCGTTTGATGGACTCCAATAAAATCGCCAATACAATTCTAATGCTCTGCATAAGCGTAAAACTTTAAAGTTGTGAGAAGTTGATTCATGGGAGAAATGCTGTTGTTTCAGTAATGCATCAAAAACAATATGTCATTTTTATAAGTTGAGAATACAATTATTACTTACAAGTCATTATCAAATTCTAATTCATTTTAGATTTGTTGCATTAAATTGATAGTGGTTTCTTTTGTCAATCAAAACCTTCTGAAAAACGTCATTTCATCCATGTCCTCAAAATGTGAAGCTCTTTGAAGTATTTTTCTTGGAAATCCAAAGTTTATAATATCTAGGATATTATCATCATCATCTATAAACATTTCATCAATTAACTAAAAATTCGTTTAAGGTCTGCTTTTAATACGGTGCATACAAATTTTGCACTTTAAACGAGATCTAATTTTAATCTTTTAACTTACGGTGCATACGGCCGTTAGTATATTGTTAATCCAAAGTAAAATAATTTTCGAATTTAATCCCTAAATAAACCTCGTGTTTAAAATGCTATTTTTAAAACTTATTGCATAATATACTATTATACGAGCAACTATGTTGCAATATTTGTATTCATTTTCATATCAATATTGATTTTACACTTCTTCATTAAGATATACATAGGTCTTGATCAGTTTCGTCCACTTTGGAACAAAATTTTTAAAAACTTATCATAATTTATGTCAAAAGTGCTTTACTTCCACTTTATTAATTTGTTTTATTATATTAAAATAAAACTTACAATTGAAATTTATCTTTAAAAAAAGAGTACATTTGATTGCAACTATACTTTATTACACAATACGATTAAATTAAATATCTTGAAATCAATGTTTCTTTATACCTACACCTTTTATTATCTTCAGTTTTTGAGATAACCCATAAAACAAAAACATAAACAGAAATAGGTGAAAATTGCTTTTTATGAATAGACGTAAACATTTGTCGTTGGGTAAGAACAGAAGGGACTGTCATAAACTTTTAAGACTTGCTGTTTTCGTGCATGAATAATCAAAGCATTTTGTTACCATTTTCATATTGTGTTTCCATTTTTACATTATTTCACAGTTTATACTAACCGCCATGCATAAACTTATTTTTATAATCAAATATTGAAATATAATCCATGTGTTACTAATTTTAATTAAACTAATTTCAACTGAATGCGTTTAATAACAATGATTTTGAAACAATTGTTATAAGTTTCCAATAAATAAATGAATTCAAATAAAATATAATTAGCAATCGTTATAGTATACATTTTATTATAAAAAATAATGTACGCGTTTTATTGGTCTTAAATAATATTAATTGTTAAATTTAAAGTTAAAAATTGATGAAAGCCCTTAACCCTCAAAATACAGTTACAATTTTGTACTTATAGTAAATTTTATAATTAATATAAATTTTACGGTTAAGTGAAATTTGTTTCTATTGTTAAATTATTGGATTTCCATTAACCACTCAAACTCAAATTATTTTGAATGTAATTTGTAAATTAATGAGCACAGTTCGGCCTAAATGAAGTAACTGCTAATTTTAAATTAAAATTTATATACGTTATATATTTTATACTAAAAAGTGTATGAATAATTAATTAAAGAATATTTTGTAACTTTTATTTATGTTTGTACTGTTTGTACAGAAAATAAACTACCTATTCAGGAAAACAGAAAAATAATTCGTAAGCAGTAAAAATAAAAGTTACAAATTAAAAAAAAATATGTTGTTACAAATGCTAGTACCTTTTTTTTTGTGTCACGGATTTGTAGGGAATTGGAACTTAACGTTAATCCTATAGAGCATGATAGCTAATAATTACTTTAAATTTTGGAAAAGCCAAGAGTGAATGGGACTGTAGCAAGAAAAAAAAATTAATTTCTAGAATAAGTAATGTTTATGTAAATGTAATTGGTTAATGGAAATAAGTAAGTAATATTAGAATTCTGCTGTAGATTTTCGTAAGAATTTTTATACCTCATATTAACCACTTATAGTTAAAATCAGTGAGGTTTGCAAATGTACCTTATTATAATAAATTTGCTTCAATGTTCTTTTTTCCTTTATTCATGTGTGGTAGAAAAAACCAGAATCAAGGAGCTTAAAATTGGCGTGCTAATTATATGCGATTAATAATTAATAATCGTATGTCGATACTTAATTAATGTTTTTTCCATTTTGACGATTTGTTTTGATTGTTGGTTTAATATCATTTGTATACTTAACTTCATTTAATTTTATTTTTGTTTTTAAGAATTCAAACAATAGTACATATTAGGGGTTTACTAACTACATAATCTATAAACATTAATGCAGGAAATTAAATAAAATGAGCGACATCTGATTAAATGTACTATAATTACATAATATCAGTTATACAGGGATCTGTATAAAAATATTATACTGTAGACACCAGTTTTGTAATATTGCGGGATTGCAAAAGATACCCTCCGTGCAGCTATCGCTTATGTTTTCCATTTCTTGCTTTTCTTCCTCTGCAATATAACGAAATTCTACGTACACCCACGTTCCCACTTCTGATCTGTAGACACCCAGTTTTGTAATATTGCGGGATTGCAAAGATACACCCAGATTATAATCTATTCCTTTATTTCACCCTGTACACAAACACCACTGATAAAACACGTCTTTCTCTTTCGCCGGTTGCGGAAAAGATCCCGCGTACCAGTTTGATATATGGTGGGAGGACCAACGTTAGTGGCGACATCTGTTGGACCAAGAACACACAACACTGCCGGGAAATTTAAATTCAAAAATAGCTACTACAGTCGGCCAGCCTGACGTTGATCGTCCTCGATCACCATGTACAAGATTTTAGAACAAACACTTAACCTAGTTACATATTAAACTAAGAATACATTGCAAACATTTATAAATTTAGTCACACGAAGAGAGAATCAATCTTGACTCCAGGGTCTCATTTGGTCGGGTGCATACACCGATTTGAATGGAATTTGCGACATCTGAAAACCGTCTATATCACCTATCACAAATCGATCTCTACTTAAGATTTCCTTAATTTCATAAGGGCCTTTATATTTAGGAATCAGCTTTTTATTATAACCAGGAGTTACATCGTGATTTTTAATTAAAACGCGATCACCCACAGAATAGCTATTAACTTCCCTACGTGTTTTATTGTACGCTAACTCGTTATTCTTTTGAATTTGATTTATATTTTGACAGGCGTCGTCCCTAATCTTTAACAAATCCCTACACACATCCTGGTTAGATTCTAAATAAATTCTTAATGAATCTTTAACTTCGCCTACTTGATCGACACCGAATAAAATCCTACTCGGGCTACTTCCTAAAGCTCTATGAAAAGTGTTATTCAAAGCAAATTCCACTTTATTCAAGTAATGACACCATTTATCCGTTATATCGCACATTTTGGCTAACATAGGCGTAATAATCCTGTTCGTCCTCTCCACCTGGCCATTAGCACGCGGGGTATGTGCTGCGATAAGTACGTGTTTAATCAACCTTTCTGACACAAAATTAGCAAATGCATGACATGTGAAGCAAGAGCCTCTATCTGAAATAATTCTCTTTGGTTGACTGTAACTATCAAAATACGAATTTAAATGCTTTAAAACTTCACTCACTTGCGTCGACTTACATGCATATAACTTAGCGAACTTCGTGAATGCATCAACAATAACAAAAATGTATTTATAACCCTTTGCGGTTCGTTCTAATGGGCCATAGTGATCAATGTGTATTGTCTGAAATGGCATAGTTCCTTTATCTATACAATGCAAAAACCCCTCCGACTTCCCGCTATCAGGAGAAAATGCTAAACAACGTAAACAATTAGCAATATAGTCCTTAACTTTACTACGCATTTTTGGGAACCAATAGGTTCGATGTATAAATTCGAAACACTTGTCTACCCCTACATGCCCTAAATCATCATGACCAGTTCTGATCACGTTTTCTTCCATACATTCTGGAACATAGAACAAAAGCGTTTTTAAATTATCCCTCTTCCTATAAACTAATCCTTCCCTCAATTCAAGAAATTTGCTTTCTCTTACTTCCAGCGAATCTGTCTAATTTTTAAGTCACTATCTTGCTTAAGTGCTAACAGCCTTTCAAAAGTGTTAGACTCCAAAACTAAAACGTTGTGAGCCCGACTTAATGCGTCCACATGTAACATTCGTGAACCTGCTCGATGTACCACCTCGAAGTCATAATTCTGCAAAAACATCGCCCACCTTGCTATACGCGGGTTAATATCTTTTTCGCTAGCGTCATACGAAAACTGTCACAATCAGTTATAAGCTTGAATCTTTTCCCATGCAAATATATGTGAAATCTCTTTACAGCGTTTATAGCTGCTAAACACTCCAGCTCAAAGCTATGGTAGTTACCTTCAGCAGGAGTTGTCCTTTTACTATAATAAAATACAGGTCTATATTTACCATCTTCCTGTTTTTGCATCAGTATCGCCCCATACCCCACAGAGCTTGCATCGCAGTGAAGTTCGGTTTCCAGTTCAGGAGCATAAACTGACAGAATTGGTGGTTGTACCAATTTCTCTTTCAGAATTTCGAAAGCATTAAGCTCTGCATCCCCAAATTTAAAAACACTATTTTTTTCAACAAGTCATATAATGGTTTAGCAACTAGCAAAAACTGAGGAATAAACCTTCGGAAGTAACTAGCAAGTCCGACAAATCTATGTACTTCTTTCGCATTCTTTGGCACCGCATAATTTAGAATTGCTGTAACATTCTCGTTGCTGGGCCTAACTCCTAAACTATTTATTATATACCCTAAATATGTAATCTCCTCTACTAGAAATGAGCATTTATCAATTCTAAAAATTAATCTATTATCTCTAGCTAATTTAAATACATTCTCTAGAATCAATAAGTGTTCTGAAACTGTTTCGGTTGCTATTAATATGTCGTCTAAGTACAACAAAATTCTGTTATTGTCCACTAACTCTTTAAATACTTGATTAATATAACGCTGAAAAGTTCGAGGTGCGTTTGCTAAGCCAAATGGCATTCTCAGAAACTCAAACTGCCCTAAAGTTGTTGTAAAAGATGTGTATTTAATTGATTCATTATGCATGCGAACATGATAAAACCCGTTTTTCAAATCTAACGTTGTGAAGTATAACTTATTCCTTAACCTATCTAAATTATCATCTATCAAGGGGTTGGATAATTATCCTTAACCGTTATCTCATTCAATGCTCTATAGTCAACGCATAGCCTAATATTACCATCTTTCTTTCTGACCAAGACAATTGGAGAAGCATAGGGAGATTGACTGGGCCTAATAATTTCATCTTTCAGTAACTCATCCAAAATACTTTTTAAATTAATTCTATCCGAATACGAAATCCTGCGTGGCCGAAAACTAATGGGTTGATCATGCTTTAATTCAATTTTCATTTCACAAGAGACATCGATTTGTTTAGGTTTGCTTACCTCCTTCTTATAATCAAAATACATTTCATTTACTTTCCGCTCGACTTCCTGTTGGAGACCTGGACCCAAGATCAATTCCTCTTGCTGATTGTCCTTGTCGACTTCAATATTCATAATATCTAAAACATCATTGTTATTACTACTCACATCAACATTGTGTTGCCTATCCTGTTCAAAACTACTAACCCATGAAACAATTATATCATCCCCAAAAGTTATATTTAGGTTTTATTGCTGACAAAATCTCTACCTAAAATAGAACTAAACGACATAGTGTCCTCTGGTACTACATAAAATAAAATTACAACCTTCACGTCCCCTACCATAATTTCGAGGTTACAAGTCCCTAGGATATTTAACCTGCTACCGTTGATTCCTTTAAACGAGTGGTTCCCTACTTCTCTATCCATTAAATTAGGTGGTATGTATCTATTTTTATTAGACTAATGGCGCTGCCTGTATCTATTAGAGCCTCTGTATTATAAGTGCACATAGTCCCCAACCTATCCCTAATACTAAATTGATATTTTAAAATATATGGTTTACTTAATTGCTGTTCCACTACTTTTGTTGTTGTATCAGCTGTTGCTGTGGAAGTGACCTGTGATCGACTGCATTGGGTTGAAATATGTCCTTGCTCACCACATTTGTAGCAGGTTCCCCTTTGAGTTTGCGGTCTTCGGCAATAGTGTGCTTTGTGTCCCAGGCCACCACAATTATAACACCTGCTTGGCTCCCATCTACTTCTATGAAATGAACTGGTCGCAACGGATTGCGGTTGTGTGCTACGCGGTTTGTTTCTGTCACTTCCATGGTCCAAATTGATCCTCACAGCTGTATTTGCACTTTTATACGTACTGAAGTCACACCGGCCTGTATCAACTTGTGTTACTGAATTCATTATTCGTAGTAAGTCTGGTAATGACTGAAAATCTTGCATTTTTGCCTGGGTCTTTAATTGTAAATTGTCAAAGCCATCGATAATATATGAAATCATGTCTAACTCTGACATGTTTAGCCGATTCCCCAACTTGAGTTTATCATGGTAATAAGTAGAAAAGGGCTCACCCGTTTCCATTTCCGGTTTTCGAACTTTTTCATAAGTTGGATTTTGTCCGGCTGACACGAAAAATGGTACGATAATTCATCCTTTAGTTGAGACCAATTCATAACTACATGGTCCACACGGGAGTGGTACCATTCCTTTGCGACACCCGTCATTTTCCCTACCGCCATTATATGCAACATCTTGTCCTTGATGCTATGAACTTCTTGGACGGCATCTACCCTCTGAATCCACGTCACTACATCAAGCTCTTCGGGATTACCGTTGAAACAAGGGATTAATTCCGACGCTGCCTTCGTATCTACTTCCGGTCGATCCAAGCGGTCTACAGGTATCTCCCGTGCACGTGTTTGTACCGGATTATTTATTGCGTTATATGACATAATTGCCCTCACAGTTTGCTGTATTATGTCATCTACCGATATTGTCAAGTTCATCTCGTTTGTTTCCACCGCGTGGTCACTCTCCGTGCAGCTATCGCTTATGTTTTCCATTTCTTGCTTTTCTTCCTCTGCAATATAACGAAATTCTACGTACACCCACGTTCCCACTTCTGATCTGTAGACACCCAGTTTTGTAATATTGCGGGATTGCAAAGATAGACCCAGATTATAATCTATTCCTTTATTTCACCCTGTACACAAACACCACTGATAAAACACGTCTTTCTCTTTCGCCGGTTGCGGAAAAGATCCCGCGTACCAGTTTGATATATGGTGGGAGGACCAACGTTAGTGGCGACATCTGTTGGACCAAGAACACACAACACTGCCGGGAAATTTAAATTCAAAAATAGCTACTACAATACTAAGGTCAAAAGATGTTTACGAAAATTAATTCAGGCAGTTATTCAGAATGAGTCATATGCAAGTTTATATGATTTTAACTATATTAAAATTTTCACATATTTTTTTTATCTAAATACCGAGTTTTCAAGAAATAACCAGTAGACAACCAGACCTTGTAAATTAATACTTAATCAATAACTCCTACGGGATATTTTAAACTCAAAAACCGACAATTACTTATAAGTTGCTTAATTTAAATTGTATTTTATAACGTTTTCTGAAGCAATTTTTTATGCAAAGTGTGATATCTACATTCTCTATATCTAAATCTAACTGTTTTAGAAATATTTTGTATTTGTGTAATTATTGTTTTACTGCAATAAATTAAATTAAGAAGGCCGGTTGGTTGTCAAAAACATTGTCAAAAACAATACTATGTAAATAAACATTGTTGGAGAAAAACAATAATTATACAAACACTAAATATTTCTAAAACGATTAGATTTAGGTAGATACCAAAGAATTTACATAAAAAAATGCTTCAGAAGACATAATAAAATATAGGGTGTTCTATTTAAAATATCCAACTTATAAATTATTATAATTAGGCTTTTGAGTCTAAAACAACCTGTTAAGTTAACGCAAGGATTAATTTGCAAGATCTGGCCGTCTCTCGGTTTAGATAAAATTCTTAAAATATGCGAATATTTTAATAATGGTTAATTTTAGGTATAACATTGATGCTACACAAATTCTATCAAAAATGTATCTCAGAATTCTAATATAAAGGATACTAGTTTTCATGTAAATTAAGCAATATGTACTAATTTATATTATTATTTTAATTGAAGCTAACGTTCTTGCAATCTACTTATAGTGTAATTTCAAAACTCTAATAAAATTTTGTTTTCCATAAATTCCAATCAATACTCTTCGCGTTACTTTTAGGCTAATTTCTATTCATTTCCTAGAAGGCAATTGTGATAAGAATTATCAGCATGACAGAAAAACCCAAAATTAAAGTGAACCCATTAAACATGATTTTACATTTAGAAACTTGTGTGGTGGTAAAAATTATGTCAGCACATGTTTTAGAACAAAGGTTCTATTCTCAAACCAATTAAATTGAATAAAGAATTATATTTAAAATTAAAATCAAACTTAATCGACAAGTTCAGCGAAAGTTATCAACCCGTCATTTTTTAGGTGAGGAACAAAAATCAACATTACAAAATGGCAACAGTTTTTGCAAAACCTTATACAGAAGAAGATCAGAATTATTAGTAGAAACCATTTGTAATCGGTTGATCAGCTACGATGTGAAAGGCAATAAAAATCTACCATGTTTTTTTAGTGCATCTAACGCACTTACTGCGCACAAAATGTAGCTTCTTCTGAAACAAAATGTTTGGAAGGTAGAATAGTTCCTCGAGAGGATCTCCGAGTGACGACAGCTTTATTAAAGGAGAACGCTGTCAGAAGAAGAAGCAAAACGAGGAAGTGTTATAAAAATAACAACTTTGTGGTAAATTTGGGAATGTACAATTTTGAGATGGAAAAACTCAAAATTAAAATTTTGGAAATCAGTGAAATTAAGTGGTCTGACGAAAGTGACTTCTATAGCAATAACTATCAAATTTTATGTTTAGAACATCAAAATAAATAGCTTCAGTTAGTATAGTACTAAAAAACAGATACGGCGAAAGGGTTAAACGTTACCATTACCATATCGCCATCATTTAAGTATATATGCCAAAATAAGATATACAAACAAAAAAATTAAAGAACAACCCGCGAATTAATAGAGGGTAGAGAAACAAAAATAATTATCATACTGGAAGACTGGAATGTAGTGGTAGGAGAACAAACGGAAGAACAGAAACCAAAGAGTGTGAAATGGATAAAAAATACAATAACAGGATAAAAAATTAAAAAAATTTGGTCAAGAAAAAAAATTTGTCATAGCAAACATGTCATTTAAACATTAAAAAAAAATGAAGATACACAAGGAGATGTAGATTCTAGATAGACTATATATTAGTAGAATAAAAACATAAGACTCAAATTAGGCAATGTAAAACCCAAGAGCAGCCTAAAATACATATAATATCAAGTATAAAACAATTCAAACGAAAGTAAAAAATAAAAAGATGGAATGCAGAAAGACTTACATCCATTACAAATATTTTAATTAAGGGTAGAAAGGTAGAAGAAACAATGGGTTATACTCAAAATAACCCACAAATAACATCATCATAAGCCTAATAAAAGAAAGGAGGAAGCATAAACAGGATAATGAAGAATATAGTAGAATCAGAAACTTAATTAATAAAAAAAATAAGAAAGGCAAAAAAATGGTTTGAAGAGTATGCGTAATTTCACTATAGGAAATATATTGGGTGATCTATTTAGAGGTACTTCCTATGACGATGATTTAATTGCAGATCGCGCATGAGTCGGGTCTACTGAAATGGCATTCTTTCTCAGTAGTGTTTAACATTTAAAAATGAAAAGGCTTAGTCCCACACAGTGCCTACAGCCTGTGGAAAACAGAGGCCGACCGGAATGTTACTGTGAATGGTGATCGTTATTGCGCCATGATAACAAACTAATTGATACTTAAAATTGAAACCCGTGATCTCAACGAAATTTGGTTCATACAGCCCGTGAAATCAGGCTTTACTGCGAGGATGATTCGGTGAACAGATCTTTCACGCTTTGGACAAGTAGATTATGTGATATAACACCTCCTGACCTTTTCTTTTAAAGCTATGCAAACTCTATACATGGATAAGCCGGTTACGATTGAGGCATTGGAGGCCAATATTTCGCGAATCATTGGCCAAATAGTCAAACGCGTCATTGAAAATTGGAACTTTAGAATTAACACTGTTAACCGTAGTTACGCCCGACATTTGAAAACAATTATCTTTAAGAAATAATTGTAAAGAATGGTTCTGTTGTTTGATAATAAAGATTATAAAATAAAATTAAAAGTAAATCAAAAAGAAGGCAGAAGACTCTTGAAACAATATATTAAAAAACTACACAACGCTCTTAATAAAAAAAATTAAAATAGAAAGACAAAAAAAAATAAGGCCATCAATAACAACAGAAGAGTTAAGAAAGCGTTAAAGAACTACAATCTGGGAAAGCCTAAGGTATAGCTGTACAGGTGAGCTACTTCAGGCAATCAATGACAAACAAACAGATTATATTTCATCGCTAACTGCAAATACATGACAGGAACTGTATCCACAAATTTTAAAAAGAGCATAATGGATACTATAACCCTTAACACATACTAACTGAATCAATAAATAACAGAATTTGTAAGAAAATAAACGTCAGCCTACAAGAAAACCAGTTTGGGTTCTAAAAGAATAAAAAGAAACAAATTTAATTAAATAGAAAAAAGTAAATAAAAGTGCATATCTAAGAATACTCTTCTTCAAGTCGCATATTTCTACTTGACGTTGCGCGCCCCTGGCATGTATATGTGTTTTGCCTGATAGTAGCAGCTAACGCACTTAACTGCAGAGCTAGGATCGCACATTATATAACATTCATAAACATCAACAATATTTTTCACCAGCGCCGGAATGCTCGAATGTAACTTAAATTACCTCACTACTAGGGTAAAATTACCCACAAAGTGAATAAAATTCAGGAATAGATAAGAAAAAAAATTACCGACACAACTTTCCCTAGACATAATGGGAAGATAGTTGCAGAAGACGCCATGGAAGCCACATTTAGGTAGCACAGCTGCCAGCGGCAACCAAACTGTGAGTAAGACGCAAATTGTTTTTGTTTACATGACGCAACGCACTACAACAGTTTCCTCACCCATTTGCACGACGGCGTGGACACGTCGACAACGCTACCAACCTTGATCAAAGAGGAGCACACATCCCGCCTTTTCACATTGATTGGGACAATGGACAAAACAACAAAGCAATTGTATCAACTCCACTGCCTAAGCAATCCCCAACCATCAAACAACTACGCCACGATGAAACACTACTGCTGTAACACCAACAAAATCAACCATGTTGCATCCCAAACGACAACACTTTACTCGCCCGTACTTAACAACTGCATCACTGCTTCAGGACACCTACACACTAAGTCTTTGGAATTGAACACTCTCGAGATTGTGCCAAAACATTGATCACTACGGTTACTTTTTTGCACGGTTACTATTTCAACAAGTAACTGGACTTGAAAGAACTAAAAGAACCTCATACAAAACAGCTTATTTCATCTTGCATTACAGAACTTATAAAGGAGATTAATCAACGACAGCTACCTATGGAACAACAACTACAAACAATACAGAAATTAATAACAGAGACCAGCAACAAACACCTCTATCTTGATGGATGAGAGAAGACGAGAAACAGATAAAGATCTTGTTAAATATAACGAAATTCAAAGGCTAATCAGACAAAAAATTTGACAGGCTCAGCAAAATGACGTACATGAAAAATGGCGTGAAATTGAAATTCTCGAGAGGAGATATGGTCATTTTAACTTACATAAAAAGTAAAGGAAGCAGCTAAACTACACAAACCTCATCTTATCTGTAGATTAGTGGATAACAATGACAACATCATAGTAGAAAAAAATCAAAAAACATGGAAGGATTATGTCACCTCTCTTTTCAGTGATAACAGAGCAGTACATAGAAAAATAAAAATATTTGAAAATCGAACTGGTCCATCAATACGCATAGACGAAGTTTGAAAAACTATTCATCAGATGAAAGACAATAAAGCTCCTGGCCCGGATAATATTCACTCGGAGATTTTGAAGATGTTTGACAAAAACGGAGTACGATGGATTATCGGAATCTTTAACCACATATATAGCACTGGAAACATGCCACAGATGTTGTTAAAATCAACCTTCATAACACTTCCAAAAAAACAAAGTGCCAAACACTGTTCGGACTATCGTCTGATCAGCCTCATAAGTTATGTCTTAAAGATTTTTCTTAAAATTATTCACCAAAGGATGTACAGACTATGCGAAGAACATATCAAACAAACACAATTTGGGTTTAGGGATGTGGAAACTAGAGAACCACTCTACTGTGTTCAAGTGCTATTCCAACGATGTCGTGATATAAACTGCAATATTTACGCTTGGTTTATAGACTATCAAAAGTCATTCGATAGAGTACAGCATGATAAACTCATCGCTATTCTGCAAAGAATTGAGTTGGACGATTGAGACTTAAACATAATTATAAATTTATAGTGGGGCCAAAGAGCATCCATACGAATAGAGAAAAAAGAAAGTGAAGAAATTGAGATCCAGAGAGGTGTACTATAGGGCTGTGTTCTCTCTCTACTGCTATTCAATCTCTACTCGGAACAAATATTTCAGGAGGCATTGGATGATACTGAACTGGGAATTTCCATCAACGGTCAATTTTTAAACAATATCAGGTACGCGGACGGCACTGTGGTATTTGCAAAGTATTGAAAGCCTACAACAGCTTATGATAAGAGTAGCTAACACTAATGAACAATACGGCTTGGAACTTAACACAGATAAAACCACTTTCTCGAAATTAAGTATCGCATAGAAAGAGCTAGGGCTGCGTATCTGAAAATATTAAGCCTTTTTAAAAGTCATGACTTAAATATAGCTACTAAAATAAAACTACTTCGCAATTATACATTTCCCGTACTATTATACGGAGCAGAATGGTGGACGTTAACAGAATGCACAAGTAGAAAGCTTAAAACATTTGAAATGTGGCTATATCGACGGTTACTTAAGATACCTTAGACAGATCGGATTACAAATGTCACAGAATTAGAAAAGTTTGACATGGAATTAGAGATTTTGAAGACCGTTAAAATCAGAAAACTGAAGTACCTGGGTCACATAATAAGAAACTTACAACGTTACGATCTTCCACAATTGGTACTTCAGGGAAAAGTGTTAGGAAGAAGAGGATCTGGACGACGAAAAATATCGTGGCTAAAAAACCTAAGAACTTGGTTCAACACTACAACTACAGGTCTATTCAGAGCAGCAGTCTCTAAAGTACATATAGCCATGATGATCGCCAATGTCCGTTAACGGATGGCACTCTAAGAAAAAGAAGAAGGTGTAACAACTTCTTCGGTTTTATTTACGGTTTATTAATATTTGGATTGTGGTTGAAAACCATCACTACTAATTTCTCTTTCAATCAGTTATGGAAGAAAGTATTAGTAGGGGTGAGTAGACTTAGCGGAGGTGGGGGTTGTAAGAAGGTGTATGGCTTCACATCAACATAGTTAATTTTTATGTTTAAAATACGTTGTTATGTGTTGTCGATCACTACAACTTTTTGATAAGTTTTCGTTTTAGCAGGTTTGGGTTAAATTTACTGGCCGTAATTTTTGGTTGATGTAAAGGTCATCGTTATGTTGTTGGTTTATATAAAGATTTTTAGTAGTCGGTTGAGTGATCGAGTTATTTTAATTGCAAATTGTTGATTTTGGTAATCGAAAAAATAATGTTTTTCTTCAAGCGACATTAAAACGGCATATTATTGAACTACTGGCAGACGCTAAAAAGGCTTTTTACTGTCTAAACATTAAAAGTAACAGTTCTTTTGTTTTCACAACAATTTACAGGTTGGTACCACGGTTATGTCATATTATGAATGTAACAGTAAAGTACCAACTTGATTCGTCGACAATAAAAAGTCACTATACCACTCGAGAATCTTGAAAATTTGAAAATAACCCATGAAAACTAGCAATAAATGCTTGAAGAAAAATAATATATTCACTTGGGTTAAAATATAATTGTTTTCGCTTAATTTGCGGTCTCGGCTGACGCCTCGCCAGCAAACTTTTAAGCTCATCAATTATATTGTTTAACTCCTGTAAAATAATCTACTATTATCCACAATCACCATATTATAGAGCTATTATTATGCCGTTATGAAACGTATTATAACACCTATAAAACACTAGTGTTTTATATTCCATAAAACATTTGTGTTTTTGTAATATACAAAATTCAAGAAAAATTTGCAGAAAATTTAGTAATTATTTATTAACATTAATATTAACATTCACGTTAACATCAAAAGTAAACTTATTTGCAATATCAGGATTTACATTTACACAAACCACGTTTGAGGAAGACTGCATCGCGGAGATCTCTTGCATTGTGCTGGATTTTCCTTGAATTTTTCTAGCAATATCGATTTTATTTGACTCGCTTTCTTCTATATACCCTCAACAACACTAGATGACCTCCACGCTCCGTGCCTCTTAAGAGTGAGAATATCACCACCAGCATTAGCCAACAGAGTCGCCGAAGAACGGCGCATACTATGGCCCGTGTAGGATTTAGCGTCTAGAAGTTTTAAGAAAGAAGCAATCTGTGAGGGATTCTGGAAATAGTGTTAATTCCACAAGTTGCACGGTGCATTTTAAATTTATATATCGCAAAAAAATCTTCCCTGCGAAATAGTACTTTTAGGACGTAGGCGTATATATTTCTTGCATATCTCCATAACATTAACAGAGAATCCTTCGTCTAATACAGTGAAACTTCTTGACATATTGGTCTTTGTTTCTGGGATGGACACGTAGATAAAAGATCCTTTATCTTTCACATGTTCAATATTTAAGTTTACCAGTTCATTGCATCGTAAACCTCCACAAACACCCATTATGACAGCAACCTAAAAATATTTAAAATAATTAAGATACCAATACAAAAGAAAAGAAAATTGGTTGTATCTTCATCATTAAGTACTTTTCATCAGATGCTGTTTTCAAAGATTGTTCGATGTGTCCCCTCTCAAGCCCTTTTGCCTTCTTTCCCTTGTAGTTTTTGATTGGCCCTTGAGATAAGCAATTAATTTGCCGTATTGTCAATATTTCTATGCACATTAAAAGTTGCTCTTAACATTGAATATTTCGTCTACATCGACGAGGAGGTAAAGTTGATTCTTACATTTAAAAAATAAGCCAACAGGACGTCCTCGTTTATGATGTTTGCACCTCTTTTCTCACTCCATTCATTAAAGGTAGCAAATTCTTTTATGTCTGCATCTTTAGATTTGGCCACAGTTGCAGGGTTACTTCTTCAGCTTCTGCTTTAATTTCTACCGGCAAAGAATCACTTTCTGACATTTTTCAAAACGACGCACACAAACGATTTGTAATTTTTTCACAAATATTGTTTTAATAAACAAGCATCCTAGCAACTAATAATGCAAAGCCGCCCAAAGTTTCACTAAATTTTCTAATATTTGCTATTACATTGAAATTTTAGAACTGTCAGATTACTTATTTTCACATAAATTGGTTTGATTGTGGATAAAATCTTGTATTGCATTCGTGATTTAGTGGCATATTATCCCCTTAAGAAAATTAAACGCTCGAACTTCGTTCTCGCGATTAAAAATTCTTGCGTGGATAATCTGCCTACTAAAACACATATACAATAAATAGCTATAATATTCTTTGTTTGATGCTCTTTGTTGTTAGTTAAGATTTTGTAATAATAAATCCTTGGTTACCCTATGCCGATTTGGTGACTGCACTCCTGTGGTTTCTATTTGATTTTTTTAATTTAAATTGTGTTTGTATTGACAGTTATTCTAAAGGTTTTGTTACAATTTTATTTTCGAGTTTTCCATACAAAACTTTATTTCTTATTACATTAGGATATTATGTGAATGTTTGTATGTGTGTATGACTTGGGTTGCCTAATTGTTTACACGATGAATTTAAATTCCCCGTGTCGACGTATATAAAGGTCAGATTTATCTCAAAGGGGCATTGATAAATGTAGATTTTGTGTTCGAAAATGCGGTTTTGACGTTTTGATTTCTATTATTGTAATATCCATTGTGCTGGTGCAGTGAATTACAAATGTAATTAAAATATCAATTTTATATTGGATCTTGTTTGTATTCACTAATTTGATTGGAATTTATTATGGTGTTGTAATCAAAAAGTTATTTCGATCAACTCATCGTTTGATGGATTTACGTCCAGCACGGATAGATAATCTCTTTATCAGCTTCACTAACACCTGGAAGGTAAGATCTTTATTATTTTCAATCAAACGTTAATTTCCATTTTAAAACCATTTCTACTCACCCGATTCTCTCGCTAGCTGCTTCTCACACCCACAACTTGGTGCGCTACCTGTCCAGGAGCGATTATTTTCTTGACTTTCCGATCTCGGCCAGATGTCCGGGGTCACTACAAAAAATAGAGTATCACAACGTCCGCAACTGTAAGTTATTAAATCTATTTATTTTAAACGTCGGACCTACAATCAAGAGTGACTGGAACATTTGATTGTGCGTGTAAAAATTATTTGATTGTGCGTGTGTAAAGACCCCAAAACGCGTATTTTGTTTAGTTTATGGGAATAATTATATTTGGCGATTTATTATTTTTGTTGACGTCCATCATCATCATCGAAAACATAAAGTTTATTGTGTCATACACCATTGAATCGGTTTTTTTTCTCCCTTTCATTTTTTTTATGTTTCTAATGTACTTAGGTAATAATTGTAAATACGTGTCGAAAAGAAATACGTGTGGTACACCATTACAATTTATTTTTGCTTGCTATTGTAAATAATAAAAATAGTTACCTATAAAGTTTGTTGTAACGTGAACGCAAGTAGTATCGCGAGATTTCATCTGACGACGACGTCAGATATTTTGCGCGTGGAAGTGAGGTTATTGCACTATCCGGGATTTTTCTTTGATTTGCACCTCAACACTAAAGACTCGGACAAGCTTGCTCGACGCCCTTTACCGCATAAATCTCAACATCGCTAAAATTTTAAAAATTATACACACATAAAAAAGTACAAATTCAGTTTACTTATCTTACTATTCAACTTGCGCACTCGACAGTTTATAGAATAGAACTTTATCTACACTGTACATAATTAATACTTGTTTGTTATCATTTTTTTTTTGTGTATGCACATTATTGTCATTTCTGTGGTGCCACACAAGGAAATATATTTTTTTTTCTTCTCTTTTTCTTTTCCTTCTTTTTATAATTTTTTTTGCATCATTTATTCGGTAACAAAACCTTTATATAATTATTGTAGAGTTTTATGCTGGATCTCTAATCCAAGACCAAGACGAGCATATAGGTTGTCTGTGGGAAAGGATTTGGCGCCCTGGTAAAAACAAAATAATTGACACTACGTACCCACCCAAACACCGTTGAGTTAGCGGCAACCTCTTAAGGAATAATCTTTTTTTTTGCTCTGGATTCCTTTATTTTGGCCATCTTACTCTACCTAATTTTACAGAGGTTCAATTTGCAACCGAGAGGTCGCACTTTTGGCGCCCAACGTGGGGCCCGCCCGAAGGGCACTGAAGGGTCTTGAAGGGCATATACCCTCCTCTCTCTTTTTTTTTTTTTTTTCTCTCTTCTTTTTTGGAAGTCAATTTTTTTTGTTTGTTTAATTTTTGTTGCGTGTTTGAACTTTCGCCATGGATGTAAATCGTTTATTGAGTGATGAGTTATCGTATGAACTATTAGTTAGAGGTCGTGCAACTGGTAGGACTGTTGCTGAGAAAAGAGCACTTCTACGTGATGCATTGTATGAGGAAGCTCAAGGAGATCGATCGACACCGGTCGGAGTAAGATTTGAAACCGAGAAAGAACTGGTAATTTGTAGCTTAAAATTAGAAGAGCTTAGTGGTGCAATTCAAGATTTCGATATGGAAAACATGGCAAATGAAACCAAGCGAATAAAGACGAGACTGCTTCATGTCGAACAGCGTTTGCAAAGGATAGTTGCTCAAGATCCTGAGGAACTGAAGAAAATTGAGCATTTCTGTGACGTATTGAAAAATTTATTCCAAGCTCTAGAACTCACGAATAAAGTTGAATCTAAGAAGGAAGTTGTACATACCGGTCAGTCATTGTTGGACTCCCCTAATATCCCAAGTTCTTCCAGAGTTCAAACTCGTGCATCATCTCCAGGACGTTCACGTGAACCGCCTGTAGCGCAGCTTATTGATCATGAGGTGTCCACAAGAGCTGTAGTAGCGCAAGTTAATTTAAGTCCTATTAAACATCCTAATTTAGTTACTGAGAAAGTTGTGTTGAATCCAAATATTGATTTGTCTGGTCACCTTAGTGCCATTAACTTATTTCCAAATCAACCAGAAAAGAAACAATACGCCATTAATCATCCTCCTGAACTTGATACGTACAGTCCCGTCCAAAAATTTGTTCCCATATACAAATGGAATTTAACTTATGATGGCGAAACTACCAGTTTGTCTTCGTTTTTAATTCGTTTAGAAGAGTTACGAGAATCGCGAGGAATTTCGAAGAATCAGTTACTAAAATCTGCAGCTGAAATTTTTACTGGTAGTGCTTTACAATGGTACCGAGCCCATCATCGTTTTATTAAAAGTTGGGACGATTTAGTTGATAATTTAAAAGCAATTTTTTTGCCTACAGATTATGAAACATCTTTGTGGGATGAAATTAGGAGTAGAACTCAACATCCACAGGAAAGAGTAATAATTTTATATCGATCATGGAGAATTTGTTTGCACGTTTGCCGAAAATGCCATCAGAAATTACCCGTTTGGCAATTATTAAGAAAAATCTTCAACCTTATTATAGTCAACAGTTAGCGATCCATCCTATTACGTCTGTGAGCGATTTAGTACGACTATGTCGATCCTTAGAAGATGCAAAAATTAATGCGGAGAAATTTAAACCCCCTCCAACAAATTGGTCGCAAATGCTGGAACCAGATTTAGCTTGGCAAAAACGTAAAGTGCGTTTTGAAGTCAATGAGTTCCATGAATCGTCTCCATCATTGATAGATTTTGATGACCTGTCCGCATCGTCCAGGAATACTGCGGCTAATACTAATATGGTATCACCCGTCCAACCTACACAAGCTATTACTTGTTGGAATTGTCGAAAAACCGGTCACCGAGCGAATGTCTGCACATCTCCCAAAACCACCCACTGTTATGGATGCGGTCACCCTGGAGTTACTATACGTAGCTGTTTCAAATGTACGGGAAACGGTCGCAGAGTGCAATAAGTGGCCGAGAATTGTACTCACCAAAATCTCTTTCATCGGTCAAAATCTTTTCGGAAAATAATCAAGATAACTATGAATATATGACTCCTATTCTAAATTACATTTTACACATTGTGAAGACGACTTGAGGCCATATTTGACAGTTAATATTTTAGGCATTGAAATTAGAGGTTTGTTAGACACTGGAGCCACTCGTACAATATTAGGTTCTATTGGATGGAAACTTCTCGATAAACTAGGTATAAAAATAACCAAATCATCAATATCTTCGTGTGTAGTAGCCAACAGTCAAACTTGTACCGTAGTAGGATCAGTCACGTTACCATTACAGCTTGAAGGTAAAGTTCGAATGCTCACTATGTTGATTGTACCAGAGTTAAATCACCCGCTAATATTGGGTATTGATTTTGGAGAACCATGGGAATAATTCCAGACTTAAGAAGAAATTGTTGGACATTTTCCAAAGATGCAGCGTTGCCTGAAATTAGTGCTGTAGTGGCCAAAGCGACATTGTCACCCGAACAACAAACTCAATTGGAATGCTTGGCCGATAAATATTTTAGTCAAATGGGAAACAACATTGGTTGTACGAATCTAGTTGAACATCGCATTATCACCACTGCTGCCCCAATTAAACAACGAGCATACAGAGTTTCACCAGCTATGCAATCGAAGATTGATGAAGAAATAAACATCATGTTAAATAACGACATTATCGAACCCTCGTCATCAGGTTGGTCTAGTCCTGTTTTGATGATACCCAAGAAAGATGGAACATATCGTTTATGTGTCGACTACCGGCAATTGAATAAGGTCTGTCACAAAGATGCTTACCCCATTCCATTCGTCTCCACAATCTTAGATCAACTCAGGAATGCAAAATATCTTACCTCCTTAGATGTAAAATCGGCATATTGGCAAGTCAAAGTTGAAGAAAGTTCGAGACCTTACACCGCTTTCGGAATTCCTGGAAGAGGACTATTTCAATTTAAGAGAATGCCGTTTGGTTTAGCGAACAGCCCTGCAACATGGCAGAGATTGATAGATCGAGTGTTAGGGCCAGAACTAGAACCGCATGTCTTCGTTTATTTGGATGACGTTATTATTGTGACTGAGACTTTTGAAACTCATCTTGTCGTGTTGGAGAAGTGTTTAGATCGGCTCTTGAAAGCAGGTCTAACGTTATCTAAAGAAAATGTCAACTGTGTCGTCCCGAGTTACGGTATTTAGGGTTTGTGGTGGATCAACTGGGGTTACATGTAGACCCCGAAAAGTTAAGGCCATAATTGAAATTCCAACACCTCGGAATACTACAGAAGTCAGGCGATTGATAGGAACAGCATCTTGGTATCGCCGTTTTATACCTGGGTTCGCATCATTAATTGCTCCGTTAACGTCATTGTTGCACAAAAACAAAGCTTGGAATTGGTCAAGTTTTTGTGAGGAAGCTTTTCAGAAGGTAAAAAATTATCTTGTTTCGGCTCCTGTATTGAGTTGTCCCAATTTCAATCTACCATTTACAGTACAAACAGATGCTTCAGCTTTCGGATTAGGTGCTGTTCTATCACAGGAAGATGAGGACGGAGAACATGTGATCTGTTATCTCAGTCGTTCGTTGAGTGCTGCTGAAAAGAAATATTCGACTACCGAGCGTGAATGTTTGGCGGTTATTTTTGCGGTAGAGAAACTTCGACCCTATTTAGAAGGTTATCATTTCAAGGTTATTACTGACCACTATTCATTACTTTGGTTGCATAATCTTAAAGAACCTACTGGCAGGTTAGCTCGTTGGGTTTTGCGCCTACAGCAATACGATTTTGAAGTGTGTCATCGTAAAGGAAAAGATCACGTTGTTCCTGATCTATTATCACGTACTGTCACTGAAATATCGGTCGTTGAAGACACAACAAATACCAACATACAGGATGCCTGGTATAAGAAAATGATAACTAAAGTAAAGCAGAATCCATTACATCACCCCCATTGGCGTATTGAGAACGGCAAGTTGTTCAAGTATGTTAAAGTTTCTTATCCGGGTCTTCGTGATGAAAGTGATTCTTGGAAAATTGTAGTACCGAAAGAACGGCGAAAGACCATAATAGTACAATCACATAACTCCACTGAAGGTTGTCACGCCGGTATGTTCAAAACATTTAAGAGATTGCAAGCCCAATACTATTGGCCTAAGATGAAAACCGATACGACTAAATATGTACGATCGTGCAAACTTTGTGCTCAAACTAAATCGGATCAAAGAGCTCCAGCAGGACTTTTAGGAAAGCATCTTACGATATCGAGACCGTGGGAAATGATTAGTATTGATTTGTGTGGACCTTTGCCTCGTTCAGCAAAAGGTTACACATTGATTTTGGCAATCTCTGATTATTTCACTAAATATGTTGTACTTGTTCCTTTACGAACGGGTACTGCTTCTGCGATAGTAGACGTTATTCGGGATCAGATATTTTTAGTTTATGGCACTCCCCATAGAGTAATTTGCGATAATGGAACACAGTTCCGGTCAAAAGAGTTCCGAGAAATTTGTAAAGAGTTTAAAGTCCACATACAGTTTACGCCGTTATACCATGCCCAAGCTAACCCTGTAGAAAGGGTTAACAGAGACGTTAAGGCTATGTTAACCGCGTATGTGTCCGAAAACCACAAAAATGGGATCAGTATTTACCTAGAGTTGCTTGTGCATTAAGGACTTCAGTTCATGAAACCATAGGAGTTACGCCATACTTTGCGAATTTCGGAAGAGAGCATGTTCTTTTGGGGACCGCCATCATACCAAAATCTCACCAATTGAAGAAGCTAGAGTACCAACTCAGCGTGAAGAAGAATTTAAAAGTTGTTTGTAGATATCAAGAAACGTTTAGAAATCGCGCACAATAGAGCCAAATCGCGTTATGATTTACGTCGTAGACAAACCGAGTTTGTGGTAGGAGATAGGGTGTACCGAAGAAATTTTGCTCTTTCAGATGCTGCAAAGAACTTTACATCAAAATTCGCACCACGTTATATAGGACCATTTATCATTAGAAAGAAGCTTTCTTCAGTATCTTACGAATTGATGGATGACAATCGTGTTAGTAAAGGATTGTGGCATATACGAGATTTAAAAGAAGAACCACCCGATTTAGATATGTCTTAAGATGATTTTTGTTGACAACCTGATCTGATATGATTATAGTGGAACAAAACTTTTTTGTAAGGGAGAGTTGTTACAATTTTATTTTCGAGTTTTCAATACAAAACTTTATTTCTTATTACATTAGGATATTATGTGAATGTTTGTATGTGTGTATGACTTGGGTTGCCTAATTGTTTACACGATGAATTTAAATTCCCCGTGTCGACGTATATAAAGGTCAGATTTATCTCAAAGGGGCATTGATAAATGTAGATTTTTGTGTTCGAAAATGCGGTTTTGACGTTTTGATTTCTATTATTGTAATATCCATTGTGCTGGTGCAGTGAATTACAAATGTAATTAAAATATCAATTTTATATTGGATCTTGTTTGTATTCACTAATTTGATTGGAATTTATTATGGTGTTGTAATCAAAAAGTTATTTCGATCAACTCATCGTTTGATGGATTTACGTCCAGCACGGATAGATAATCTCTTTATCAGCTTCACTAACACCTGGAAGGTAAGATCTTTATTATTTTCAATCAAACGTTAATTTCCATTTTAAAACCATTTCTACTCACCCGATTCTCTCGCTAGCTGCTTCTCACACCCACAACTTGGTGCGCTACCTGTCCAGGAGCGATTATTTTCTTGACTTTCCGATCTCGGCCAGATGTCCGGGGTCACTACAAAAAATAGAGTATCACAACGTCCGCAACTGTAAGTTATTAAATCTATTTATTTTAAACGTCGGACCTACAATCAAGAGTGACTGGAACATTTGATTGTGCGTGTAAAAATTATTTGATTGTGCGTGTGTAAAGACCCCAAAACGCGTATTTTGTTTAGTTTATGGGAATAATTATATTTGGCGATTTATTATTTTTGTTGACGTCCATCATCATCATCGAAAACATAAAGTTTATTGTGTCATACACCATTGAATCGGTTTTTTTCTCCCTTTCATTTTTTTTGTTTCTAATGTACTTAGGTAATAATTGTAAATACGTGTCGAAAAGAAATACGTGTGGTACACCATTACAATTTATTTTTGCTTGCTATTGTAAATAATAAAAATAGTTACCTATAAAGTTTGTTGTAACGTGAACGCAAGTAGTATCGCGAGATTTCATCTGACGACGACGTCAGATATTTTGCGCGTGGAAGTGAGGTTATTGCACTATCCGGGATTTTTCTTTGATTTGCACCTCAACACTAAAGACTCGGACAAGCTTGCTCGACGCCCTTTACCGCATAAATCTCAACATCGCTAAAATTTAAAATTATACACACATAAAAAGTACAAATTCAGTTTACTTATCTTACTATTCAACTTGCGCACTCGACAGTTTATAGAATAGAACTTTATCTACACTGTACATAATTAATACTTGTTTGTTATCATTTTTTTTGTGTATGCACATTATTGTCATTTCTGTGGTGCCACACAAGGAAATATATTTTTTTCTTCTCTTTTTCTTTTCCTTCTTTTATAATTTTTTTTTGCATCATTTATTCGGTAACAAAACCTTTATATAATTATTGTAGAGTTTTATGCTGGATCTCTAATCCAAGACCAAGACGAGCATATAGGTTGTCTGTGGGAAAGGATTTGGCGCCCTGGTAAAAACAAAATAATTGACACTACGTACCCACCCAAACACCGTTGAGTTAGCGGCAACCTCTTAAGGAATAATCTTTTTTTTTTTGCTCTAGATTCCTTTATTTTGGCCATCTTACTCTACCTAATTTTACAGAGGTTCAATTTGCAACCGAGAGGTCGCAGTTTATTCATCATATTCATAGAATTTATCTACGTGATCTAATTATAAAAAATAATAATTGTCATCCAATACTTGTATTAAATATAATTGTTACCGGTTTCGACTTTAAAATTACATAAAAGTCATCTTCGGACAAATTCTACAAAAAATTAAACGCTAACAATAATAATAATAAATAAATCTTATGCTTACATTCAAAAATTAATACTTCTAATGTATTAAGTAGACCAATTTGGCTTTTGTTTAATGGCTCTCTAAGAACTGGAATCGTCCCATCTAGATGGAAATATGCGCTAGTCACACCAATTCATAAAATGGTTCCAGGAATGACGTCACCAACTATCGTCCAATTTCTATCATACCATGTATAGCTAAAATAATGGATAAAATAATGGCTACTTATTTATCGGGGCACCTTGGCTCCCTAATTATTGATAACCAACATGGTTTTAAATCAGGTTGCTCAACTACGACGAACTTGCTTGTTTTTGGCCAGTATGTGGTGAAAGCCTTGGAGGAAAGTCTAATTGTAGATTCTGTTTATACTGATTTCTCCAAGGCGTTTGATACTGTTGATCATAAACTTCTACTGGAAAAGCTCAGTAGTATGGGAGTTAGAGGTGTACTGTTAAGATGGATCAGTTCATACTTATTTGGTAGATCCCAGTCTGTACGTATTGGTAACATGGTATCGCTACCAATATCGGTAACATCCGGGGTACCCCAAGGGTCTCATCTCGGCCCTCTCTTATTCAATTTGTTTGTAAATGACATCTCTACCTGCTTTACCTGTTGCCAATACTTACTCTATGCTGACGACTTAAAAATCTTTCTTAAAATAAAATCTAATACTGATTCCCTTAACATGCAAGAAGATCTTGATAGATTTAATAATTGGTGCGGCCGTAGTAAATTTACGTTGAATATATCTATGTGTGTCACTATATCTTTTCAAAAAAACAAAACACGTATTTAAGAGATTATAAACTTGATGGTGTTTCTCTCAATAGAGTTTATAGAATTAAAGACCTAGGTGTAGTCCTCACTAGCAACTGGTCATTCTCTGAGCACATTTGCATCATTTGCTCCAAAGCCAATCAAATATTGGGTTTTGTCAAACGGAATACAGCTACTTTTAGAAACATCTAAACTATTCTTCATCTTTATAAAAGTTTGGTAAGACCTCAACTTGAATATTGTATGGTTATATGGTCCCCGTATACAATAAAAGATGTGACGGAATCGGATCATATTCAACGTAAATTTATAAAGCATATTTTATTTAAATTTAAATTCAATTTAGAAGGCAATTATGACGATGTCATCTACAAGTTCGGTATTCAAAACCTAGCACAAAGACGGAAAATCTTTGACATTTTGTTTGGATATAAACTTATTAATGGGACGGTTTACTCACCCACACTTCTGGAAATGTTAAGTATTCACGTTCCTGCCAGATTAACGCGTGCACAAAACACATTTCATGTTCCTTTAATGAGAAGAGATTATGGGCGCTATTTTGGCATTGCCAGAATAATTACAAACTGCAATAAACTAAATTTTGATTTTTTTCATGATAGTATTGGCTCTTTACGTCGTCGCATTAAAAAATTAAATAAAATATTATATTGTACATTAAATCCGCGATTACGTGTAATTAGTTAAGTATAAAAAATCTATTGTATTACACTAAATTGTTAGTATTGGTATGTGCATGTTTTTATTACTTTAAATGTTAATTTATATGTATGGCTTAGTAATTTTTACTGTTACATTCTATAGATTTAGGTTTTACTCTCATTAATTTACTTTCAAGATATTCTCTTTTTCTTACTCTACGCAATATCTTAAATATATCCATATTCTTTCTTTAGATATAAGTGCCACGTATTTATTCTTAATTTTTAGTGTAACATATGTATGTACATTATTTGTAAAATGGTATTAGCTGTAAATAAAGTTAAAGACTGTAAAATGTCAAATTGACATAAAACAATTAATTTTTAGATGTAAGCAAAGATGACGTGAAGGAAGATAACTAAATTTGGAAGGATGTTTTAAATTTTGTAGTTTAAACAAAGTTTGAAAATGTTAATTTGATTATTGATTAATAAATTTGAATTTGTGATGTGAATATATATATTTTCGAGTATATCTAAAATGTGTTTATTGTTATTATTAACATTAAAAGGATGAATAAGTTGTTGATTTTTAACTGAGTGTTTTTCTGTAATAACATGATAAGCAAAAAGTAGATTTTATTGAATCATTCGTTTATAAGATTATCTACGTGAATTCAAATTGTATGAATGTTTTTAAATTATGAAATACGGTCATTGCTAATCGCTAATTAATTTTTTTTTCAATTTAATAATTTGTTGACTTTTGATTTACCATTAAACATATTATGTCATAGGTGAAGGAAATGCGTTGTCAAGAATAATTTAAGCTCCATTATGTAATTTTTTTCATATCATAGATCAAGAATTAGAGGGTGGTACCATTATCAGTATAGACAATAATTCGTTTTTTTTACTGTTTTTTTACCCTAAACAAATTGTCTGCAAGATGTCACTGTTTAATGGTGTTTTTCTTTATTTTCAGTTGCAAAATATTGTTTCGTTACTCGTCTTCATAAATTATTTCAATCTAGAAAATTTGTCTTCGGGAGAACCCATTGATGAAAGAATTGTATGAATTACCCTATAATAATTATATTAATTTTGAATTGGTAAAATTTGTAGTACGAACTTTTTCTATAAATGTTATTTTGTAGTGGGAAATCACAAACAATTTAATTTAAAACAGTTATTATTTATTCATGATGCTTAAAAATTACCCTTTTAATCCATATGTACTACAACATTAACGCGTTTACATTGTATTTTTAATGGCAATTTGCTGTTTTTAAATTAAGTGCAATTAATTATACTTTATTTGCTTATTTCTTTGTTTATTAATTATTTTGTACACGTTGATATAACATGGTGAGTAAATATTGTTACTGAGTTAATTCGTTGTTATTGCGTAAATATATTATTTCATTATACACTAAAAATTCATTTAAACCATGTTCTATTTGTAAAGCGAATTTTTTAAAATAGTTTCATTACTGTCAGCAGATTTTGAAACATCTAACTAAGAAGTTATTTAAAATTTTTGTTTATGCAAAACAATTAGAAATTTAAAGTAAATATAAGTAAATTATTTGTATAATAAAAAAATAAGCCGTTACATTCGGTTAACTTAGAGACAATCTAAAATTATCGTATTCCATATAATTATTTACACAAAAATTGTTAAAATTTATTCGTTTTTTGTTTAAGAAGTTGTAATAGTTATTTAGTTTGAATTAATAAAAAAATGTGTGTAAGATTAAATAAATTAATTTTTCATTTTCTCTAACGTGTAATTTTCTTGCTGAAATTGTTTTATTAGAAAATTTTTGTTTTACCGATTAATAGCATTGTTAGCACAATTATGATGCTAATGTATTACGTAGAATATATCAGTAATGTCACAGCTTGATCTATTCGTAATAGTGTTTTACATTACAAGCCACGTAAAATGGTTTTTACTGGGGAATGAAGGCGACTATAACTAAAAAGTCAAAACAGTGCAGTTCTAAATTTTATTTTGTTATTCATTTTGAAATTGTACAAGAAACGAAAATATTAAATCAACTATTAGGTACGATAGGGTAATCCTCACTGTGTGGGTAGATTAAATTATTAATTATTTTTCATTGAAATTTTTTGATAGTTGTCCAAGTGGTACCAAATACTTAGTTATTATTATATGAATACAATTACAATATTTGTTAATTATTGTTTTTAATCTATTTGTTTGTTGGCAGCTTTCCATTTTTGTTTCATTTTCTTTAATAGTTTCTCGCACATCCGTATTTCTAGATGTGGCATTTCTTTGACTTTTTCTACTATTACGAACTCTTCCATCATATGTACACCCTTGGACTTAAGTAAAGCCTAAGTCTTCTTGAAGCACTTCACATTGAGCACAGTAATTACTAATTACTACTTAACACAATTCTAGCGCTGTAGTATGTTGCAAAACGAATAATGCGATGGTCTTATTAGTGTTAGTGCTATTTCCCTAACTAATTAATATTTGTATACTTTTTGAAAATATCCGTAACAATACCTACAATTATAATTTCATTTTAAAGTGTTTTTGAAATAAGTTTGAAAGTATTATAATATTACAAATCTTATAAATATCTTGCACATTTTTGACAATGTTCTTTAAATGCAAACACTTATCGGTCTGGTTCTCATCAGATCTTATAAAGCTATTAAGAAAGAAGCGATTAGTTCATACTAAGTTTAGGAAAACTGGTGATTTGATTTCAAAAAATCACTTTTAATCTCTAAGAAATCAATGTCATAGAGCCTTGAATCAGTGCTATCAATTGTATATTTCGAATGCAGAACGAGATATAAAAGTTTTGGGGATTTATCAAACGAAAACGCAACTCAACCGCTATTCCTCAGAATATGACCTTCAATGGTAATGATATATTAGATCCCGCCAATATCACTGAAGCTTTTGCGAACTATTTTGGTCTATTTTGCTCCTTGTCATTGTCCCAAGCGACTGTAAATTCTTCCTCATATTCGATCAGAAATGCATTTGTTACCAACCATAAGCAATGGGAATATACATAAAGTGACAACTTCTCATTAGAACGCATTTTATAGGATTTGGTTTTAAAAGCATTAAAAAAAATTTTATCAAGTTACACAATGGGACCTGATACTATACCATCTTTTATACTTAAAGACTTGGCATGTATATTTTATAAACCGTTAACTACTATCTTTAACTTATCTTTAAAATTGAAACGGTTTCCTAACTGCTGGAAATTATCCAAAACAATACCAATACACAAAAGTGATAGCAAATGAAAAATTGAAAACTATTATCTAATATCATTGATTAAAAACTTTGCCAAAGCATTTGAAATTGTACTACATAACTTGACAAATTTTGAAGTCAAAAATTAAATCACACCGGTACAACATGGGTTTGTGAAAGGCCGCTCTACCATTACTGACCTATTTATTATTACCCAGGATATTGTTGATGCACTAGACGACGGATCTCAACAAGATGTTATTTATTTAGATTTTTCTAAAGCATTTGACAGTCTTAGTCATGACGTTATATTAACCAAGCTGCCAACTTTTGGATTCTTCGAACAGCTTTGTACATTCATCGATGATTACCTGTTTGAGCGATAATTTTATGTCGGATGTTAAGGTCACATTTTAAAAATTAGTGCAACTAATAGAGGTGTTCCTCAAGGATCCGTTTTAGGCCCTCTTCTTTTTAACATTGCTATAAATGACGTCATCAATAACTTAAAATATCCTACTTTACTATATGCTACTGATCTTAAATTATACCGTCGTATTAACTCTGTTAATGATTGTGAGCAGCTACTAGATGACCTAATATCCTTATTGAAGTGGTGCAATGTAAATCAATTAAATTTAAATCTGAACAAATGTGTGACAATGTCTCTTTCTCTGAAACACAACATTATTTAACATTTATATAAGTTGCAGAATCGCGTTCTCGAAAGACACAACTATTATTCGTTCCTCATATAACGCGACTAACATCAGATTGCAATAAAGCCATGGGTTACGTCATAAGAAATTACCGTGAGCTAACTGACAGTGATTTTATGAAACTTTTATATTATGCTTTCAAAACTTGAATATGCTGCTATTATTTGGTATCCATTCTATAAAAAACATACTGACGCTTTGGAGAAAATACAAAGAAAATTCGCAAAATATATATGTTATCGTAATGAGGGGAAGTATCCTCCGATCGGATGCGAAAATAATATTATTCTCCAGAAGACAGCTCTTTGTTTATTAGAAGAGAGACTCAAGCTATTGAGAATGTATGAAGCAATATTGTTTGAGAATGGAACGGCGATGAATATAACGGCATTCGAGAAAGGACTGTTGAGGAGTTGATGCAACATGCAAAATTTGGGAACACTTTTGCCCAAGGAATATTTGTGAGACCTTTACAAACAGCAGAATGCAGCATTATATCGACGGGAATGGATATTACATTAATTATTCATATATTTTTTATGTAATAGCTTTAATACTAAACTAATAAAAATTTCTTAGTTAGTTTATTTTTTACAATACTTTAGTGTTTACAATTTTATTTATTACCAGTCTGATGTTAACTCTCACTGATTTGTAATTTGAGTAAAATTCTTTGTTTTTAATTAATTAGTAATAAACATTCCATAAAACATAAGAAATTATAAGATACAGTTTGATTTACAGAATATCAACATACAAAGAAAATTTTTCTTAATATAATAAATCGAACAATTGCGGATCCATATCCTAAGTATTACACAGATAAATAAAAGTAAGTGATGTTTACTTAATGTCTATATTAGCCAATACAGAAATGTTGTTTTAAAAGTATAAAGAGGTTCCCAACTAATCGACAACTTTGTCGACCACTTACGACATTACTATATCGATGACAAACACTTACATCACATCAAGTCAAAATCAAAGCAAATAATTATAACTAACTTTAGGGCATAAAACTCTATTTAATTGTTTTTTTAAGACAATGAAATAATCCAAAGAAAGATTTTTGAAAATACTTTCTACTCTAGCTGAAAGAACTTTTATTCCACTATTCCACAATTCGACTTTATCATCAAAAGTTGTAACACAATTAATCCATTTAATAAGAATCTGTAAAATTCTCAAAAAATATTTGAAATAATTAAAAAAAAACACAGTTTTAAATAAATGTTTAGATTGGATGTATGTAAAATGTAACATAAATTAAAACAATTATTTTGAAAAATGTATAGAAATTACAAAGTTAACCTTTAGTAGAGTCATGTAAGTGAAAAAAAGACAATTTGCGAAAATATCGGTTGAAGCTTAGCGACCCGGTACAAAACGGTTGTTTTGGTGCCAATAACAACACCCTTAAGTTTTCTCCATCCAACGTTTGGGGCAACACCCGTTTTTGCAATAAATAGTTTTTTAACCCTTTTGTCTTTAAAAATTATTATGACAGAATTATTTTTGGCGTAAAATTAATAATAAAAATGTTTCTTCTCTTTTCAACTTAATCCGCGGACACACTGTACTATACACTATACCGTAAATAGCTAATTCTGAAGTCGCACTTGAGTTAGATAAAATTTGAGTTATCACATTTTGGTTTTTCCTTTATTCTTACGAGCATTTGGACAAACTGGGAAGCATTTTGAAGAAATGGTCATAATTTGACTAAAAGTTAAATATTGGCAATACTATCTCATCTTTTTATTTGAAATTTGGTATGCTGTTTATAGTCCATAATGACTAGTTTTTTTAACTGAATCTGTCAATACTTCACCGAGTTACACGCGATTGAATTTTACCGTGTTTTTTTGTATATATATATAATACATAACAGGAGAGGGGGATATACAGAGGGGGTTGTACCTTAAACCAAAATGTTTCTTGAACATAGACAATAATGCTGTGCAAATCTGGTTCCTAAACTTCAAGGTAAAGTAGGTCAAAATAATTTTTAAAGCCTGAATACTCCAAAAAAGAGTTAAAAACCCCTTTTTTGCAAAAAAAGGTGATGCCTCTAAAGTTAGATGGAGAAAACTTAAGAATGTTGTAATTGGCACCAAAACGAACATTTTGTGCCGGTCGCTAAGCTTTAACCAATATCTTCGCTAAACATTTTACTTGACTCGATTACTTCCCGAAGATACCTATTCTTTAATTGTGTTTTTGAAATACAAGTAATATAAACTCATGCAAAGTATTCAAACTCGTTAAAGGATTAAGTACCTACTCCTTCAGAATTGTAAAACCTTTACCTGCACTAAGCACTTTAAGTCACAGAGATGTCCAACTGTTATGGTTGTTTATAAAGCGGCACAGTATTAAAATTATAACAAATAACCAAGTAATCACAGTGTGACAATGTAAAAATGAATTATAGGCATATACACTATCAGTTTATTTAGGCGTCAGAAACAAAACTAAATTATCGCGCGCAGCGACACACGATATACTCATAAGTAATTGGGCTTTAAAATTAATAAAGCTGCCTGAATTCATACACAAAAAACGCGTTTTGAAGTTAACGGCGTTTCGCTGTACAGTTAATGAAAGGTAAATACTTAAAACTAGACCTGTCTGACATATATCGGTGACAGCTTCACAGTACGTCACAAGTTCATCTGTTTGTTTAGTCGATTTGTATGTTTTTGCAAATATTCATCATAATAGGCCAATTTACCTTGAAATCATTTAGAGTAAGGGATTTCAAGTTTCTTGAAGTTGCTTAGTCCGAACTGGGTTTAATCTCGTCCATTAAACGTTCCTTTTTCTTTTTTTCTAATTGTGCTTTTAACATAGAAAGTTTAGGTAAAGTTCCAGTTTTAAATGGGTAAAATCTTATTAAATACCATTATTAATTAATTCGTAACGGAAAAACCCCATTAAAATTTCTTAATATTCTCTGAAATTTTTTTAACTATCATCTTCTACGTCGTAAGTAACATTTCTTTGACTTATTGTAACCATTGTGAACTTTGGATTTTATCGCCATCTCACCACGTTTTCACGTTTTAGAACTCTTGGCCAAAAGACGTGTTTGTTTCTACTTCTCTCTCTTCTAATGTTACCACTCATCCGGTTTAGAATACGAACCGACTACTTTTCAACGTAATCATCAATAGGTCATATAAGTTGAATTTGTGGATGTTCTAAGTTATTAATTTATTTAAAACGCGATTGTATCTGTATTCCTACATAATCCTTGCGCTATATATTTGATCGATGTGATTTGAAAGATCGTTCAAAAATTAATATTATGTGTTTTTGCTTTTTAGTTTCCTGTTAGATTTATTGTCGATTACCGGTACGGAAGGTGAGTTTTCTATTTACCGTTAGTAAAGCTAATCTTATTTGTGTGAGTCCTTTAAGATTCAATTATTCATTTTGTCTGATGATTACTAAAATTATTCGTTTGTTGTGTATTTTATATGTATTTTGTGTCTATAACTGGTTTAGTCATTTTCCAAAATTATATCTTTTTAGTTTAACGGTTTGTTTTTGTGTCTTAAGGTTTCTAGTTGCTTTAGAGTATTTACTAAGCGTTTTGTTAGGTAGCGCCCTTTTTTTTATATTTTTTGCCGTGTGAAAGCCTTCGACTTAATTACTACCAAATACACCCACGATCTTTCTTCGACTAGTAGAGCGAAGGGTAAGATTTCATCATTACCATTTAAATTATTATTTTGATAACAACCAACCGTGAAAAAGTGTCACCGTTGTGATTATTTTATATCTTTGTATATAAATTGTTGTAAACTTAATGCTGACGAATACAAGTAAAACCACCTTGATGTTGTTAATGGTTTGTAAAGGTTTTCCCAGCTTGGTTGGTGGAAGAAAACTTCAATTTGCAACGAGCAGACAAAAATGAGTTCCAAAAAGACCTCTTTAATCAATCCTGGCTAGCAGTAACAATAAACAACCTTAAGGGATAAAACAAAGCAGACCAACTGATGATTAAAAATCTAAACAAATAAAAATGATGTACCACTACATTTTTTCTAAGGTTGTTGTAATTTAATCAATTACATAGTCCTCTTAGGTACAGTCCAAGAATGGGTGGGAGTGAATTTTTTTTGCTAAAAACGAATTTAACCCTAAAGTTGCTCCAGGGCGTCAGGTTTTCTAAGAATTTTAACTGAAATGGTTAAAATTGACTATTTTGATGGATTTTGTTTAAGCACCAAATTTCTTTTTAATGTTTCACAATTGCATCGTAAAGTACTACTATTGGGCTTTAAAATACATGTTCCAAAATTACTCTACAATTTTTTAAAATAAAGGTACAATTTTGATGAAAATAAAATGAAGAAAATAATCTGCTTAATTTCTTATTGTTGTTGTTTGAGAAAAGACATCAGTGAACAAGTTAGAGAGGAAACGTATACCGAGGGCAGTCGTTAGAATTGCTGTTGTTTCTTAACAACCTCTGGTGATCTTTTTTTCCCAAATGTAGGCTGGTATAATTAAAAAAATAATCCTTGACCGCACCTCATGAAATTTCACAAAAATTACTTTTTTTTGTTAAGGGAAAAATCTTATCAAATAAGGTTAAAAACTAACTTCAAACTCTTACGGTCAAATTGCATTTTCGCATACAACCTTAAGCTAGATCAGAGGAAGATCCAACTAACATAGGCAAGCTAAAGAGAATATCCGACCAATTAAATTAAGATTAGAAAAAGATCCTGCCAATTAAGAGTAAATCGGAAGAAAATCCAACCAATTAAAGCTAAGAAGAAATTCATAAAAATAATTAAAATAGCCAATTTAAAAAAAACTGACGTGCTGGAGCAATTTTAAGGTCAGATTCGTTTTTAACACAAGAAATCTACAAGAATAACCCCACTCATTCTTCGAATTGATAAAAGTGCAATTTCGCACTATGTTATCTTTGTGGGAATGTTAAATTTCGGGCCAATATTAAAAATTCTGTATAAATTTCGAATGAACTAAAGACTGAATAAATTATATTGTCATACGACAATTATTAATTGTATAAATGTAATCTACAATTACAATCAAAATTTAACAATTTTTAAAAACCTAAATTAAATACTTTATTTACTTTAATGGTATGCTGAAGAATATACATAGAACAAACATCTGCAAATACTTTCCATGTTATTTGTGTTCATTATTGTATTGTTTCAATAAATACGTATTGTATCTATATTTCATGTTGGTATTAATTAAATCGTACTTAAATAAATTTAACAATACAATTATTACACAATTGTTTGGTTTTATGATAATACAATACAAACATAAACAATAATTATGTGCGCTATGGGTATCGGGAAACAGAAATATTAACACAAATATCAAACAGTTTTTATCATATAACTACTGTATAACGATCAAAGACCAGCGACACATTTTTTTTGCCAATTATATGTTACTCGCATACATACATTTAGATACCGAAAGCGTATTTACAAGAAGGTTATGCGATACTGTAGTGCTGGATACAGTAGGTGCTTTAATCCTATTACAAGCAGACTATTAATTAGGGCAGCTTATACTTAGTCCTACATTTAGTAAACACCTGCATGGTTCAAAGCTTTTACTTTGCAACAAAATTCAATTTAAATTTCTTATTTCTAATAATTCCGGTTTGAAACAACATAATTACTTTTATTAATTAACTATATAACTAAAAGTGCCGGTAAAAAAAAAGTTATTACTAGTAAAAAAAATCTAAAATACCATAATTTTTGTTGTAGGTTTTTTAAATTTTAATTTATAGTCACTTTTTAAATAGAAGTTATTTGTAGTCATTGTTCTGGAAGTTGATCAGTTAAATAAAAGTCTTACCCATTCAACTTGTTATAAATTTATTGATAGTATGGTTCTAGTCACTTTAATAAAATTTTTTTGGTACAAAATATTGGCTTGATTTTTGTAACTAATAGATAGTTTGTGGAGTTAGATAATTGCCGATGACAATTTTGGTTAAAATTTGGCACAATTTAAACAATAAATTTAAAGTGCAAATACCTTAAAAAATAAAGTTAAATTCAAATTCTATGTAGACACTGCATTTTTTATAAATCGATGAGAATGTGCCTTTGTTGTGAATATAGCAATGTATTTTTCAACTGAAACTACGGATTAGTACAATTTTTGGAATTTTTTAATAGAATAAAAATTAAGAGGTACCCCAAAAGTAGTCGACATAAAAACTTGTTTCAAACATATTGCGGTTATTAATGTTTGTTATTACGAGTTGTTATGGTTTATTTGTAACCACACTATAAAGTTAAGTCAGTGTCGAAAACATGTCCTGCAGCTCTGCTACTCGTAGAGGGATCGTGGGTGTAGTGAACTTACTAGAGCAATTACGATCAAAAATAAACCGTCAGATGGTAGAAATGTAATCTTAGGCCTCAAAAACATCGACAACATATAAAAATAAACAATAATGTGGTGTAGGTAAAAGCACAATACAAATTATTAAGATAATAATCAAATAGGACGATTTGTTCTCTTTAAAATACAGGCAAATTGCCTGTAGTTACTAGCCGCACCGAATATCTACGCCACTGGCAAAGGGCGTGGGCGTAGTAAATTTATAATCGCTTTAATAACCAGCTGCTTGATTTTTACACAAGTGTGTACACACCAATACGTGTGGTAATTAATTATGTTAAAGTGAAGCAATAAAATTTCGTAAGGTACCGGTACCCGACAGCAAATCTAAAGTAGTACAAAAGCGCAATCAACATTAAGCGAGTTTTCTAAAGATGCAATGAGCATAAAGTTAAGTTGTTAAATTTACGTCGGAATACAGATACGGATACGCATCATATATAAATTTAATAAAAAAAAGTATTAGCTCTATTGTTTGTAGACTGCGATCAGATGTAGGCATGTTCGGCAGCTGCAATATCTCAGAACAGACGAATGGTAGTGTGGTAGAAAAGTAAGTAAAGTACTAAAAACCAGACGTACGTACAGGGTCATTGATGGTCGATGGTAGATTAGACGTTTATGGAATAGGAGTAATCTGAAGATTTGGATATTGCCTTAAATAGACACGATCTATTTTTTAAAATATTTTTATTTTGGCGCTGTTGCCGCTTCTACTCAAAAGTAGTAACAACTTGTTAATTTTAAATAAAACACCCTATATATTATTCAATTTTTAGAATCACAATTTTTTACTGATAATTTTTTCTGAATAGTTTCCTATACCTATCTACACCGGTTTTCGAGATAATAATTATTTTAGGTTATTTTTTTTTAAATATGATCCCACCAAAATTTTAGCTGCTATTTGAACCCATATAAGGCTGAAATTTTAGATGCAGTTTGCTGAATCCTTTTATTTTACAGCTACCTAAATAAATTTATTTTATTTTATACTGAGCGCTTTAAAATTAATGATTTTGACGTCACATACAAAAAAGGTCATAACTTTATTTTTTCAAATGGAACACCCTGTATACTACTTAAAATTCTGATAGACAATTAAAATGCCTTTCATTTGATGTAGCATAATGGTATAGCTAACTCGTCAACTATTTGAAATAACTGCAATAATGATTAAAAATCACATTGTCTTCACATAATTTGCATTAGTTAGCCATGGAACACTATGTGATTTGACAATTGCTCAATTATTTACTGTGTTTGACAGATGTTTGACATTTTTGATTTTAGGCTAAAAAATAATGGTACACTTTTTGTTCAGTATTCAATTTCCTATTGATTGAAAATATTGTATACAGAGTGTCTCATTTAAAAAAATGAAACAATTTGACATAACTCGCGAACCCGATGTTCGATTTTTATTTTGTTTTCACCATAATGACGAGAAAAACAAATGCTACTAGTTTGCCTAATTAACCGACCCTTAGCTTTAATAACAACAAAGTTAGCAATAGTGCCAACTTAAGTTTAAAAACCCTGTATTCAATAATAATTATTTACTAAATTCGGTTTCCCCAAATCGTAATTTTTCAAAAAATACGACACCTTCATACGTCAACGTTTAGATAAAGAAAGAACATGCTTTTCAATTTTTGTCAGGGAAACGGTACTGATTTTCCACGGTCGGCAACTAGTAAAGTTGCAAACTTCCTATTTAACGTTTGTACTTGAAGTGATTGCTACTGGAATGGACGGACGCAATCTTAATTGTTTAAACTGCTGGCAAATGTACTCACAAGAATCACTTTCATGACACTAAAAAGTGGAATCCTATTAATAGTAAAAAGAACCGTCAAAGGGTTAAAACTTTATAAGGACCATCATAAGACTGTTTCAACTCCATGTAACATCATAATGAGAAAGAAAAACTTGATCAGCAGTGTGAAGGTCCTTGAAGTTGAATGTTTTGTCTATCATAATAAAAGTTTTTAAAAAGTCGTATATTTTCAAGATGTTGATGAAACTTTTTAATGAAACTTTGGTAGCCATACTCTGGTTTGTCTGGGGATTCTTGTAAAAACACCCCTGGAGGACGCAGAGTCTGGCAATAAACCATTTTCCCTACTGTTTTTTTTTAGATCTTTTTGGTAAACTAAACAAATGCCTAGTAGTTTAGTATGACCTTGCGGTGCTGTCGACCTATAATACCATTTGCTGAAGTCGATCTTGTTTAGTGGTAACTTTTAACAGGGTTCTAAAACGGAAAACCCATACATCATAAAAAATGTGAACAACAGTTGACGCTTCTTGATCTTGAATTGAAACAGCTTCTGCCTGTCAAGTAAAGCGATCAACCATTGTTAAAAATAACAATATCCAAGTGAACGTGATCGAAGCGGGTTGAAGAAGATGTGAATGTAGCAACAGTTGTAGGTACATGTCTTAATATCATTGATTGTTGGCACTGAAAACCACTGTGGGTCTGTTTCCGACAGTTTGTACGAAGGAAGTGCAATTTGTGTGAATATGTCACAATGCATCGGCGATTATTTTCACCTGAAACGTAGCAAATGTATGTTGTGCATTGGTTAATGTAATCCGAGTACGCGAATTGACGTGATGAATATTATTGATTTTTCTTTTGGAACACACGGGTAAGAGGCTTGTGGTCTTAAAAATACACTCTTTCACCAAATGTCCAAAACATTTAACTGCAAGGTAAATTTCAAGTAATTCTTAATTATATGTTGACTATTACATTCTGCTACTCTTCGGTTTCTTTGAGATGAAACCTAATGGTCTCTGGACGTAGATAAACTTGGATAATTTTCATCTTTTCGAGTAGTGGACGAGTTCATGAAACAGAGGCCAGGAATAATCAGAACTCCATACTGCTTAAGACGCTAAAAAATAGTTTAACAAGGAGTTTTTTTTTCTTTTCAGGGCTTGTTATTCCTTAATTATCAACGTAGCAAAACTCATAATTATTCTACACATAACATGAACATCCAAAAGGAAACCTACAGTAATAATAACGGTAATATTTTATCTAAATTTCCTTGGACACTGATATCTTCTTCCAGCTTCCAGAAACAATTTTTATTAAAACTACCTTTTATAAACATTATGATTGGCGATAGGAAAAGTACTTCTTATTAAATACAATTTTTCCTACAATGGCGGCGTTGGCGTCCGATGATAGGGATGCTGTATTCTCTAGCACTAGCGAAACCAGTACATATAAATCTCCTTTTCTTCTGTACTATCAGAAATTAACTTGCTGAACCTCTTTATTTTGAGTTTCGCAAAATAACATTTATCTTTAATCTTTTTCGCCAATTTGACATTTTCTGGCCTATAAAAATGTGTAAAGTTCCAAATTTTAGAAAAATCACCTGAGCGATTTAAAATTTATCTAAAAAAAAACGATTTCAGGACTGTATTGTACTAAAACTAAGCAAATTTTTACTGAGCTAAGTTTTGTTAAATCAACTTATACAAGTTTGAAAATACGTGGTAAAATATTTAACGTGAAAAATTTACGTTTCGCAGAATTAATTGCTTTATATAGATTTTTAATAATGGAAATAAAATTATGTGTTGTTTAACTACTATTCTAGTCGTTTATAGTATTGTTTAGGTAGGTAGGAGAGTAGCGACTGCTGAAAATCTGCCTTTACCTACGATTATGATAAACTGTTCACTAACATTCTTCAGTTTTAATAGAAATTACATGTATAAATTAACCGAATTGCTATAGGTATTATTTATTAAACGATGGAATCCAAAATTAATTTTAATCTAATAAAAAAAATTATATCATAATTTTAATTCGGATCATGACTCATGTAATTTTTTTAGTCCAATCCGAAACTTAATGAAAAATTAATTGTTGGTTAGGTTACTTCGGGCAAGACTACCCAGATAAAATGAAACAATAAAAATAAACTGTTCTAATGTAACCAAAATAAATTTTACTGAATTATAGAAAGGCAAATCTCTTACAAGCAGTGATGGTGTTACAGAAAACCCCGAAAGTAAAAATTTACATGCACACTGGTCTTTACTCTTCAGCTTGGTTGGAACGTGAATGAGAGAACAGTAGGACTGAACATAAAACATCATTCTAACAAAAAAACATACAACCACCTACCAAACTTAAGGCCACCGAAACTATACTATAGTATACAAAACTACTTGATCAAAAAACTCTCTGGCACACACTCTTGGAAACTTCATCTGCAATTAGTGGGTCAGCAAACAACATGTTAAAGAGGAGGTAAGTGAAAAAACTACGTAAAGCTCTAGGTCGAATAAAAAACCAATTAGTATTAGAAGGCACCTTGTGAGACTTTGGAGACTACACTCAGTATACAAGATAAACAAAGTTTTGCGTCGATCTACTTAGAACGCTGAAAAACAAAATTGTCTACAATAGTTCAAAAATGTAGTAATTTTGTAGGGATGGTAAAAATTAACTTTAATTGATTAATTAATATAAAGTTTAATATATATTTTTGTGTAAAGTAAAAAACGACACTTACAGTAATTAACTACACAACTAAAAAAAATATATACCTGTACTAACATTAATAGTAGACCAGATATATTCAATTATACTCTGTAATAGTAGTAAGAACCTTCTTCAAAAGGAAGTACGTTAATGTTTACACCACTACCTTACAGTATAGTATTAATGCTTATTTTGGTTAAAACAAAGTAAACGCCAAGTTGTAAGCAAATTTGCTTATTTATTATATTTTTAAACAAATATGAACTTCTGACTAACGCGTTATCAATTTCAATTTTGCGAATCTCATGAGAATTTTAAGACGGTCGATACATAAGCATATCCATGAAATCGATAGTTTTTAAAGTTTAGCACCTCGTTTTATGATCTATAAAGCAACGTGGATGTGTTTAGTTTTATGAGGTTGTTTCAATTTTTTTCTTATTTGAGTGTCTTCTGAGCTTGTGGTTAATTGTTTTAGTTATATGTTTTACAATGTTTGAGTAAACAAGAGGTAAAGATTAAAATTGTGTTCCTTTGTATAGGAAACACATTAAACTTAATTGGCAGAGTTACTAAAATCAATTTAAATTATATAACTTGTTAACGTAAACCATGAAACTTTCATTTATTTAACAGTGTATGCTTATACAAGAAATTAGCAATAAATCTGTTTCAAATTAGAGTTTCTTGAACACAAACAAAACTACACAAGGATTTTGAATATAATGCGACATAATTTGATTACTCTTATCCAATAAATACAAAAGGTGGTGTCTACAAAAATACGAAACCGTTGAAAACTGTTTAAAGTAAACCAAAAAGAGAGAGAATTTGTGATTTAATTTCGAGAAGCTCTACATTTGGAGGTGTAGAAAGTTTAGAGTGTGAAGTTTTTTAAAGTGGAACAAATAGAGTGAGGTGAGGTGAAATCAATAAATTGCTAAATGTAACATTGTAAAGCGATAATGGTGGCTTGAAATAAGTTAGTGAGGCTTAGGCAATCAGTAAGAAAAATTTGAAATGTAAGAAGAAAACAAATACTAACATACCTGAGGATTTCAAGATTGAATGAGTAAAGTAGTAAAGCATTGAAAAGCAAGCAAAAAAAAAACTGTAAACAAGCAAAAAAAAACTTCGAGGACCAAGAAAGTACACATAATAGTAAATTTACTATCTTAAATTCAACATACAATCCATGTTAAATAAGTGTAATTTTGGAGGAAAATCGTGTTATTAACAATTATGACATCCGCAGTTATTACTATAGAAGATTAAATGAAAACGGTGGAGCACTTATTGTTCTGAAGAACAAGATTCTAATTAAAATAATTAAATGTACAGAAGATTTATCACTTGAAAAACGATTGAAATTGCAATAATCGAAAAATTGTCGGAAAAAAACTTAGTATAACAATATACAGAGTACTTAACTCAGACTATACTATAGATGCTATGAAAATTATTTACACCGTTCTTAGGAATGAAGATTTTTAAGGTCCATATTAGAAAACCTTTACACCACTCTAATCAAGACTGAATTGAAATTTAACAATGTGAAAAAATGGCTGAAAACTACAATATACTTAAGGCCATATGAAGTGTAATAAATTCGGAAAGAAAATGTGCTAAGAAGAGCAAGTTTCATGCTAGCAAACTACCTCCAACAAATCTACGCAAACTGTTACAATTTATTTGAAAGATAAAATTATAATTATCGTCGGCTAACAACAGCCACGAGGGGTCGTGGGACGTTCTTGTAGACACGATGAACGTTACAGATGCTTTGAAACCGATTTAGATCGGGTGCTACCTGCGTTCTTAGTCAGTCGTCCTTAACAGTAGGATAACAGGACCAGAATTAAAGAAACTGATAACAGAAGAAACTAGAAAAATAGATTTTATAGAACTCGAAGTTTTCCACATATACAATCTAATGTACAATATACAATAAAACAGTAATAAACGGACATATTTAGCAAGCCAACGTAAGTACTAGGTAAAACAAAATTAACTAATTAACGTTCTACGTTATAAGCCGGATATCGATAAAAAACAACAATAATAGCGACACGTAATTAAAATATGAACAAGTTTTTAAGATATACGATTATTTCTTTACTGAAAACATAAACGCGAGCAATAAGAAAAGTAAATTACGGGCAAATTTTCTAAATTGTACAGTGTACACATACACGACCGGCAGATAATTAAAATAGACGCTTATACCGGAAATTCCGTGTTAAACTAGGGGATTTCCGCAAAACACAAAATCTTTGCAAAACGTGTGTTTAAATTGAACGTGAATACAAAATATTTGACCATAAAATAATGTGTACGTACAAATAGAAAATTTTTTTACATAGAATTAAAATGAGCTCATTCCTATGTATTAAAGTGATTTGCTGAATGTGGTTGATGGGTGTTAGAAAACGGCTACTCAGCGATGTCAAAGGTGAAGATTATTGCATTTGCCGGATTAACATGTATTTACTTCAGGATAAGGCATAAGTTGTAGGTGACAGTTAGAAACTTTAGAGACGAAGAAAATTTAATTTTCTACATGTAAAGTGTAAGAAGTGCTCCACAGGTGTATAATAATTAAAGTTGAACCCGGGGCAGTAAAGATCAACAAAGAAAGCGTAATGACACTTATCAGAGAAATCGGCAATTTCTTTACTTACGGTTTTCGAAAAATAAAAGTGACATATATAGCTCTTATTTTCTATGAACCACTCTTTGGAAATTGTGTTGAAACGTAATAAATTGATTTGGCAACACGAAAATAATTAACACAACGTTATTTCCATAAAAACTCTTACTCAAAGACTTTTAGTATCGATGGAGCTTTGAAAACCACCAAAATGACACCGTTGAACGAGTCATACACGAGAAAATGTATTTCTATTATCCATATCATTTCAAGTTAAAATATAGAAAAAAGGAAAAAATATCGCTTGAATTATGTTGCCTAACTTACAGAGAAAACTCCCTATAAAACAACGAAAAATTCAAACACTACAGACCTACAGCTATCTTACCTATTTTTTCAAAACTATGGAAAGATGCAGCAAAGAGTAAAATAATATAACAAAACGTCTTTTATAAAAATCTCAAATGATAAGATAAAATCAGCCGGTTTATTGTTAGTGGCGTTTTATCTTGATCGAAAAAATTATTGAAATATTTTTGTGTGATTTGTCGGAATGTTTAAACACAGTTCCACATGATATCTTACTTTAGAAATTGAATTTTATGGAATTAGGGGAATACAACACAAAGCTACTTATTTGATAGATATCAAGTTGTATGTTAGAATAGAGGTATTTGCAATATAATGTTAGTAAAGGGAGGAGTACCTCAAGGATGAACTCTTGGTCCCGTCTTGTTCTTAATATTTATAAACGCTTTACTTGATCAAACTAATGAAACCTGCTTGCTCTATGCTGGCAATACATCATCTCTAGTAAGGGGAAAAGATAAAAAAACAATAAAAAATGAGCACTGACTGGTTTAATACAGATCGCTTAGTAGCAAACAAACAAAAACCACAATCTGTAGAGTTCTCATTAAGATCTTACAACAATCATACCGTCTAGTTTCTACGTATAACTCCATGACTAAACTAGTCGAAATACGTCAAAGCAGTAACTCCAAAACTTGTGACTGTAATTTTGCAATTAAAAAAATTAAGAGTATAACTACTTACCATTGTATCTTGTCAACATACTACACCCTGTTTCACTCGATCGCTATTTACTGTAGTATGGGGCACAACAAGCCATTTCACAAGAATCTTAACCTTGCAAAAAAGGCAATTTAGAGCCCTCACCGGTATGAGCAACATAGAGAGCTGTAGGGAGGTATTTAAAACAAACAAAATACTAACAAAAACTTCTTTGTACCAAGATTTAGTAATAAATTTCAATATGAAAAGTGGCTCCACGTTGGGTAAGCCAAATAAATGAAATGTGCAAATTAATTTTAAATACGCTAAACGTCAGGAATGCGATGTATTAATAATTTTAAAGTTGGTTGTGCAGTTCTAAAAGCACATACATTAAACGTATGATTAAAACACTTGTTAAATTAAAACTCTCAATTAATATAATTTTTTTAACATTTTTAAGTTAAGTCAGTTTATAACCAACTAGCACCTCAAAATCTGAATACTCAGTCAAAATAAATTTTAATCTGTAACAAAGTTTTATTAACAAGTCGATTAGAATCTCTTCACATACAGAAAATTTTAAATTCATATACAGACCAAGAGTTTGATGACCTACTGTACATGACTCCACGTCGCATTAGCTTTAATACCCAAATGTGCACTGTGTTACATTCGAGAATTTTAAGGAAAATGTGATTAAACAAAATTACGCTTAAGATTTATACATGCAGTTACAGAATTTTATAATTAAGTTATAATTGTAACTTAATTATGCCGTCACAGGTAAGTTACCTTTTGTTTTCTTTTGAACACCTACTTTTGGGTATATGTTTACAGGTGTAAACATTCAATGTCTTCAATGTTACCTCTGAACCAAAAATTGTGCTTCCTTCGAGGATATCGTAGTCCTACATTTCACAGCGATTCAACAAACGATTTTGCAATTAAATGGTATTCTTTTAGGTTTTTATTTATTAGTTAAAACGGTTGTAGTTCACAAACAAATACATAAAAATTAAGGTGACGGCTCTAGCGATGCAATCTAGAAAAGAAGCAACACAAAAATGTTGGGCACGAAGTAGCCTACTAAATACTTGAGGATACCAAATTTATAGACGTTAGTACAGCAATGTCCGGCTACAGTCGGTGAGGTAGTAAAAGTGCTTAGGAGAGCTAAAAGAGATAACTGCTGAATAACGTGGCGCTACCTGCTGTGTAACGGAGAGAAATAAAACCAATCAGCAGGAATTCAACTGGTTTTACTTAAAATCTAACACGCTACAACAAATGCAAATTTAAGAGAGAGAGACAAAAGACACATAAATATAACACATACAATTTAAAATATTAGGATTATTTAGTAAGAACGACAAAGGCTGTCGCATAGAACTTGCGTACGTTAACAATAACTAAATACTTGTAGTACGCGATCAAATCTAAATTAGTTCAGCTAAGTTTCTCGTTTACCAAAAACTTTATGGATAGCGTACCAATTTAAGAATGGTGAATAAGAAACTTGACGTACACTGGTCACGTACACGCGGTGGCTTAAAACTACTAATACACGTTTCAAATATAGGATGTAGCTTCCGCCAATCCAAAAGGTCTTTTGATTTGCGTACCCCTCAAAACTCTGAGGGAGTTCGTGCCGACAACACTTGCGTGAGAGTATGGAGGCTACCCCGAATCACAAATTGTCTTAAAATACTAAAATTAGATACTAAAGGTATGACCGCTTGATGTCGCGTGTACTTCGGTTTCGAACGCATACAAAATATGAATTGGTCCTTAAAACAATAACTTATTTGATTATAGTTGTACATAAAGCTGATAACGACGGTCCTTGCTAACGACACAGCTACTTGAAGATCAGAAGAAGTTCGCTGGGAAATAATTAAAGACGCCAATTCTAGGAGTTGAAGTCGTCGTTGTGAACAACGGGCGCACTACGTGCAAATATCCTAGACCGTAGGAGGCGATTTGGCCAGGTGTCCTTGAGATCGACAACAATATAAACGCAAGCCAGTTTTGAGTCACAAACGAAAAGGAGATTACTCGTTCTGGCGTTCCCAGGAATTATCTAGACATACAATAGAAGGAAGAAGTTGAGGTCCACACACCTGCTAAATCATATATCGTAATTAGCAATTAATAAAACCGCTTAATCCACCAAAATATTGGCAAAGAAACCCACTTACGGCGTAAATAGTTGGTATCTATTTCCACACTCAATTATTGTGAAATTATCGAAGCCACATAGCAGATTTATGTATAATTTTTAGCAGCTTTGTACAGCACGGCTATCCGCCCAGGAACAAAAAACGTTTTTCAAGATGTCGGCCCGCCGCTTTGAGAAGAAATTTCCACAATTACGATTCACCAATCGGAAAATTCAGTGCAAAGCGCGGTAAATTTGATTCGTGTTGCAACGCGCAACTTGAAGATTTTGAACTGTAACATAGTAATTAACTTGAGTTTTATTTTTGTTTATTTACATTGTTTACTGATAAATTTAATTAGTTGTTATAGCCCTACTTTGGCTTTGTCGGCGTTCGGAAACGTAACTCGATTTTACTTATTTGTCGCACACATTAATATAGAATAAACATTACAAAGAAGAAGAAGAAGAAGCATAACAAAGACAAAATAGAAAATTAAAGTTTGGCACATAGAATGTGAACAGCATTATAGAAAAAGAGGATGAAATAGTAGAAGAGAATTATATAGACAATGATAATAGGCCAGTAGAATTAAAAGTCAAATCGGAAATAATTGCTACAAAAGATTTTAAACAAAATTTAAAGCTCTACAATTATATCTTGTGGTAGTTTTTGCACAAACACAAAATTAGTCTGTTAATCGTGGTAATCCTTTTGATCCCAAAAACTGATACAGTAAAAACAATATTACTGTTACGGGGCTAATTTAAGCCTCATTCGAGTCTTATTTTTAAAAAAATAATTTTTAACAACAATTAAAATAAATTTTTTATAATTCTTACATTAACATATAAAATTAGTAGCTCACTTAATCTTGCGGAAACAGTTCTAATTAGAAAACGATTAAAGTTATAGAGTTGGTTTTGGTCTCATTTTATACCAAATTTAATGCTCAACTAATTATCTAAAGTTTAATTTTTTGGTATCTTGTTTTTGCACAAACATGGATTTTGGACCCCTAATTTTTTCGACGTTGTTACATTTTTTTTTTCAGGTTATATAATTTTATACTTTTATGTAAAACGATAAAAATACCAAAAAACTAAATTATATATGATTAGTAGAGCATTAAATTTGCAAAAACAATAAAGATACCAAATAACTACATAATATATAATTGATAGAGTCTTAACTTTTCTTTAAAATGAGAATTGATTATACGCAAATATGCTCTAGATAGATAAAATTAATAATTGATTATTTTATTATAAAGTAAGAAAACTGGAAAGAGTACAATATGTAAAACCACTAAGAAATGCAAAAGTAGGAAGCGATCATTATTTATTAAGGGTGAAACTTTTCTTGAACATAAAGGAAAACCAAGAAGTAAAATGGAAAAATACAATTATACAAAAAATTAAAAACCGTAGACTAAAGGAGTAAAAAAAACTTTCAATAAAAGAAAATTGAACGGAACAAAGAAGAAAGTAAAGGGATAGAAGCAAAATGGAAACAAATTATGGAAAATATCCTAAACGCAGCAATAACAAATCGCAAAGTAAGCAAAATTTTGAATTCACACACAAAGAAAAGTAGATGGTAGTCGATGGAGATACAACAAAACGTTAGAGAAAAGAAAGAAAAATGGAAAAAGTATATACACACAAGATCTGAGGAAGACCATAGCAGATATAAAGTACTAAAAACGGAAACAAAGCGGATTGGATTATAAAGGAAGCTAAAAGAAAACAAGAGAGGAGTTTCGGAACAAAATGAAAAAAATGTTTCTAGAAAATTGTTACAGTTGCAGTGTTACGGTTCTATTTTTCGTATTTAGGACGTAGGTCGTAAGCTGATTTAGAACGTGTGTCGCAAGTAGTACGGTGTGACGAAAAGTCGTATTTGGCGAGAACGCTACTAATTTGCCATTAATGGAAATTTAATTTAATCAACTTTCCGGGACGGACTGCGAACATTTTCTCTTTTCTCGTTGTGACACGTGCGTGTTTTAGGATCTTCTCTGAAGTGAAATTCTCACCAAAAAACAATTTAATGTGGGTTTCACAATTTCCAATATAAATTGGCGATTACATTAATCTGGCTACATTTACCGTGAGTATTTGGGGTTCTTTTCTAATTTGTTTTATTTCTGATTGGTACTAATGCTTTTAACACGTTGTCTTCGGCATCTTATACTTGTTATATACGTTACTGGAATAACTCTCGAGGGTGCTGGAGTAGCTAGCTAAGAACCTTCACTATTAATTCACGACAACACCACAGCTCCGCTGTAATTAAGCCGCAGACCAACGGGGAGTACCACGTCGTCAGAGGTTGATTATGTCGTATATTTCCAGCGAGGAGTCACCGGTGTGCTGTTCTTCTCCGTACGCCACCCCTAGAGGAATCCTTGTTTCTATCTACCTTCCCCGAACTGTCGATACCCTCGTTAGCAGAATACTTTTATTCCCGGAACTACACTCGACGTATCATAGCTAAGTTTTAGTATTTAAGTCACTTACTTAAATAATTAAGGCGCATAAAGCTCGGGTACAGATGACATAAACGGCTCGATAATTATCATTTAAGTAACTTTATTCGGTGTATCCTCGTCAACCGTACATTTGTTTTAAATTAGCTTAATAAGGCGGTTGTCACGGACACAAAAGGCCTTTTGGACTTGCGGGAGGTACTTACCATTTCTTTTGTTGTTTACAGTTAATGTAACCAGCCGTGTGTAAATGGTATGTGTACGCAGAGCCTTAATAGCAGCTACCTTTTCGGTTTAATTTAAATGAAAACTCTTAACTTACGCGTTTCACTAAAGCTTACCTGCAACGCGACATCTTAACTAATAGCCCGATTTATTGCAAGCAAGGTTGCTGCTAACGCACATGACTATATGCGACAGTCTCTCTATTTCTGTCACATCATCCTACTATTGTTACTTATTTTTAAGATTTGTTTGTGATACTGTATTGTATGTCTCTCTCTCTCTCTCTGGTTTGTGTTCGATCTAGCATATTAGTTTTAAGTAAAACCTGTTGATTTTCTGTTGATACGTATTATTTCTTTCTTTACTCAGCAGGTGGCGCCTTGTTAGACCAGCAGTCAGAATTCTTATAGCTATTCATAAATCCACGCAACTTTTCGACAAAGCCGGATGCTGCTGTTCTAACTACTATAAATATTTTGTTTATCCTCCTTCTAATTTAGTGCGCTATATTGAGCCAAATTCCTTTACTTTTTCTTTCTAGACCGCAGAGCCGTCGCTCCTTTTAATATTTTGTAAACTACAACCGTTACAGCGGAAAAAGGGATGGTGCAAAACTATCAATAAATTCATCAAAGTCAAGAGGGCGCCAAACAGTGATACGACGTAGTCTTTGCTCTCAGCCCGTGCTTGCCGGAAGTTCGTTTAGGTGGGTAATTTCTGTTGGACTTATTTTGAAAGTATGTACTGTCAAGTAAATAAACACAACTAATTAAATAATTAATAGATTAAACGCATGATTAATGATGCTAGACGCTATCTAATTGATCACATGATACTTTTTATTAAGAAAATACTAATTTGTAATACATTTCTAAGAAGTAATACAAAAATAATTAATCCGTAATACTATTTATTATTACGCGACTCGTGTTAAGAGTTAAAATGTCCAATTTACGAAAGACAAGGGCGTAGTACAAAATATTTCTAATTCGTATTAAAACCGAATTAAAACAAATAACGGCTTTCTAAACTTAGAATCACTGAAGCTTCATGGTCGTGGACCACGAAAACAGTGGTGTGTTTCGAAAAGGATTAAGTAATTAAAGACGTGAAGATCGTCTGGCAAAAGGTATGACGTGATGCAAATTCTTTCAAAGAATTCTTATCCTGCGGAGGTAACTATGTATGTGATATGAGAGTTATTTTAAATCAGTATTATACGAAATGGGGTTGGGGACGTCACTACCCCCAAAACGACAAAAACTAAATATTTCGGTCTGAAGTATAATCATAATCCGCAACTGTGAACCGGTTAAACAAAAACCCCAGCCATAAACTTCACTTCACAAAACTTTAATTTATGTACATCTTAAAAAAATTGAGATCTGCCTACCGCAAAAGCGAAAAGCCAACTGCTAAATACTAAACTTAACGCAAGAATATCCCCTTTCCCAGACGACATAATCCGGGAAACGACGCTGCAATGCTCCTATTGAATGAAATTGTTAGTAGGACATGTAGAAGATTCAAAAGAATTGAGGCTAATTTCTTAAAGTTTGGCACTTTTAAAGCAGCGAAAACAAGTCTTAGTTTAATTACTGCTAATGAAGATAACCAAATATCTGTTCTGACGTATTTTGAAGCACATCCACAAGCTTTCATTTACACCGCCGTGCATGACTAAGGTATGTCTACTTCCTCTATAGAGAGAATTTTATGGAAGTATAAAATGCACAATTATAAGTATACTACGGTTCATTCATTGCATCCAAGAGATGCTACTTACAGAACTCAGTTCAGATTTTAATTCGAGTTCAAAAAGATAATAACTTTTTAAAAAGAATGATCTGAACTGATGAGTCGAGATTTTCCCACGAAGGAATATTCAATAGACGTAACCGTCACATTTGGGCAAATCAAAATCCTCAAGCAAGAAGGGAAACTGGTTTCCAACTGAAATTTAGTTTTAATGTCTTCTGTTTATTAAATGACAATAAATTCCGTTATCATATTTACGATGGAACTCTAACTTCACAGCGTTATGTCGAAATATTAAGAACAATAGTAACCAATATTTTGGACAATTTACCTCTATTAGAATTTACAAGTTCTTGGTATATGCATGACGGGATTCCTGCTTACTTTACAGGGGAGGTATCAAATATACTAAACCAAATATTTGAAGATAGGTGGATTGGACTCCGCGGCCCTTGGTTGTGGCCAGCTAGAAGTCCAGATCTCACCCCGCTTGATTTTTATCTTTGGGGAAAGAGTTAGAAATGAGAGTAAGAAGAGCATTTGAAGAATTGGACGCAAAGGAAATTCGGAGAGCAACAAGTACCGGTGTTATGAACTGAGTATTAAAATGTTTAAACGTAAATGGGAATCATTTTGGGCATTTATTAGATTAAAAGTTACGTTTATTAGTTTCCAAATAGTTTGTCAGTTTTCTTTGTTATTAAAAATAAATTTTCTTGTTTGCGTTATTAATATTAAAGGAAATTATTTTATTTCTATTTTGTGGTGTTTAAGCAATTTAAATAATCGATTGTAATCTTAAATGTATTACCACTTTAACAAATTTATCATAGATTAATCATTTTCTGAAAGAACTTAAAATAACTCAAGACCGACATATTTTAGGTATAGGGAATGCTGGTATGTTCTATTTACAATAAGCGACTAAATGAACATTGAAGTTGTCTAAGTGTGACCTCCTGTTTTGAACACCCTGTACAATTTGAAACATTTGTAGCTTATTCACACATAAGTTTCAACTTTTATAAACATATCAAAAAAAAATTTTTTTTTATAGAATTTAACATAGGAGGCCTAATTAATTTTCAAAGTTGGATTAGTTTTTGTATAATATTTTACTAACATCAAAATAACTTGCCAAATATTAATTTTAGAGTTAATAAATGTTATTGAAAGTTTTCTTTAAATATTAAGTAGAATTCGAATCTTGCATAAAAAACATAACATGCTATTTAAAATAAGAAAGTTCGCGTCAACTTCCGGTATATCCGGAAGTGCTGCAACCGTGTCATTATTTTCATTAAATAGAGCACTTTTGAAATACCATATGCGCAAATTTTAATTTTCAATTTATTTGTAGTTTCACCATAACGTCTAATAGTACACTCACCGTGAAGCACCCTGTATAATAAGTATTAACGGAAATACACATGAAACTGTGACATAACAGTAAGAAGTAAAAAAGTACGTAACATAATAAAGAAGAATTTAAAGAAACAACCTACAAAATTAAACTAGGAAAAGCACCCGGAGAAAACGAAATTGCAGGAGAAATGCTAAAAATGTGGGAAATACAGCAACATATTAAATAAAATAATAACCCTAAATGCAACATGAAAATAAAACTTTAACTTTAAGAAAAGCGTTTAATAAAGTACAGAGAGAATATATCTGGGCAAGAGGAGTGGTAAAAGGATTTGTAGATCTAATCAAACCACCATATATAAATTACAAAAATAATGTAAGGACACAATAAAGAGTCAAAGGAGTTTCAAACCAAGGAAGGATTAAATTAAGGTTGCTTATTTAGTCTATCACTATTTTCGATACTCATGGACGATATTATGAAGACCTGCAAACACAAATGTACCAAATGAAAATAGGAAAATGGGGGCTAAGCCAAGTGTTACTCAAAGAATTGCTATTTTCCAATGACGTGTTATCAATAGCCTAAACAGAAGAAAAACTATAAAAAAATTTAAATTGTTTCGAAATGGAATTCCAAAAAATAAATATGCATATAAGCATAGAAAAAACGAAAACTATAATTATATCAGGAAACGATCCGGTATCAGTATAGATGGACACCTATTGGATCAGGTATGTTAGTTTTAATCATTTTGATGCTATAATAGAAGATGAGGGGTAGAGAAATAAGAAAAATAGAGAAGGTAAAATTCTACCATATGTTCCTCCCCATATAAAGCAAAGGAGAACATAAAGTACAAAGTAGATAGACACAAAATGAAATGGGATGAACAGGTTCGAAAATCAGCAGAAAAAGGGAGAGCCTAGTCGGAAATAAGAAGTCACGGAGTTAATTAAAAAAAAAACAAAGTAAAATAAATAAAGTAAATATGAATTAAATTTATTTATCCCCCAAAATTATAGAAGACAATAATCTTAGTGGGGATTTCTTGAAGTGGAGGGACGAAATTAACAGGCGGATTTCTTTAAGGCTTTAAAATTTGAGAGTGACAGTCGCATCTAACATATTAAATAAAAACCAACAAACTATACAGTACATTAATCACTCAGACTAGAAGTCATCACAAATTAAAAGCGACTTATAATAGCTATATATTGTATATGTGTTTTAGTAGGCAGATTATCCACGCAAGAATTTTTAATCGCGAGAACAAAGTTCAACCGTTTAATTTTCTTAAGGGGATAATATGCCACTAAAACACGAACGCAATACAGGATTTTATCCACAATCAAACCAATTTAATTGAAAATAAGTAATCTGACAGTTCTAAAATTTCAATGTAATAGCAAATATTAGAAAATTTAGTGAAACTTTGGGCGGCTTTGCATTATTAGTTGCTAGGATGCTTGTTTATTAAAACAATATTTGTGAAAAAATTAGAAATCGTCAGAAAGTGATTCTTTGCCGGTAGAAATTAAAGCAGAAGCTGAAGAAGTAACCCTGCAACTGTTGCCGGCCAAATCTAAAGATGCATACATAAAAGAATTTGCTACCTTTAATGAATGGAGAGAGAAAAGAGGTGCAAACATCATAAACGAGGACGTCCTGTTGGCTTATTTTTAAATGTAAAAGCAAGTTTGCTTCCTCGTCGATGTGGACGAAATATTCAATGTTAAGAGCAACTTTGAATGTGCATAGAAATATTGACATATCAAAATACGGCAAATTAATTGCTTATCTCAAGAGCCAATCAAAAACTACAAGCCAAAGAAGGCAAAAGTGCTTGAGAGGGGACACATCGAACAATTTTGAAAACAGCATCTGATGAAAAGTACTTAATGATGAAGGTACAACCAATTTTCTTTTCTTTTGTATTGGTATCTTAATTATTTTAAATATTTCTAGGTTGCTGTCATAATGGGTGTTTGTGGAGGTTTACGATGCAATGAACTGGTAAACTTAAATATTGAACATGTGAAAAATAAAGGATCTTTTATCTACGTGTCCATCCTAGAAACAAAGACCAATATGTCAAGAAGTTTCACTGTATTAGACGAAGGATTCTCTGTTAATGTTATGGAGATATGCAAGAAATGCGCCAACGTCCTAAAAGTACAATTTCGCAAGGAAGATTTTTTTGCGATATATAAATTTAAACTGCACCGTGCAACCTGTGGGAATTAACACTATTTCCAGAATCCCCTCACAGATTGCTTCTTTCTTAAAACTTCTAGACGCTAAATCCTACACGGGCCATAGTATGCGCCGTTCTTCGGCAACTCTGTTGGCTAATGCTGGTGGTGATATTCTCACTCTTAAGAGGCACGGAGGTCATCTAGTGTTGTTGAGGGTATATAGAAGAAAGCGAGTCAAATAAAATCGATATTGATAGAAAAATTCAAGGAAAATCCAGCACAACGCAAGAGATCTCCGCGATGCAGTCTTCCTCAAACGTGGTTTGTGTAAATGTAAATCCTGATATTGCAAATAAGTTTACTTTTGATGTTAACGTGAATGTTAATATTAATGTTAATAAATAATTACTAAATTTTCTGCAAATTTTTTTGAATTTTATATATTACAAAACACTAATGTTTTATGGAATATAAAACACTAGTGTTTTATAGGTGTTATAATACGTTTTATAACGGCATATTAATAGCTCTATAATATGGTGATTGTGGATAAATTAAATAAATAGTACCTATTTATTAAAAAGCACACTATTACACTAACGGGCGAACAATATAAACAAATTTTTGCAATCACAATGAGCCTTGAAAAAGCTTGCATAGGTCGGGTAAAACGTCGAAATATTGAAATCAGGGTAGTGGTTTAATTTCCTCCTTCTACTTCAAAGAATCCCCACTAAGATAATTGTCTTCAATAAATAAAGTAAATTTAATTGCAGTGTATAGTATTGTACATTATATAACATTGATGGTGTTTATAATTTGATACCCTACCGGTAAAAAATATTTCTAGGATAAATAAATAAAAGTTATTACTGCTACCTTTTTATATTACATGAATAATTGTTACAGGCAAGATCTCAAAAGTTTACAGACAGACGGGGTAAAATTAATAATTTGGATTAAAACTAATCAGTTTTAGGAAAAGCAAATGAATCTCAAGAAATTTCTGTTTCCGACCAATACCATCGTATTTATACGGTTTGACTATTATCATTTCTTAGAATTGTAGCGGCGAAAACAAGAAAGTGGAAATAGTAGTAAGGACGAGTGACATAATAATATCTCCACCATCACAAATACGTCACTAAACGTTTGATCATTACACACCTCCCCTTTCTCTAAAAAAACTTATTTCTCGGCAAGGGCAACGACAGCACGTCCATTTTATTTGTCAAACGTGACATGGTAGGTGAAACCTTCAATTAACTTTGTAGGGTATATGTTCTACTTTTTGTAGACTACACAGTGATTGGAGTAAGGGAATCAAGACCGGCATGGGTTTTCAACTTTTCAACACTTGGACATCAATCTCCATATCGTTTTACGGTTGGTGAGGTCCGCCAACATCACGATAGTGGGAGAATAAATCTCTGTGATTTGATACCGCTGCGAGAACTTTGGAACCAACTTAACAGCAAATCATTTTCCGGCATCTAAGAAAAAAAAAGGTTTTTTAGGAGACTAGCGCCGGGAGTGTGCAAATCGCGACTAAAGTTAAGCATGGCCGATCAATCCACTTAGTGAACCGGTCCTGGAAGACTGAAACCCGGTATTTTCTATGGCGGACTGCGAAAAAGGGATAATAAGGTTAGTGTTTCCCAGGGTCCCTTAGTAGTCGAAAAGTTTTCCCTTTCTTTGAAGTAGTTTGGGTCATACAAGTAGCACATAGGTTACCATTTTTCAAGTACCTTAATACATCCTAAAAATAGTCGAAAGTAATATTGCTAATATATCTGGTCTATTGTTTTAGCTACCCTAAGATATCCGGTTTCGGATATATTGTGGCATATTTTAAGAATTTCGGATCGATAGTCGGATTTCTTAACCATTTCAGTGACTGGTAGCCGTTTACGACTGTAAAACGGTAACCTTTCAGGTAGCTTTTTAACTTGCTAATCCCCCTAATTACACTCTTACTTTACCGTCGCATAGCTCTTCAAAGCTTCCTCTTGGTGTTTTTCCCACCAAAACACCTGCTTTTTTTTAACAATTCCGTCAAGGGGTTCACTAATCGGGAAAAATTTTCAATAAATTTGCGATACCAAGAAGCCATTCCTAGAAAACGTACGACCATTACTACCTCCAAAAAAACTTTACTCCCGGCCGGGTAACAGCAACACGTCGATTTTATTTTTCAAAGGTGCTATGGTAGGTGAAACCTTCATCTGGCCCTGTATTACACACACATTAAAAGCTTTCCTTTTTCTTTAACACCAACAGTTATTAAGATAATAGTAATTTAATTTGATATTTAGCAAGGTATAAATCATAAAACACTTTTTACGACTTTACTTCTTCTTGCTCCTATAGTTTTCAAGACGGTATGGTAAAATTTCATTTCTAAATAATATCATAATAACCAAAATATTGTTTATCAATCAATGAAGATTTTAGTTAAATATTTGTTATTATTGATAAGTGGAGTTCCTTTTCAAAAATTGCTAAAGAATTTTGTAAACAATTCGACAATACATCTTAAAACAGATGTATCGGTAAAAAGATTTCTCACTTAAATAAATAAAAGTTATTAGAGATGCCTTTTTCAATTACATGAACAAATGAGCATGCACTCTTACTTGTACTAGAGAGCCTTAAGCGTAGCTGTTACTTCACATTCTTGTTTTTGCACTGGTTAGAACATAAAGTTTCCCTGTACTGTCTCATTTTCTTACTACATTATTCTAATATCAAATCTCGACAACCTAATATCCATCAACTTATACTAAGATTGAACCACATTTTCTATATTTTAAATGAGAAAACTTGATCAAAACGAATTAACTGGACAATGAGAACCTAGTACATAGAATCCAGACAACTAGCATGAATAAGTAATTAGTATTATAATTTAAAACTTAGAATATGACAATTTAAATTGAATACTGCCAAGTCAACATGAATAAGTAGAACAACAAAAAGAATGTTATGCGTGGGCTTATTGGTTCCATAATCGTGGTTGTGGCAATGAAGAGCTTGCGCTCTACATTCAGCGGTTGCCTAATTATCAAGCGCTTGGCGGAAGTTAGCGGTCCGCATGTAAACACCTTCATTATCTGAGAATTGTGTTCTTGTAAAATATCGTAGCTAACGGGTGTTGTAAAAGGTTAATAGGCTGCCTTTGGGAGCTCGTAACAAGTCTCTAGAGAAGTGTATTCCCAGTATTTTGCTTCTCACGCACTAGCGACTCTGTAAACGAATGCAATTCAAGAATAATTTTGAAATGATTTGCGTACTCATTTTTATTACCACCGGGATTGTATCAACGCAATAAATATTAAGATAATTCATCTTACGATATGATTCGTATTTTTTAAAGCAAAATTGTTGCAAAATCCAGACGGCTTTTCCTATCACAGCTACCAAAAGAAATCAATACATCACTTTGAAACTACTTGTATGTAAATAAAAAGCTGTTTGGCACGGTGAACAAAAGCGTATTTACAAAATAAAGGGTTCGGTGGTTTCTTTTAAATTAATTTTAGTTTTGAGAAATGTTACAATTGGATGAAGTTTGTTGTCACTCACGCTAGCATCGCGTGCGGAAGCTCCAATATGTGTTTTTCGCGTGCTTTCTCTTGATTTGCTTTAGAAAATGGGATTGGAAGTTCATCTGTATAGTTAAGTTGAAAAAGAAATGAGGTGGATAACGATGTCATAACTTCCACTTTTCTAAAGGCAATCTAGAAGTTTTATAAAAATATGCCGCTAGAACTCATTATATTACCTTAAAGTTTTAAATGATTTTATTTATGATCGCTTTCTCTATTGCATTTAACTTCCTCGAACGTATCTGCTTATATTTTAACGTTTAACATCTAAAAGTCTAATCATAATGGTAAGAACACTCTACATTTTAAATTTAAACGCTAGTTCAAAGTTCTAGTAAGTAATCACGTTTTCACAATGTGCGATAATGTTAAGTTTCCAGCTTACAAATTTGCTAATTAAGGAGAAAATTTTAGTGCTTCAATTATTCAAGTACATTATGTATTCACAGTTCGCCTTTCTGTCCGATAGAAAACGCGGAATCTCGTTGGTTACTTTGGAAAGTTTAAAAGGTATAAAATAAATGTTTTGTAGTACATGCAAGTTCTACAAACACAATTTAAAAATTCAATTTGTTGTTGTATGAGTTGTTTTATCTTTGCCAACAATTTTTCGATGAAGTAAAGAAATAAGTTTGGTTGTTATTTTGTTTACTTGCGATAGAAACAATTTGTAAGTTACCACTTCTCCATCAATACTTTTAATTTGGCAATAATAATAATAATAATAAAATTAATAATACTTTATTTATTCTGTAATAGAACCCGTCAGTTTATGTATTTAAGTTATAAAATAGACATTATAATATGATATCGTCTGTAAGTTCCTGAAAACTATAGTAGCTGATTAACAGGTTTTTCAATTTTAAAGATCTTGCTGTTTCAATGACTTATTAATTTTATTGAAAGCTTTATTGCGTAAGTATTTGGTGCTTTTTTTCATATAAAGTTAGTCAATGAGTCGGCATCTCCAATAGAAGATTATTACGTGTGCGGTATTTATAATTAAAATTTAAATGTCCAAATTTGTGTATACATATTTTCTTTGGCATATATTACGAGTTGGTATATAAACAACTGATGACGGTAACTATTCCAGAAGTTCTCATGCTCTCATTAAAACTTAAGCCAAACATTTATGGTATTGCTATTTTCTGTAGTAACAACACTTTGTTAATTATTGTAGTATCAGCTCCCCAGAAAATTATACCATAATTCAAAATAGAGTGAAAGTTGGAAAAGTAATACAGTTCTACTATATTTATATCTAGCATAGCGTACTAAACTAAGGGTAATCAAGCCACACTATCAAAAATGCCTATATACGACCTCAATTTTGACCCCAAAGAATAAAACACTCATTTATAAAAATTGAATATGTTATGATACAAGTCTTCTCTGACTTTACTGTTTTTTCATAAAAATGGGTGTTTTGTTCTTGACACTTAACCTAACGCTTTTCTAGCGGCAGTTTTGCTAACATTTAACTAAAAAAACCTAGTGTTTGAAGATGCTACTCGCTATAATTCATGATTGATGTGCTTGAGCTAATTATGAATCATAACTTTTTCGGTTTTCCACCCGTTCATGTGTTTAACTTTGCTGTTACTTTTCGCTTGTCTATTTGTCGAGTAAACACTTTCCAGTAAGAGAGATCTCTGGGCTATGTGAGTAAATATGATGGCGATTCTACAAACCTGCAAACGACATCAAAAGAACGATCGCAACGTAAATCCAAATGTTTTATGCTTCTAAACTTTTTTCAAGACCTTAACCTGGACCCTTTCTAACTAAGCCTCGCCAAGAAGAGTTTGGAGCACAAGCCAAAAAGCAGCCGAAAAACTATAACAGCTCGACCAAGAGGGGCCAAGAATGCTCCGGAGATTTCCATATGCATCGCATTGCCGACAGAAGACGTACCAACATCTACATCAAAAACTTTATCAACGACCATGATCCATTGATACAGGGACTATAAAGACCATTGTCCGCCCCGATGTAGTACAAGGACGCGGTAGAACAATTTCAACAACAGTATCTCTTCAATCGGCGACTGGCGAACGAATTCCTACACATGCTCAGGTGGAAGTAGTCATTGGTTAGGAAACGGAGTACTTAACTATCAAGTACTAGTAGCTGACATTACTGATGAGGTTATTCTGGAAATGGACATAATGAAGAAGTATGGGTTCCATTTGAATATAAAGAATGATGTCTTGAGAATAAACGACGAGGAAATTACGTTCAGTTTGCAAGATTAGGCAGCAGTACGTGTTTTGTTGAAAAAATATTAGACCGCCTGGAAGGGTTGAGTACAGTAACCTGTAACTTTTAAGAAAGATACCACAGTAGAAACGTGTACACCAGTAACTGAAATAACAAAATGCGAAAACGTTATAGAGGGTATACAGAAAAAGAAATACCCACAACAATTATAAGACACGTTGTCATTCTCTTGTCCTCGTTTAAAGAAGTAAAAAAAATGCTTAACAAATACTACGATGTGTTCGTTCTGGACAGTAAGTCTAAAGAGAGAACGAGCATTGTAAAACATACAATAAATACTAAAAATGTCTAACAGATACGACAAAATTCTAGAAGCCTTCCTCTAGCGAAACGTGAAGAGGAAGAGCAAGTTATCTCAGTTAGTAAAAAAGAAAGAAGGTGCAACTAGATTTTATGTTAATTATCGACAACTGAACGAGGTTACAAGGTTACGAAGAAAGACGGCTTCCCTCTCTATCCAGAATTGACGATACGTTAGATACCTTGTCAGGTTCAAACTAGTTTTCAGCGTTGGACTTGAGCGACAAATGAATGTAAAACCTAGAGAACGTGAAAACCGTTTTTACTATTGGAAAAGTTTGTGAAAATTCACAGCCATGCTCTTTGAGCTGTGCAACACTCGCGTGACGTTTGAACGGTTGATGGAGCCCGTGTTATGTGGAGTGTTGTGGAAAACGTGCTTGGTCTATTTAGACGACGTCAATGTAGTTGGTAAGTCGTTTGAAGAACATTTATTAAATATAAAGGAGGTATTCGGCTGCGTAGTGTAAACCTGAAGTTGAGCTCAAAAAAATACCATACCTTTAGAAAAGAAGTACAACGTCTTGGACACTTAGTATTACATGACGGAGTGCAGGTCGACAAAGAAAAGTTTAGAACAGTGCAAGAATGGCCAAATCTAGAGATAAACAAGATATAAGGAGTTTTCTGGATTTGTGCACATACTACCGTCGATTTGTTTCCGAATTTGCCAACTACGCAATACCATTAACTAAATTAACCAAATAAGAACGTCAATTTTCATAGCACAAAACTGCGTAGACGCTTTTCAACAACTTAAGCAATTTCTAGTCACTTCTTCAGTTCTCAGTTACAAAATTTTGAGTCAACCTTATTTCGAAATGTCTACCAACTGTTAAGAATCAAGAAAACAAAAACGACGCCTCTTCACCCCCAATTAACCGGCGTGCTAAAAAGGATTAATCGAACGATGGGTAAATACTTGGCCAAGGTTGTCGACAAACATCAGAAAAATTGGGAGTAGTATTTACATTTATTTCTATTGGCATATTGATCATCTGTTCACGAGAGTACAAGCCAAACACCTGTCTGCGTAATGCTTGGTTGTGAAATACGGTTGCCATGCAATCTTCAATTTAGATGTAAACCTGAAGATGAAGTTGAGGGAGAAGAGTATGTCAGCAAACTTTGAAAGAAGTTGGATGACATACATGATACTGTTTGAAAGAACATCCAAATGGAGAGCGATCCTATGAAGCTATGGTACGATGTTTAATCTTAAGAAGGTGAATTGCAACCAGACAATTTGGTATGTTTATACAATCCCCAAAGTAAAGGAAATAAATAGCCTGACTTCATAACGTCATTTATGGTACCCAAAACCAATGGGAAAACCAAAATCATTAGATTGTATCGTTGAACTTCATACGCTGGCAACAATAATGTGTCCACAAATCTCATTCGGACGAGAATAGTAACGAATAATACACGAAACCAAGGATGTGAAGAAGACTTTTATGCATTTATGACAAAGTACGAAGTTTACGACCAATGCAAGGTTCAGAGTTACAACTGAGATTCAACAAAACCTCTTGGAATCCGCGCATCTCAAAAAGAATTGCGGTTGTTTTTAAGAAATTGTTTGGACGAGAGGATGAGTTTGGTAGAAAACAACCTGCTGTGAGTGGAACACTGTAGTTGCGCGAAGAAAGACGCTCCATCTACTACTCGGTTTCAAATTAACTGTCCTACTATTAACCCACCTACAAGGACCTGTGAAATTATTCATGGGATTTCGAAAAGGACACCGAGATCAATAACATAAAAAAAGCAATGAAATTGCAGTTTAGATCGAATGGACTGGAAAATAGTCCGAAACATGTTTGAAGTTGTTTTTCGAGAAACATGGGCAAAAGAGGACAGTAGACTGTTTTTACCAGCGGGGACAAAATAGAAAAAGTGCTGTATTAGAGGTAATATAAAAATGTATCCGCTGCAATGCATGTACTTCCATAGTATGCGCTCTGCTTATTTCATTTGTTAAATATAATTCAAAGACTAGATGATTTAATCAAACGCATTTTAGTTAGCAAATATGCATAATTAGCCTATATCCGCTTTTTTGCAGTCTAAATGCACGGGGATGTTTTTACATGCTTTCAGTTCAAATACCGTTACTATAGACAAAGTATTTATGAACAATTGTTAATATACAGTAATGCGTTGCTAATGTAATTTAAGGCAAACTTGATTTTGAATCTCGATATTATTCTTTAAGTTTGTAGTCTAACCGAATACTCAAACAATTTATCGAGTTTTCTTGCTGCAAGTAGTAGGGTTGTTCTTTTATTAATAAACTTTGGTTATGCGGGTATCTGATAAAACTATAAGCATGAAGACACTTTTTCTTGATTTATATTAAACCTTTTTCAGAGAAAAACTTTATTAATTTTTGTAATCTTCTATTGGTTTTATTTAGTAGTCGCGAAGCAAGTAAGTGAGGTGTCGTCTGCAAACATTGACACACTTTTATATCTGAATATTGAAAACGTAAATAATATATAAGTAGGGGCCCAGAACAAAGCCCTGGGGAACTCCGGTCCTAAGTTTTAAGTGGCAACTAATAACACTGACAAAGTGTTCACGGTTCTCTAAATAACTCATGAACTAATTAAGCGGTGTGCCTCGAACACCGCAGTGTTCTAATATAGACAATAAGAGTTCATGTGAGACCAAATCAAATGCTTTGCATAAATCTATACATTAAAGCAGGTATTCAGATATTTGTAGATGTTATCTAATACATTCATAATTGCTGAAATTGTGGACCTATTTTTGTAAACCAATTGTTAATCATTGTACAACTTAAATTTTGTAAAAAGTTATTAAGTTTAATTGCCATTAATTTCTCAAATATTTTTGAAAAAGTATTTAAGATTGAAATAGACCGATAATTTGTTATTTCAGTGATATCACTTTTTTTTTGTAAATTGGAATTTGCAGTTTTAAGAGTTTTGGAAAATATTCCGTCTGTAAATGAGCAATTTATGATATGTGTTAAGAATGTTGGTTAGCATTAATTTGACCGTGTTTTAAAATTTTTACGTTATCTGCAATGTGATTTAAGTAATAGTTAAACAAAGAACCTTATTAGCAACTAACCTAAAACGCTTTCAAATTAACAATGGTAACGCCTTTAATTAGGGGGTTAATTAATTTCGCTGATTTCTGCCACTTTTTTTCTGTATAGAAATTAATTATATATGACTACTAGACATGTGAGTTACAGCTAATTACATTTCTACTATTTGCTAATTAGCTAATTAATTAATTGTAAAATTAATTAACGAAATACAAAGAGAGCCCATTTTTAGCAACATGTCCTCATGCTCGGTTAGATATTTTTTTTTTTTGACTATGTAATATTCTAAACCAAGTCTTGGTAAAGATGGTTTCAATTTTTTTCTGACATGAAGGCTCGGGAAACTATCGAAAATATAAAAGAAATGTGGGTTTTTCTTCTTACAACCGACAGTGAAGCATATGTGTGACCAATTAGTTGCTCCATTGTAAACCAATATTTAATATTTGATATTGGCCTAAATTTTATCTGAATTATTTTCTGTGTGTAAACCGACTACAATAAATTCTAAACATTATCCAGCACAATGAACTACGGACTGGATTTATAAGTGTGAAAATTCTAAAAGAAATAAAGCTACAGAAAAGCGCCATTTTCCATTTCACAATCTCTATACTGCAAGACGAGACTTTGTCATTCAAATGCAAGAAAAATAAAAGAGATAAAGTATGGCCCTGACCATTCAGTGAAAAACATTCAATTAGACTGCATGGGGATAGCAGTTGACATCACTTTTGGAATGCCCGGCTTATAACTACGAACTCCAATTATCATAGTAGGAATGTTGGACAGAGCTGGAGAAGAACACCGTTCTCTATCTATGGAAGATTGTTCATACTAAAGCAAAAAATATTTTGGAAAATGCAAACAGCCTAAACAAAGTCAGGACATACGATGGACGTTGGTTTTTGATGAATGGGGCGAAGTGGTGTAGGTGCTGGCATTGACACGTCAACTTAATTCAGATTTAGCTCAGTCATGCTAAGAACGCTGCTGACGAAAGTATTAGCAACAAAAATTGTGACCGATTTTGATCTCTGAAACTAACTGGCTGGTGAATCAACTTTCCTCACGTCCTTCTTCGACAACTCTTTGAATTCTTGGCAGAATTAATGTCGAGCCGATTGTTTGAATAATACAAGCGCATACACAGAATTTATTCCTCAAAACTCAAGAGAGCCATCTACCTCGACAGTTGTTGAAGGTCAATCATCTTCAATTTTTCAATATCCGTACAAAGGAGACTCTTAATGAGTCTGGGCAGTCTTTTTTCATGAAATTTTATTAACTGAAAACCTAATAAATTGCGTTTGCAACAATGTACATCTATCCACTATACCACCATTGTGGAAAATAAGTATTAAGTAGTAAATCACAATCACAATCTCAAAACTTTGACATCTGTCAAACACAGTGAATAATTGAGCAAATGTCAAATCTCATAGCGTTCCATGGCTAACTAATGCAAATTATGTGAAGACAATGTGATTTTTAATAATTATTGTGATTATTTTGAAAAGTTGATGAGTTAGCAATACCACTATGCTATATCAACTTGAAAAAATAAAGTTTTGATCTTTTTTGTATGTCACGTCAAAATCTTTAATTTTAAACCGCCCTGTATAAAATAAAATAAATTTATTTAGGTAGCTGTTAAAGACAAGGCTTTTGCAAACTGCATCTAAAATTTCAGTTTTATATGGGTTCAAATAGCAGCTAAATTTAAATTTTGGTGGGATCATATTTTGAAGGAAAATAACCTAAAACAATTATTATCTCGAAAACCGGTGTAGACAGGTATAGGAAACTATTTAGAAAAAATTATTAGTAAGAAATTGCAATTCTAAAAATTAAATAATATACAGGGTGTTTTATTAAAAATTACTAACTTGTTACTACTTTTGAGTAGGAGCAGCAACACCGCCAAATTGGAAATATTTTAGAAAGATAGATCGTGTCCATATATGGCAATAGCCAAATTTTTAGATTATATTACTTTACAAAATGTGAATTATAATGAGAACATTGTTGTGCATGAAATCACTAACTTTAATAATCTCAACTGTCAGCTGCATGAGATTGGACAACCAAATTGAAGAACTTGGAGGACCCTGAAGATATTTGGAGTAAATTCATTAGTATTATCGACTACTACAAAAAACAAAACACGTCAAGAAAATTCTTTTTATAAAAATAATCTTAAACTTTGGATAAATGGTGAATTATTATCTTTAATTAAAAACAAACGAAAGTTATGGCAAAAGTTTAAACGTTCAAATAATTTACAGGACCTTAATGTACATAGAAATTTTACTAAAGAACTAAAGAAAACAATATACGAATCTAGAGCAACTTACGAAGAACATATAGCAAACTGTAATAATTCTAAAAAGTTTTACAAGTACATTCGATCTTCTTTGTCTTCAAAAGTTGCAATTCCATTATTAAAAAAAACTGATGGATCACTATGTGAAAATTCTACTGAGGTGGCTAATGTTCTAGGACAAACTTTCTCGTCCGCTTTTTTTGTAGACTCGGTCGATGGTTATTTCTCTGATATTCATTTTCCACAAATTCTCGCTACTCTTGACCATATCGATTTCACACCTGAAACTGTTAAAAACCACCTTAAGTTATTAAAAAACTACTCCTCCCCAGGACTAGATCATATATCCTCATTACTGTTCAAAAAATGCTGTGATGAACTAGCTCTCCCATTATCTCTTATAATGACATCATCTTTTAATACACACATCCTGCCTCTTATATGGAAAACTGCCTCAGTAACCCCTATATTCAAAACGGAAAATAAATTAGACCCGAACAACTATCGGCCAATTAGCCTGTTATTTGTAAAGTTATGGAATCTATTTTTTCCGAGCGTATTGTAGAGTTTCTACAAAATGAACAAATTATTCCCTTAGAACAACATGGATTTGTGAAAGGCAGATCAACAATGACTAACTTATTACAGTGTGTGAACGAGTGGACAGTTTGTTTAAATGAGAACAGACCTGTGGATGTCATTTATTTGGACTTTGCAAAAGCGTTTGATTGAGTCCCAATTAAAGAGCATTTTGGTATTTGAGGAAACCTTCTGAACTGGATTGGCGCTTATCTAAGAGACAGGAAGTTTTGCGTTAGAGTTGGCGTTTCTATGTCAGTGGAACAATCTGTGTTAGGTAGAGTATCTCAGGGTTCAGTGTTGGGTCCGTTATTGTTTGTTTTATACTTAAGTGACCTTCAATTTCATATTAAGAGCAAAAAGGCTTTCTATGCAGACGATACTAAGATATTTGCCAGTCCAATTCTTAACAAGTGTTATCTCCAGAGTGACTTAAACGCTATTTTTAAGTGGTGTTTGGACTGGTTGTTGCCTCTCAACATAAATAAATGTGTTGTTATGCACATGGGGAAGAACAACCCACAGTTTAATTATTCTATAAATGGACAGGATTTAAATAAAGTTAAGTCTTACAATGATCTCGGTGTTACAGTTACTGAAAATCTTACTTGGTCTGCCCACGTCGCATCAATCACCAAAAAGAGTAACTCTACATTATATCTTCTGAAAAGAGCTTTTGCTGCAATATCCTTTCAAACTTCTATATACCTCTATAAAACATATATTCGTCCAATTATGGAATACTGCAGAGCTGCATGGTGTCCAGAGTTAGTGCGCGACAAAAAGCTACTTGAAAATATCCAACGTCAAGCTACAAGACTATCCTTCAAACGTAGAAGACCAGATTATTTAGAAAGATTGACACTTGGCCGATTGCAGACTTTTGAAGACCGCCGCCTTTGCGGTGATTTAATTTTAACTTTTCGTATCTTACGATACGATTACGGAAATCTAAAAAGACTAATCATAATCTAAAACTAAAAAAAGGGAAATTTGTCACTAGTTCGCGAAAAAATGTTATTTCAAACCGTATTTTTAGTACATGGAATAACTTACCTCCATACATCATAAATGCTCCGTCAATAAACATGTTTAAAAACGAACTTGACAACTTTTTGTTTTCGACATAAATCTTTTTGTCACTTTATTGAGTTTATCACTATTGTAAACCTTAGTTTACAAAACTGATAGTCTATAAGTATATTATTAATCCAGTTATGTTTTATTGTTCACATTTTAGTTTTATGTTTTCTTACTAATCAAAAAATTTTTTTCTCTTCTCATTTATTGATTGCTACTTTTAAAATGTATTTTTAATTTAAATTGGTTTATGGGCCTTCGGACTCCAACCCTTATTTACTTGTAAAATAAAAAAAAAATATTTGGAAGGGGGTCATGCCCAGATGGAGGTTGACTCCATTCATAGCACTATAGAAAGGAAGTTAAGACGAAAAGGGGACGTTTTTATTTCTGCTGACTATATACATATTATTAGATCAGCCAGAGAAAAGCCATACAATGTTATTACATTGACATACTATGATTTCTTTAAATATAACTAAACAATTTAAAGCAGTATTCGACCTGGCTCTAAAACTGAAGATCCATGTGTTACTGACATTTGTGCACTACAGTAGTTGCCAGAAGGCATTATTTGGAACAAATTGAACTTTACAGATATGTAGACTGATATACCTAAACGTCCCTCACGTAAATCTAACCCTGCAACTGCAGACTATCACTCTTTTTATGACACTTTAACCCATCCAAATTGTACTTCATTTAAATAATGTGTTCATTTGCGTTCAGCATCAAACTCAAAAATGATCGATGTTAGTGATTACACTAATTACTTTGTTGAACCATGCTTGGCTATATTTTTTAATTTTTAAGATGTTTTAGTTAGTTTTTTTAAAGGTTTTAATTAGTCACTATATGTACTTACTAATTTAATAAAAAAAAACAATTTAAGTGTTTTTCATTAAAACATGAAATGACAAAATATCTTATGCCAGATAATATTAGCCAATTTTTAGAATTAATATGTCGTATGTAAACATAACTCAGAAATACAATAACTGTTCATAATCAACTGTTATTCAGAATAAAAGTAACATAGCACAGTCTGATCTCCATATTTTCTAAAATTATAACTCTTAAAGTAACAAAATATTCAATTTTTTTTACCTCCTGAAAACTTGTTAACTTTGACATACGACCTATTGCAGTATTAACGACGATATATTATCAGTTCGGTCTAAATGTTTGACCATCTTCAGAAAAGCTGCAAGCGGTTTTTATTAAAAAATGTTTAAGTGAATGTGTGATTCCAGTCCAATTGTAATGGCATAAATTGAAAACCATAACTTCCAAGAAGTGAAACTAACAGTCTCTACAAAATTCGGAGATGATTGTGGCATTCAAAATAAAGAATAATATTTTTCTGATCCGGTAATGAATAAAAAGTTCATTTCAGTAGCAGAAGTGTAATTAGATCCGAATCTTTTATTAAACCAGAGAAGAATTAATTAAAATTTAGATATAAAAGTCATTTATTTTAGAAAATTGCTTGTAAAACACAGGAACGGATTTAAAATATTTTTTTGTCTTCCTGACGTGCAAACGTCAAATTAACATTGAAACTACAACACTGAAATCTTATGATTACGTACAGTGCACACACAGGGTGCGTAAAATTTACCCACATCGTCTGCCCTTAAGGTACATTTGTTAATAAATATCTTTTTCTTCAAGCTACATTAAAACGGCATATTATTAGACTACTGACAGACGCTAAAAAGGCTTTTTACTGTCTAAACTTTAAAAGAAACAGTTCTTTTGTTTTCACAACTATTACTTAGGTTGGTATGTCGGTTTTGTTAATATTATAACGTGACAGTAAAGTACCAACCCAATTCGTCAACAACAAAAGTCACTATTATACTCGAGAATCTCAAAAATTAAGAATAACACATAAAAACCAGCAATAAACGCTTAAAGAAAAAATAGTATATTAGACTTGAGTTAAAAAATATAATAGTTTCGCTTAAGCTCAGCAATTATATTGTTTAACAACTAGTAAAATAATCTACTATTTTATAGAACAAAAATAAGTTTACTAAATCAACAATTACATAACTTTTTTACTGTTAAATGGTAAAAAATAATGTGATTTAGAATATTTTAGTTTCATGTAAATGATTAGCGCCATCTTATTAATTGTGAATTACAGTACACTTCACGACCGAAATTAACAATTGACAGCAAAATATTTTTGTTAATTTTACTATAAAAAATGTAATACAAATCTTGTGCGTTAAATTATTTTATTCACAATCATATTGTAATATGCCAATTACACTGCATGTGAAAAGTTGGGAAATAGGCGATTACACAATTGGTGTTCAAAATTTTTACCAGCTAGCCAGGAATAATTATTACTGACCGGTTACTAATTCTTTAAAACGCCACTCGAGCGCTTGTGAAGTATACTAAAAATGTAAACACAATTAAAAACATAACCATAAAATACGCCTTAAGTTCGTCGTATGGCTTTAGAAATCGATTTAAAATATCTTGGTTTTGTTATATTGTTAATTGTGGAAGTACTCAGTTGTGTATAAAGTTTTAAGGAAAAAGTATAAGTACGGTTTTTCGCATTCCAGTGATTTTACTATAAACATCAGCTATTATCAACCCCATTTGACTGCATCATCACAGATCGGAGAGAGAAATAGCTAAACGCCATTAAAGGAAAAAATGTTCATGAATGCAAGCAGAAGAATGCTTTTGTATGTTTTAAACATTTTATATCAGTTAATTATTAGGATCACCGAATGGAAAATATAGTATTTGGTTTATACGATCATAGGAACATCCGATGAACTTACAGATAAGTTAAATAATAGTTGGATCCTAACTCTGTATTTGTGATATGACAAACAATATTCTGTTTCAAGTTTAGATTGGTACGAACGAAAAAGGAAAAGCATGAAGAGACGGTTATACGATCATGAAAGTGACCATAACATAAGCTTAGTGGAGATGAGATGTTTGAAGGTTTATGTGTGAATTTGCATTAGTTACTACTAATTATAGATCTGTTCAAGAAGGTCATTCAACTACTGCTATCCGTAGTTTCAACAGAGTAACTCATGATTTACCACGACAAACAACTAATATACACATTGTTTTGACACCACAGCAATTTAAATTAAGACGTAATTACTAATGATATTATGGAACCATTTGCTTAAATAAATAAGCACATAAATCTTTTAATTACTTACTTCCATAAAATTGCAAGGTTTGTTTACACCCAGGGAGTGTATACCTAACCTCGATTATAGGGCTATCTTATTGTTGAGGTAGTCATAGTCTCGATTACAACGCAAATGGAAATAGAGCAAGATAAGCGGTATAATAAAACACAAATTATCTTATTTTGAAAAATTAATTTTGTTATATTAAAGTGTGCCGACTGTGAATCAACACTGGATGAAGTAGAAGGCCCCGGTTGTGACAGTGAGAAAAGATTTGTTGTATATGTCTCCTGCTGTGATAATGGGGATTGGTGCAAGTTGAGGTACGTTGCGTAGATAACATTTGTGCTACTTGAATTTGTCCATCTAACGATTTGTCAACATAGCTTTCAGCCACCGCACTAGACTTCCACCCTCCCAGCCTCTTTAATTGTATCACGTCTCCACCATTATCGGCAAGTAGTGTAGCAGCCGTTCTACGAAAACAATGCCCCGTATATGCTTCTATATTATTTAATTTTAGGTGAGCTGCAATTTTTTAGGAAATGATCCAATAGAATTATGCCCAAATGGTTGTTTTGTAATTTTGCCAAATCGCAGCTGCATAAACAACTTCTCATTTATAACATTTTCTCGAAGACCAATGTATTCGACTAACATTGCAATCCATTGAGGATTGGTAAGAACAAATGAACGAGGTTGATAGGTTTTAGTATTCGGAATCGTAATACAAACTTTATCTTCTAGGAAACTGATGTCTGTAACCTTCATTTTGTAAAGCTCATCACTGCGACAAGCACCAGATACACCAATTATTAGAGCAACCTAAAATTTATATATTAGCATGTAGTTGCATTCAATAAATGAAAGTTACTTTTTGTGGAAGAAATTCTTTTGGTGCGTCATTTAAAAATGTATTAATATCAGTAGCTGTGAAGACGCTCGATTTTTTAGCTAAGTATCCAACGTTTTGTTTTTTAAATACGCCTGTAGTTTTGAAAATCGCGACAGATCAATATTTTCGTTTATATTTAATGTTTTTCGCAACATAGAGTAAGTCGCCCATAAAGTAGAAGGTTTTTAACTTTAGCTAACTCCCCAAAGTACGCTAGCACGACATTTTCCGAAACGTTATGTACTGTTTTATTCTTGCACCAATCTTTAAACATACGATAAACTAATTCATATCTCTCCTTACTTTTTCTGGAAGCAAGCTTTTTCCACGCTTTCGGCCGCTTCGCGTAATTCTGGAGGAGTACAATGTATAAATTCGCTTGATTCAGACATTATTAAAATAACGCGACAAATAAAATTTGATTGCATTACAATATGGCTGTTTCCATCGCCTGCTTTTTTTAAAATTGATGTCAAGTCATGGCATTATGATAAGTAACAGTAATTAATTTTTTTTAAGATTTTTGAAAAAATTAATGATTGTGAATAAAATAGTATACAAACCTCGGCAAAGTTCTATTCTCGAGTTCGAGAATAGTTTACCTCGAGGCTGCGCCTCTCGGTAAACTATAATTCTCTCGACGGGAATATAAAACTTTCTGCCTCGGTATGTAATATACTATTACAGCGCTTAATAAATTTAAAGCACTCCAAATTTATTTCGCGCTGTAAAATTTAATTTTCCGCACGCAAATGTAAGTAACTATTAAAGGTACCGGAGTGCAACTACAGCAAAAGTAGAAGATTTTGAGGATTGATGTAGATGTTATACGTGCATAGGTATTTGATTGTATGAAGTATACTTTGACATTTTCTAGTTTTCTTATTAATTAAATTGACCGTCAAGGTATGTATTTTTCCAAGTAAATTTGTGTTACTTAAATTCTAATTTAAATCTAAATTTAGAAAATTGAAACTGTCAACCAATAGTAGAAAATTTCTCTTATCAACAAATTTACTCGGTAAAATACAAACCTCCTCTGCGATTGGAAGTGAAAATATAATAGACTAACAAAATAATTTGAAAAAATAGGTATCAAACCATTTTGATTTATTTGTACTTACAGTCGGGAAGAAGATATCACAAACAAAAAAAGAAAGGTAAAGTTATCAGTCAATAAAACGAAAACTATTCATCACAAATCTTATAACTAATAAGCTAGACTAAACCCAAGTTAAACAAATCGGTTTAAAAATATGAATCTTACAGTTTTATTTAATTATGATTTAGAAATCAATCATTAGTCCAATTAAAAATTATTTATGACGTTTCCAATAATTTGCTTTAATCGAAAATGATTAATGCGATTATAATTGTTATATAATTCAATCCATAATCTAAACAATAAAACTCACGACCTTAACAATAATGTGGGCGCTTTTTTAGCTTTTCTTATAATAATTAGTTTTTTATTGTTTGTGTTTTTCTAATATTTGTACGTAGACGTATTGTTGAATTTAATAAATATTATAATTAGTCCAGGTTTCTAAGTACCATTGCTTACTCTTTAAAAAGAAAATAAATTGAATATTGATTGTTGAATGGTTATTGATATATAATATTTTGTAAAATAATTTAATAAAAATTTTTAAATTGACAAGCTGTTAATATTATAGTTAATGATGCATCTTTTATGAAAATGACAAAATATATACAAAATGATTAGAAAAGGTAAATATATTAAACTACATAATTAATGAAACCTTAAAAATAATTTATTATGTATTTTTGATTAATGATGTTGCTTGTTATGTATATTCTCAACGATGACGGTTTCGTTGCACTATTAAATATAGCCATGTACGAAATTAAAATTTTTTTCAATAAAAACGTATTTGAAAGGTGTAGTTACGAACATTTTAAAATGTTTATAGTTAGAAGGCAGTTTTCAATATTTGTTACTGTAAGAATTTATAGTTTACTGTGCGCTTAAAATGCAAAGAATATGTTACTTTAAAGTGTTCATACATATTCAAAAAATATTTGGTATTCTACCTTAAGAATTGATTTTTATATTAACTAAATTTAAATTCTGTGTTTGTTAAGTAAGTTTTAATAAACTAAGAAAGTGCCAACAGTTAAATGTAAGGACATGTGTGCGTTTACGTGCATATCGCTATCTACGCAACAGCTTCAATGCCTTAAACGCACGGTGTCGATAAAGCCAAGTAAAAAACTTGTACAGAAGCATTACACGCAACGAAAGAACACCTGATGCTGCATTTCGCTCTTATTATGAGCTCATCAGAGGTGTATACTTAAGTGCGGTATACAACTGTACAAGACGGCGGTTGGTCTTTTAAACTCTCGTGGAGTAATGAATATAAGCAAAATGTGTGTCTGACGACATCTCGTGTATGAACATTGACACGTATGATTAGTATAAACTAAGAAAGTGCCAACAGTTAAATGTAAGCGACATGTGTGCGTTTACGTGCATATCGCTATCTACGCAACAGCTTCAATGCCTTAAACGCACGGTGTCGATAAAGCCAGAAAAAACTTGTACAGAAGCATTACACGCAACGAAAGAACACCTGATGCTGCATTTCGCTCTTATTATGAGCTCATCAGAGGTGTATACTTAAGTGCGGTATACAACTGTACAAGACGGCGGTTGGTCTTTTAAACTCTCGTGGAGTAATGAATATAAGCAAAATGTGTGTCTGACTACATCTCGTGTATGAACATTGACACGTATGATTAGTATAAACTAAGAAAGTGCCAACAGTTAAATGTAAGGACATGTGTGCGTTTACGTGCATATCGCTATCTACGCAACAGCTTCAATGCCTTAAACGCACGGTGTCGATAAAGCCAAGTAAAAAACTTGTACAGAAGCATTACACGCAACGAAAGAACACCTGATGCTGCATTTCGCTCTTATTATGAGCTCATCAGAGGTGTATACTTAAGTGCGGTATACAACTGTACAAGACGGCGGTTGGTCTTTTAAACTCTCGTGGAGTAATGAATATAAGCAAATGTGTCTGACGACATCTCGTGTATGAACATTGACACGTATGATTAGTATAAACTAAGAAAGTGCCAACAGTTAAATGTAAGGACATGTGTGCGTTTACGTGCATATCGCTATCTACGCAACAGCTTCAATGCCTTAAACGCACGGTGTCGATAAAGCCAGTAAAAACTTGTACAGAAGCATTACACGCAACGAAAGAACACCTGATGCTGCATTTCGCTCTTATTATGAGCTCATCAGAGGTGTATACTTAAGTGCGGTATACAACTGTACAAGACGGCGGTTGGTCTTTTAAACTCTCGTGGAGTAATGAATATAAGCAAAATGTGTGTCTGACGACATCTCGTGTATGAACATTGACACGTATGATTAGTATAAACTAAGAAAGTGCCAACAGTTAAATGTAGGACATGTGTGCGTTTACGTGCATATCGCTATCTACGCAACAGCTTCAATGCCTTAAACGCACGGTGTCGATAAAGCAAGTAAAAACTTGTACAGAAGCATTACACGCAACGAAAGAACACCTGATGCTGCATTTCGCTCTTATTATGAGCTCATCAGAGGTGTATACTTAAGTGCGGTATACAACTGTACAAGACGGCGGTTGGTCTTTTAAACTCTCGTGGAGTAATGAATATAAGCAAAATGTGTGTCTGACGACATCTCGTGTATGAACATTGACACGTATGATTAGTATAAACTAAGAAAGTGCCAACAGTTAAATGTAAGGACATGTGTGCGTTTACGTGCATATCGCTATCTACGCAACAGCTTCAATGCCTTAAACGCACGGTGTCGATAAAGCCAGTAAAAACTTGTACAGAAGCATTACACGCAACGAAAGAACACCTGATGCTGCATTTCGCTCTTATTATGAGCTCATCAGAGGTGTATACTTAAGTGCGGTATACAACTGTACAAGACGGCGGTTGGTCTTTTAAACTCTCGTGGAGTAATGAATATAAGCAAAATGTGTGTCTGACGACATCTCGTGTATGAACATTGACACGTATGATTAGTATAAACTAAGAAAGTGCCAACAGTTAAATGTAAGGACATGTGTGCGTTTACGTGCATATCGCTATCTACGCAACAGCTTAATGCCTTAAACGCACGGTGTCGATAAAGCCAAGTAAAAACTTGTACAAGCATTACACGCAACGAAAGAACACCTGATGCTGCATTTCGCTCTTATTATGAGCTCATCAGAGGTGTATACTTAAGTGCGGTATACAACTGTACAAGACGGCGGTTGGTCTTTTAAACTCTCGTGGAGTAATGAATATAAGCAAAATGTGTGTCTGACGACATCTCGTGTATGAACATTGACACGTATGATTAGTATAAACTAAGAAAGTGCCAACAGTTAAATGTAAGGACATGTGTGCGTTTACGTGCATATCGCTATCTACGCAACAGCTTCAATGCCTTAAACGCACGGTGTCGATAAAGCCAAGTAAAAAACTTGTACAGAAGCATTACACGCAACGAAAGAACACCTGATGCTGCATTTCGCTCTTATTATGAGCTCATCAGAGGTGTATACTTAAGTGCGGTATACAACTGTACAAGATGTCGTCAGACACACATTTTGCTTATATTCATTACTCCACGAGAGTTTAAAAGACCAACCGCCGTCTTGTACAGTTGTATACCGCACTTAAGTATACACCTCTGATGAGCTCATAATAAGAGCGAAATGCAGCATCAGGTGTTCTTTCGTTGCGTGTAATGCTTCTGTACAAGTTTTTATTGGCTTTATCGACACCGTGCGTTTAAGGCATTGAACTGTTGCGTGATAGCGATATGCACGTAAACGCACACATGTCCTTACATATTTAACTGTTGGCACTTTCTTAGTTTATACTAATCATACGTGTCAATGTTCATACACAGATGTCGTCAGACACACATTTTGCTTATATTCATTACTCCACGAGAGTTTAAAAGACCAACCGCCGTCTTGTACAGTTGTATACCGCACTTAAGTATACACCCTGATGAGCTCATAATAAGAGCGAAATGCAGCATCAGGTGTTCTTTCGTTGCGTGTAATGCTTCTGTACAAGTTTTTACTTGGCTTTATCGACACCGTGCGTTTAAGGCATTGAAGCTGTTGCGTAGATAGCGATATGCACGTAAACGCACACATGTCCTTACATTTAACTGTTGGCACTTTCTTAGTTTATACTAATCATACGTGTCAATGTTCATACACGAGATGTCGTCAGACACACATTTTGCTTGTAAGTTTTAATGTAAACCTGTTTACATTTAAATAAAAATCAGATTTTTCATAAACAGAACCTTCGAACAAAAACTTTTTATAATTTTAAACACGTCAGCGAGTTTTTTGTATATACATAATAATTTAATTACACCGTAGTTTGGTCATTAGTAATTTTTATTTAAGTCAGAAACGTATTCATTCGTGATTTCATGATTTTGTAATTGTAAAGATGTCTAAAAACTTTTTAAATGTCTGATAAACTCAATGTATTTAATTTAAAGTCTATATTTTTATTATAATTAACGTTATTATTTTTGTACACTAATAACAAATGTAATTTGTGTGTAACTAACAGCATAAGGAAATTAGTTATGGAAGGATACCTTAAAACTTAATCAATAGCTGTTGTTGAGATCAAACATACCAAAGTGTCTCACAAGAACATACTCTAACAACTTTTCTTTCAAACATATAGCTTTAACGACAATACTACGGGAGTTTGACTATTAGTAGCTAAGAACGCTTGTTTGAACCTTGCTACTCAAGTTCTAACAAGATGTAATAGTATTATGTTAAAGATTTATATGTAGAGTACTTACATAATGTTAATTTGTGTAACGCTTTTGGTTATTATTAAAATTAATTAAATTATGAATATGGATTAAAGAAATATAATAAATTCGCCCTACATTTGGTTATTAAATTAGAAAACAAATTATAAACAACAATTTTTGAGTTAATAGCATCCATAGCAATTTCGAAGAATACTTATTTTTGTATCAAGGCACTAAAATTTGATTTTTCATGACGAATGTGGTTTAGTCGCAGAGGCAATAGCCGAGGCAAATAAAACACGTGAGTCATAAAATAGTATACTACAGGCGAGATGCAAAAAAAAATTACGTGACATCCATCAATGAAATCAAATTGTTATATACGGTACTTAAATTTTGTGTATCAAGATTGAAGTTTATGTTGTCGTTATGTCGCTTATTCATAAGAATAATTTCATATATTAAGAGTTTTTTTTAATTATTTTGTACATCTAAGTGGGATTGTCAAAATTAAAAGTATGTCTAGTTAATATGTGATGGGTTGATGGAACTGTCATATTGATGATTATGATAATTTTTTACTTTTTGATTTTTTGGTTCCATGTAACATTTAGTGCAATTTTCACAATTTAGTCTATAAACTACGTTGTACCTATCAAACGTACTGGTTTTTGATTTAAGTTTTGTAAATCTGTTGTTATTATTATTAGTTTGGTAGGTTAGTTATTATTTTATAGTACACTAAGCATAAGATTTAAGTGTTTTATATGAAAACATATGTTTTTGTTTTAAGGGATGTTGTGACAAATAATTGATTACTCTATTAGATACAGTACGTTTGTGATACTAATCTGTTATAATTTTGTTGTTTTGAGTGTCTCTTATCAACAGAGGTAACAACTACAAACGGAATTTTTTGATCACATTCAATTTCTGTAGTAAATTTGAGATGAGAATTATAACTATTAAATAATGTTGTGTGTTGGTGATTTCATCATCAGGTATGCATGTAATTATATTATCTACAAATAAAAACAAAAGAGTTGGTCTGAATGAAAGATGTTTAGTAATTGTGTTTATTAGACCATGCATCCCTAAAGCTAGAGACGCCAATTCCTGTGCTTGATTTTTGTTTATAAACTTGTTTGTCAAATGTAAAATAACTGGACTCGAAAAGAAAGTCAATAACATCAAACATTTCTTTTAAGACAAGAGTATTAAAGTGTTTTAATTTGTTCCAATACTTATTAATTAATTGTATAAATCTGCCGGAAATCTTTATTTCCCGGACTACTACTTACAAAAGTGATATTTGTAAAAATAATTCCTAGATGGCAGCTTTGATAGTGAATTTAAGGTTAGTTAATATTCTAAGTAACATTATTTAATAATAAAAATTCTTATGCATGAGCATGTTTTTGTCTTCATTTACTTTTATTATAAAAAAACAACAACAAAAAGAACTTTTTTTTTAAATTAAAATTTATAGTGAAATTATATAAGTTCGAAAGACTAATGCTTGGCATGGTACTCAAATTATTGGAATTTACTTCAAAATTGTGGATATTAGTTGAATTAGACAGATTGTTGAAGTAGGTGGTATGTATAGAAACTCGATTAATTGTAGAGGGGGCAATAGTATTAATAGAACGTAGATCAGATGTAAGTATTTGATTTGATGTAGATGGAATATTAAATTTTTGTTGCAGCCCTGTTAACTGATTTGAAATGGAAATTTTTCCTTTTAACGAGTCTTCTATGTATGATTCAGCGACAGCAGTGCTTTGCCAGCCGCCAAACCATTTCATTGTAGTAATATCGGCTCTATCACCACCCAAAAGTATGGCACTACTTCTTTGAAAAAAGTGCCCTGTATACTGTTGTGGATTCTCCAATTTTAAAGGTGTGATTATTTTCCTAGGTATGTCTCCAAAAGTATGAACGCTACCAGGCTGTTTCGTGCATCTGATTTTTTTTTGTAAAAACAGGAAAAAATCTATTCAAGGGCACATCAGACGGTCGTAAAGACTTGTATCTTCTAATTATTTTAACCATACTGGTTGAGTAACACATGAACTTCTATGATGTTTTGTTTTCGTGTTAGAGATTGATATAATACTTACTTCACCTCCGGCTTTAACATCATCCACTTTGAATCTGCTCAGTTCATCTCTTCGACAGGTTTTTGTACCAATTACTAATACCGCCTGAAATTGCAATTATAAAATAAACAAGACCTAAGCAGTCAAGTAAGAATTGCAATTACTTACTTTCTTTGAGAGATAGTCTTCATCAGAAGTCCTTATTATAAATTTTTCAATATCTTCGATCTCTAAACATTTAGATGTTTTTGGCAAATAACCATCATTTTTCTTACTAAAAAAGCATTTAGCCTTGAGTAAGTTTTATTGTTAACATTGTCTTTAATATTTAGCGTCGATTTTTAACATAGAAAATATAGACCACAAAGTCGCAGAATTGTGTTTTTAGATTTTTTGTCAAAATAAACCAGTAAAACATTAAACTATTAATTACTGTCTCAGCCGCTTCTTTTATATTAATATTGATTGGCATTTCCATAATTCAAATGTAAATTGCGCAATTAGTAAGAAATTATTTTCGGAAAAAAAATGGCCATTTGATTTTAAATTTGAAAATCAAGTAAGTATGCGTTGTAAGGGTTTAAAATCACACCGAAAACAATTAACAATTTTCCGGAAGCAAGTTCAAAAATATTAATCGCTACGAAGTGGATTTTCCCTACTCTAAAACTCAACGATCCACGACGACCAATGAGAGAAGAGACCCCACTTTTACGCGCGTTATCAACACCGCCAAAACGTTTAAAAGCGAGAACCGGGCATTAGGAACAACACTTCTTGTCCTCTTCCGAAAGAGGAAAACAATAAAAAAATTTTTGCCTGGTCACTGTGCCAACACGAGCTTGACGCAGTTGACAATTAATTCTAAAGACTAAAGGTAGAGAATTAGAAACCACTTGCCGTTTAATATTAAAACAAAAATAACTCCGATATTCATCTGAAATAACCGCTAACCTAATTCCGTATACCTGTAATTGATCCGTTTGGAGTATCCTTATTAACAACATCCCCTTTCCTGGTGTTACGTGTAGAATAAGAATTCTAGCCAAGCTAACCGTCTCTGGACACGAATCCGACAAGTCGATAAATGCTTCAATACACCACGTCCGATCCTATCCTCTATCCAGTTTGTTATAGCTTCGAACCTGCAAATTGCCCTGTGTGCAACGAGTGTGCAATTGTTCCCCGTGATTTTTGTTTCCGTAATATTAATTGCTAAAGGATATTTTACGATAGATACAGTTGAGCGTTAGATAAAGTTGGAAACGTTTCTAGTGCTTTCATCTACATAAAGCCTCGGACGCGTCGTCCTAGAGGCATAGTTTCATATCTGTCCTGAACTATTGCCGTAGATAGATAACATTATCTCCGAATTGTATTCTCAAGTACACTGCCCGATTAACTCTTCTAGGATAATAACCCGTACCTGTAAATAAAAGAGTCTTATCAACACCTCCAGATATTAGTTGAATTAAAATTCAACTCACCGGAATTTAATTGACACTTGCGTACAATTAAATTCATTAATAATAACACGTTAAATTTCAGCAGATTAACCCTGTTTGTTACAGCGAGACAAATCATTGTAGGTGGATCGACTGCAGCCTAAACTAGCCGCAGTTGGATGTGGCTGTGATCCCAACCCTTAGAAGCCATTTTTTAGTTACTGTTAGAATCCGTTCCTGGTATTTTCCGTTTATTTATCCGTCTGAAGCCGTTTTTATTTTCCGTTCTGTTTGAAGCCGTTTTCCTTTATCGTTCCGTTACATTTCCTGTTTGAAGCCTTTTTTCGTTTTGTTGTTTGGTTTTCAACCGAAAATAGAATTGTTTTGTTTATGTTATTTATGAGCCGTTGTTTTATGTTGATTTTTATTGTGTACCGTTTTCCTGTTTAATTTTTCCGTTGACAACGTAATTGGATTTATTTTGTAAAGTTGAAATTGTGATTTTCAATTGGCATCTAATTTTCTTACTGTGTACAATATATGTTGTTTGAAAGTTTTGTGCGTTAACTTTTTTTTTACAGCAACCAGAACCCGTTATTACATAAACCATTGAACACAGACATACCGCTCTGTTAACGTGCTCTGTTGAGCAACCCCGGTAGTTTACAGCGTCAGTGAAAGTAGGTACCAACCTCAAAAGTAAAATTTCCAGTTGTTTTAAATAAATTAACTAATAAATTTTATTCATTATTTTGTTGACATAAAAACATTGTTGATCACATTTCTATAAAATGTTTTGTAAGTGTTTGTTTTGCTTTACCTCGGTTAGCACCTCGGCTACGGAATATGACTCGCACTCGCAAAATATCATTTTCCGGATTTGTAAGCCAAATAACTATTTTAATATTAGCGAATAAGATTGAAACATCAAAAGAAATTAGTTTGTAATTTGGTGATATATTACTTAGTTCTGATATTTTTTTACAGGTTTGTAGAGTTATTAATATTATATATGCAGTGGAAAATTTATTTTTTTCAATAAGTAAACAAACATTCTGTTTAAAGAAGAAATAAACTAATAAAATTTAGATTAAAAGTTTACAGTAAAATGAAATTTAATTTGTAGTTAAGAGTTTTCTAAAAATTCAATCTATATTTTATAAACCAAGAAAGAAACAAAGATAATAAGTAAGTTTTGTGTAGCGATAATATGATGAACGCTTGTAAAAAATGTATCAAACTTAGTTTCTATGATAAAAATAACTGCGTGTTGAAAACATGACAAAGGAGTTTGAACAAAGGTTAAAGAGTGCAACGAAACAATTTTACTATGGAAGTAGAAGTAGAAGTTAGAAAAAACATTTAAAAACTAACATTCCAAGCGAGGAAAGTGAAAAAGGATAATTCAAGTCCCAACGCAAAGAAAGGATCCGTACTACGAGAATCGAGGAAACAACACACATTGAGTTTGAAATCCAACTGGAAACCGTCAACGGATAAATAAAATAAAATATTCTATTTCTTTAACAATAACAATTAAAAAGTGTTACAAGTAATTACTCAACCGGTACAACAAAATTAATTGGTGCTCCTAACGATTAGATGACAAAAAAATTGACACGAAGGTGTTGAATTTAACATCAATACAAGGTCGGTTATAAGAACTTATTTCTTTTTGTTATATTTGAATTGAACTCTTTATGCATGCGTCGTACCAAAAATATAATTTGTAAGAAGTTTTGTAAAAGAAACCTTTGTATAAAATTATTTAAATTTTTTATTTGAGAACGAACTCATAAACCTAAGATTACAAATTAAATAAACAAGACGTCTCATAGCTAAAACATATTTTTTATATGCAAAGTTGGTAATCCACCGCAATATAAATAGATGTGATATTTTACAAATTATATTAGATATATAATTTGACAATTCATATGTGGTGGAACAGATGCTTGATACAATAGGACGATTGGCATGTTGGTCCTTATGTGTTTTAATCAAACCACAGAATTTTGGAAGGATGATTACTATTTTTTTGTAAGTACTGATTTCAAAGTGGCCTTTCTAAATAGACATTTAGCAATGCCATTCTTTTTCGTTTGTAAATAATTGGTAGGGTTACATAAATTTTTTCATATATTTTAGTATTTTGTAAAAACCGGATTATTTTACTTTCGTATATTGTTTTTTAATAATCACCGTGGCATTACCTTTACCCGATTTAGTTATATAAATATCTTGGTTATCAGAAATCAATTTTTTTGTGTCTTCAATAATAGTATTTTAATATAGCGTTGTTCGGGTTTTATCGGGATTTTCTTTCTTTTGTAGATAAAAATCTTTTACAGTTTCGTCCTCGTGATACGACAGAATAGATTCCACGTCTTTAATAATATTATTTAAAGGTGAATTGGATTTATAATCTAACAGAAACTTTGGAGTGAGTGACAAATATTGACCTACGTTGTCTGGAATAGTTATGTGTGTTAGATTATAAAGGTAATTAAAGTTGTAATTATAAGTTTGTGACAGGAAGAGTTTTGAGAACTATTTTTGGAGTGGTAATTTATTTTTGTTGGATGTTTTTTTATTTTTATTGTCAAGAATCTTCGTTAATGTCTGAAAATAATTACTACTAAGTAAGCTATTTAAATACTTTTATAAAACTAATTTGAATTTGTATTTTATGAATCTTTCAATAAGTTATGTCAATTTCTAAATTATGTAACTCACTTTTAAAGTCATTGGTTATTTAGTCTAATGCTAATTTTTGAGTGAGATTTTCTAATTTTGATAGTTTAAACGTCAAATTTATAATTTGTTTATTAGTTTTTTTAGATATTTAATAGCTGTACGGTTTACACGAAATTGGGTACTCGGGGTTTTTGGGATAAGAATTCGAAATCCGTTCTCATTTTCTTCACTTGAGTTATGCGTATATCTTTTTTTTTTTTTTTTATATTTTTTTGGCCAGTTTGCGTTTACATTATTTTCGTTTTTATTTGGTTTTTAAATTTAATATTGTTGTTTACCCGTTGACCTTTAAATTAGTTATTGCTGTTTACCAGTTAGCCTTTAAATTATTAATTATTAATTTGGATTGGACCAGTCCTAAGCCTGAATAAAGTGTGAAGGAAACCAATGACGACTTTGTCTATTTAATTAAAGATAAAGCAACATCCAACGTAATGTTATTTCGTGTTTCTTTTTGATTAATTTATTAAATACTTAATTCGATATTTTGAGCTGATAGACTACTTTCTCTACAGGGTGTTCGTGAGTGTTTTATTCTCTCATCTTCCGTTAAACATGAATAACAAAAATCTTTCACTTACAAGCTTATGAGTTAATTTAACAAACTTACATATGAATGTGGCGATCTCCAGATCAAGTAGAGCGAGTTACACAATTTTACAATTAATGTGCATACATTAGTGTCCGCAATAAACAACAAAAACGCGATAATACAACAAAACTCTAATCTTATGGAGATGACATCATAGAAACCTGTGGCAGCTTAGAACTGTTGGTATTGTAGGCCGTTTGTTCAACTTCTTGGTTGCTCTTCACCAATAATAAATCATTTTATTACCAGAGTTAAAAACTATCGCGATATCCACAACTAAACGTAATCACACAACTATCGCTTAAATGAACCACATGTATCTCTCTTTGTAAACATACACAACTTCTTTAGTAACTTTTTTATATTGAAGAGACTTCCCTTCTCATATACTGTGTGTCTGGTAAGACGCACCATAGGAATTTCACTATAGAAAAAAATTGAATTGGTCCACTAAGGTTATGAAATTCTCGTATTGACGTATACTTATTTTATGACATAAACGTTACAATTAATTGTTATTGCGTGTTCCTTATTGTAATATTCTCTAATTTAATTTTTGAAAATTAGTGTGTATACAATCCATGAGAAAGTTCAAATAGTTAAGTGGGTATACAGCGGTGAAAGCTATAGAAACACTCCGGATCGGCCAATTCCAAATAGCTGTACAGTGATGAGAGTAGTGCGACTATTTGAAGAAACTGGCAGTGTACACAAGCGTCCGCAGCAGATTCAACAAAACCAGAACATGGACAATGCCAACGATGAAGAAATCGATGTACTCGCTGCGGTCCAACTCAACCCTAATGTTAGTATTCGACAACTAAGTATCGACTGTGGTAAAAATAGGTGTCGAGTTCATAAAATTTAAAAAAAGTATAAATATAGGTCATATCATTACCCACATCACCAGCAAATAGTCAGAACCGATGCTGACAAAAAACAAGAATTTTGTGAAACATTAATGGAGATATGCAATAATGATATGAATTTTGTTAACAATATTTGCTTTGTCTATGAATGTGCGTTCAATCTCAATGCATCACCAAACAACAAAACTTTCGTTATTAGAACACTCAAAACCCTCATTTATTTGTACCAGCGCACACACAATATCCCCAAAAAGTGAATGTTTGAGCTGGAATATTCTCCAATACCATAATAGGCGTATTTTTTATTGAAGGGATACTTACTGCGGATAAGTATAGAGATTTATTGATGCAGCAAATTTTACCCGCATTAAATCAAGTAACTGAAGATGTAGTTGTGTGGTATCAGCATGATGGGTGTCCAGCACATAATGAAAATTAAATAAAACAACTTTAAAATGAAGCACTTTTTAGAACCTGGATGGGAAGAGGTGGGGAAATTACATGGCCACCAAAAACACCAGATTTGTCCCCCAACGACTTCTTTCTATGGTTTTACATATCTTCGAAGGTTTACCCCGATAGATCCCACGACACAAATACGTCCTTAAAGGATAAAATTGTGGAAGTTTGCTTCAATATACCAGCAAATATGATTGCAAATGTGCAACGAAACTTTTATGACAGATTGCGGAACTGTTTAGCAGTAAATGGACAACATTTTGAACAGTTGCTATAAGCCAACACTTCACATGTAATACCTATTACAACATTTTTACAATTGTTCTTGGATGGTTTGTTGAGTCTTGGATTTTAGTTAAGGTGAAATAAAAGTGAAAAGAGAAATAGCAAATTAAATAACTTAAAGCACAAACCATTTCGTTCTCATTATATATAAAATTAAAAATCTTAATCGAACATCTTGTAAAAATTTTTATTAATCGCATGAATTTGAAATAATTGTTTATCATTAAGAAGCTAAAAATGTATAGCATCGTCCAATTCTGGTTTATACAAAGCATTAATATGTACAAAAATATGTAGAATGTATCTACCTACTGTAAAATATGTAAATTACTGAGGGCTCATTGTCTCACCAAAAATTCGTGAATTCTCACAAAGCGGTTCACTCCAACAGCAGACACAATAGCAGGAGATTTGCAAATAAAATCACAATTACTCATCTGATAAACAAAGAACAATTTTTGTATTCACCGGGGGACTCCACCCCCTATCTTTGTCGTCATTCGGTTAACTAGTTCCATTTAATTATTCCATACAGTAATTATATAAATTAATATACTCTTCGACAACTAGCTGAAATAAGTGGAGGCTTCCCCGGACGCTCAACCTAGCTGGCATCCCAATGAGCAAGATTAGGGGCACCTAATAAGGTTACCCTCTTCACCTGCATCATGTCATTCAGGTAGCCCGCAACACCCACTTTTGCGAGTAACCCCACCTGAAGGAACCACGACATTGTGTCGGGCAACTGTGCACCGAGGGTGAATGATTAAATGTTATTCAAATACGCCAAAGGTCCTTTTTGCTGCCGGCTCACTACTGACTTGCGTCTCCACTATCGGTCTACTCAAATTTCATCATTTTCCAAATTATAATAAAATATAATCTTATATTTCTCACTATTAAAGATAAATCTTATTCTATCTGACAGTCATTCTGACAAAAGCTCCGCACTCTATATTTTTATATCACATTAAATATTTCTACAGGAAGGCATTTTTATAAACCAAAATGTGAATAAAATAAGAACAATAATATGTAACAAATAATTACATATTTTAAGAAATAAATTAAAAAACAAAGTACATTGCATTCAACTAAGAAAAATGCCAACAGTTATTGTAACGACATGTGCTTTAGTGCATAGCGCTATCTAAGCGACAGCTTTAATGCTTGAACACACGTGTGTCGATAAAGCCAAGTAAAACTTGTACAGAAGCATAACACGCAACGAAAGAACACCTGATGCAGCATTTCGCTCTTATTATGCGTGTTATGCTTCTGTAGTTCTACTTGGTTTTATCGACATACGTGTGTTTCAAGCATTAAAGCTGTCGCTTAGATAGCGCTATGCACTTTAAACGCACACGTGTCGTTACAATTAACTGTTGGCATTTTTCTTAGTTTAAATCTTTAATGTATTTTGTTTTTTAATTTATTTCTTAAAATATGTAATTATTTGTTATATATTATTGTTCTTATTTTGTTAACATTTTGGTTGATATAAGATTAATAAGAGCGAAATGCTGCATCAGGTGTTCTTTCGTTGCGTGTTATGCTTCTGTACAAGTTTTACTTGGTTTTATCGACACACGTGTGTTTCAAGCATTAAAGCTGTCGCTTAGATAGCGCTATGCACTTTAAACGCACACATGTCGTTACAATTAACTGTTGGCATTTTTCTTAGTCTATACTATTCATACGTGTCAATGTTTTACACGAGATGTCGTACGACACACATTTTACTTATTAAAATTTAACTTTAACACTACATTATAATACTACTTTGATACCGTAGATGGGAGCTAATAACCTTAGTAGTTGATGCTTCTTTAAATAATTAAAAAAAAATAATAATTTTATTGTTAAGCAGGAAGAAAATTCCAATAATAGAACAAAAAATTGAATACTAAAACTAAATCAATACTTAATCTAGATAATTAATTCTGAAGTATAGTGTTTAAACATTTAAAATTAACGTTATTTGACAAAACAAATTAATATTATTAGGAATAATTGAAATTGGTGCATTACGAAGAGGGTTACATTTTGCGATACTATGGTGATAAAGGTTCTAGTACATTTGAAAGTTATTCTATCCTCTTCTTATTAAGAGACGGAACTCTAAATGTAATGGGTAACTCTTGTTGAGAGTAACTTGATTCTGGATAAGATTGCATTAATGCGTTTTAAAAAATAAAAAGAGATATGTGATGACATTGTCATCGTTACATCTAGTTTTGAGAAACATTTGAGAGTATTGGAATCTGTATTGCACAGATTAATTGAAGCAATAACAAAAGGGGAGATAGGTTTAAATCTTTACACACACGCGGCCATTCAATAAGAATGGTTGATGAAGGTAAAAAATAAAATATGCACAATACACAGATTTGTCCGAAATAGAATCAATAAAATCACTACTATAAGTTTTGCGACATCTAGTGTCGCTATGTAGAAGCAGTCACATAATCGATTCTTCGATAATTATAGCCAACGTAAGTGTTAGCAAAAATAAAAATCTCGAATCGCCTGCTGTAAGTTCGCAAGAGGTTGTACAATAGTAAACAAACACCGAGAATCACTCTTCAACTGTTTCGTCCTTTTGGGACTCTTCAGTAGTGAGAGAACCGAGTGTAAATCACTACGTCAAATGGATGCACGACGGTTTTTTGTCGGACACAATGCTAAATCCTAATAATTAAAAAATTCAAAGCTTCTTATGAATTTGCGCCTCATTGTAAAAATTGACCTTAATACGACCTCAATCGACCGGTCACTCTAAAGATAAACTAAAAGAACGTACAACCGGTATTAGCGTACAATGTAATGCCGTTATATTTTGCATGCAAACTAGATTCGATTAAAGAAACAATATAAATGTTTATTACTAGGGCTTAACTTGTGTGTAATGTGGAAGATCTACCCGATGCTTATGCAAAGAAGTCGAAGGGATCGAATACGTAGATTCTTTTGCACTCGTGTCTTACACCTTTTATTAAGACAGGCACAAAAGAACTATATAACAATCCACGTGGTTTTAGAAATTTACATTACACAAAACGAAGGAACATACATACTTAAGGCGAATTTAGAATATGCGGCGTTAATCGTTAAATTACCTAGATAACTTACCATATGAGTAATCGATTTTCCAAATATTTAACGAAAGCTTGACCGAAATCGCCAGTTGCAAGAAAAAGACGATGAAAAAATGTCGGAAGGTCAGATAAAATCCTATCGACCAATTAGAATAATCGGCAAACGCGCGGGAGGATTCAAATTCGTCGCAACATATTACCCACGATATACGTTTAATGTGCTAGTAAAAATAATAAATAACAAGGTCAATCTTTTATTTTTTATCTTTATTTTTTTTCACTTAAGGTTCGGATTTTAGTGAATTTATTTAGTTGATATTTTTATTTGTAAGCTGTATCAACTAACAATAAATACTTTTTTAAACAGTGTTAGAAGGGCCTATGTTAAAATTTAACATGTTTTACGAAATTTTCAGTGAAGTTAAATGCGACTATTATTTTATAAAACAAAAATAAATAATATAAAGAATAGTCACTATTAAAATATATCTTACATTTTCGATCTTAACAAAACACAAGCTTATATAAATCATAAAGTACAGTGTTTGAGTTCTCATCTTGCACTAAAATCAGAATCCCTGGACTTTACCGCATTAACCTAGTTGTAACGAGAATGTACAAAACTAATTTTAGAAAGACATCGTAGAAATTTGAGCATAAAAAGTTTTAAAATTAAAGCACACATAAAAAGCGTTTATTTTGATTGAGTGAATGGTAAATACTTGAAATAAAGTGTGGGTTCACAAAAATAAAAGGAAACTCACATATACGTTGTACTTTTTTATATTAATCGGAATATCACTAATTTATGAGATTTAATAATTTATGGGTCTTTATATAGCTTGTTTTGTTTAGCGAGCAGTCTACATATCACAAATATGGCTTTAGTAGGTAGCACTTCGGTTGCCGGAAGCTGAATACAGCCATCAATACTAACTTCCTGGACCGAGAATTTCCGTCTAAACTTCATGATCTGTTATTAATTATACGTTGTTGACATATAAAAATATCCATCTACTTAATTATCAAATGTAAACATGTTGCAACAGTTTACTACATAAGTTATTATTCCGTCAAGTAATAGCTAAAATTAATCTATACTAATTTGGTTGACACGACCACAAGCCCTATCTAACTTAATCCTTAGTAAACATCTTGCCGTAGTTTGGGTATTGCAGAACTCAAGGGAAACGACCTACTGTGCATCCGGCGGCACTTCGCATTAGCTTATCTGACAATGTCAGTACTCAAATCGCATTTAGTGATGACGATGCCAAATGAGAAATCGTTTTGATGTTCTAAACGACCCACATTTTAAAATTAACAACTAAAAATGCAATGACTTTAATGTAGACTTGCATCCAAATTGCCTTTCCAATGTAACTGTTTCGTATGCCAGACAATATTATGTGAAAGATATAAGAACGTTTAACGCCGTTATTGAATTTACCATTAGCTTTAGATAACGGCTTCAATTTTAAACGTTTCAAGCTTTGTATTTAGAAACTTCATAATCATTAGATGAGAACTTTTAAATATAAAATATTCTACCCTACTGCGGCAGAGAATTGAAAATCGAAAATCATTTGATTAATTTACCGTTTCGTTAAACATATTATGAATGTCCAAATTATAATAAATTTAACGTAAATTGTTTTGAGCGTACAAGTTGCTTTAATTAAACTTTTATTGTTATACAAGAATTGACAAAATGTTAACAACATTATTAAAATTTAATAACTTATATTAACTGAAATAATATAATACGTAATTTAACAAGCGATATTGTATACAATCTCTTAATTAGGTATTGACATTATTACCAAATGTTATATTATTAGTTTGTTTTTGTTGAATATTAAAATCCAAGAATTATATTGAAACTTGTAGAAAAATATTAAGCGGTTCTTACAAAGAAATAACAATATTTAAATTTTTATTACTTCTCTTTTTCTACATATAAGTTATAGACAATTAAAGAAAAGTGTTGGCTAAACTTAGATAAAATTTTGCACAGTTGGTATGCCCGGCGACAAAAAGAAAGCCCTCTCTCGTGATGTATTTTATAAAAAAGCATAACAAGTGTAGGCATCTCTATATTGTTTGTAAGTAATTTCATTGTTATCCTAAAGAGTGTTTTTAAAATCTTATTTAATACAGAATGTATACTTTATGTATTCCTATGATTACTTCGTAGGTACGCCTGCAATTAGCTACAAAGTTTTGCTGTAATTAATTTGTATATTAAATTTATCCAATTTGGCTTTTCAACTTTGTAACCTGTACAACATGTAGCGAAAAAGCCATCCCACTGTATCGGAAAATTTTGTATTAATGATGAATTGGACCTGCGGGTGAATGTGATATTAGGAAGTCAATGTGTGTTGTTGAGTCCAAAACTTTGTGTTTTGTCTAGAGAAATCTTTGAGAATCCATTTTTCACAAATAATCAGATGCACTTATACAAATGTTTAATTAATGAAAGAAATCTTGAGATAACATTTATTAGATAAACTAAGGACCTGGGAAGATTATAAAAAGATTCAAAAAGCCCGAAAAACAAAAATGTAATTCATGTGGCTGCTGGCGTCATGCTGAGGTCACGAGAAAATTAAAATTTTAATTGTAAATATCTCGTAAACCGAATGTCTCAATACACATCTACATTTGTTGATGGTAATAACGATATATCTTATAAAATTTGATTGATGCCGATTTGTTTATAGTTGTTACCCAAAAATTTACGCATTTTTTTAAAAGGATCAAACTGGCTTTTGGAAAAGATATAAATACAACTAACCTGGAATTTTCAACCAATTTTAACTTTTTCAGCGTGGACGTGACGTCGGTCTTATTCTTAAATAAATAAAATAAAAATGTAATGATGTAATAAAACGACGAAAAATTTTAATCACAGTTCAGTCAACGTAGAAACAAATAAGGTCGTACTAATAAATCTATAAATTAAAAGAGATCAATGAACTTAACAGGGATCGTTGCAAGTAATATGTAACCATTTTGGAGAAATCACAAAGATTTCTTGTGTGGAATACTTTCTTAAATTAGTTCAACACACACTCAATAAATTTTCAAACCGGATACTTCTTATCAATATTTTAATAACCCTGAGATATAAAAATCATTGTCAATACAATTTTTATAAGCGGGCAAATCAAATGCTTAATTTATTTTTCAAAAAATACAAACAATTATAGTAATATATTTCAAAAAAATTTAGCAATATTTCACGACTTTATATACGGCAATTTGAAAAGGAACAGAAATCCAAGACATCAGTAAAAAAAGAATTACATTTTGGGCAGTTTGTGAAAAATAAAAGATGAATTTTAATTTTAATTGTAGACTTCTTCAGCTTCTTTATTTACTTGAATTATTGTATACTGGGGAAGGTTGTTTGCTGGTATACCTCCCTGTGTGGGTGTTTTACCTTTTCGGACGTTTACATTAAACGTGTAGTTCTGGAAAGACAAACGTTAAGGTCGTATTGGAACTCTTTTTTCAACCAGGTAAGCAGCCAATTGTCGCTGGAATATAACCATTAATCGTGCAGGAGAGGTTTCAGGGTTCAGTGATTGAAGATTAATTGAGAAGATAAATAGAACGCGCAGCAAACTCTACCAATACCTTCAGCCGAATCGCTGCTCCGAGAAACGGAATATGATAGAATAAATAACGGCAAACACTGCGAAACAAATTGAATTAGAGGTGTAGAGAACAGAAAAATCTGTCGTATGGGATTGTCTAGGAGAAAACAAATTAAATTACTATCTCCAGACTACCACGTAACAGAGAGAAAAAAGTAGTAGCAGGTAAAAAAAGTAAGAGCAATTTAACGGGTGATTATTTCTAGGATACCCAAGAAAATTAATAGGATCGGATAAAGAGAAAGGCGTTCTGAGAGAAAAACTTAAAACGAGTAAGAGTAAGAGTGTTTTGTGGCATGGGGACGTTGTATTTGTACCGTCGTTTCCAAAACGGGGAATATGGTGAGAAAATAGTAAGAACAATTTTGTTCTTGCTTAGTACGGAGACACAAATTTATTTGTGTTTATATTAGTCAACGCCATCTTTCAAAACAATCAAACGCCAATTAAAAAATTTATAACATTCTAAACTCAGGTGTCTTGCCTTTTGAAATCGATAGTAGATGAACTGCTTCTTTAATAATCCTTTTTTAATTTTTATATTAAGCATCTGACTGTGATTAAATTTTTGATATATTTTCAATTTAAACATATAATTTCTTACTTAATTGTTTTTTTTTATAATTTAGCAATAAATAATTCGATGCAAAACGTTGCCTAAAAGTAAATCCCGGACAGATATAGTTTCTCCTTTGTGTAATCAGGATATGTTTTTTCCGCCTTCTTTTAGGACGAAGCCTGTATTTAGTGTCAATGGATCGTGACATTGTTTCATTACAATCAAAACGTATAGTATTAATTGATTTTGCGAGAAGTGAACATAGACCTCCGATATTACAATTCAAGTTCCGTTTGTAGAATCTTTAGAAAAACTAAGATGAAATTTTCAAAAACCTAACAGAATAAACTATAGAACATTTCGATTCTATTCTTAGATTGATACAATCAGTTTCTGATAATTATTTTAGGTTTGTAGGTGCTGTTAAATGTGCATCAAAAAATCAATTCAACGTGGTTTTTGAAAGAAATATGTCCCATGTTGGTCGACTAAAACAAACAGATTATACAAATCTTATCTAGAATATCTAAATAAAGAAACTGGGGATGCTATAGTGTTATCTCTAAATAATGGAAGAAAAGAGAAATGGAAATCATTAATGGAAAATATAAATTTCCTACATTAAAGTTGTAAAACCTCGACATAGGAGAGCTTTAATTTTTAAGAATTTTGCAAGTACAAGACTTTACAACATTTATTTTGCCTCGGGTAACCACAGCGAAGATGTAAAGAGAAACTAATTTTTAAGACGTATATTAACTTTGAACAAATAAATGTAATTAACAAAATAATTATTTAAAAATACAAATAACTGAATAATTATATCAAGTAACTGCGGCGGAGTAGACCTTCTGCAACCCCCGGTAGGCGTAACGTGTCGCGGCGGCGATAGAAGAAACACGGCCGGGCTGTCAATCGCGTCTTCAGTACAGCTGCAAAACTAGGAGAATCGCTGGTAATTTTGTGAAAATAAATAGTGGATTATTCTTACTACCTACCCTTGCTGGTTATTCACCAATAAATGTTTAATTCGTAGGCTGTTTTTATTGCTTGGAGGATACTTGGGTTGGTTATAAATAAGCGATATACTAAACTTTGGTTTATAAATCCGGGGCGGTTTCTTTACGAGGTTGTAAGGCGACTAATGACCCAGTGTATAGATTGCCTTGTGGGTGAACTTGATTCATCTGAATTAATTTTCACGAAAGTATGTACGACACTTTAAATGCTCCTTGCTGGTTTGCAGATTTTTCTATTTTACAGGTGATATTAGTACGGTGTCTGAGGCCGTGTTTGAGCGGTCAATTATGTAACGACGTCAGTATAGGTTGGGAAGTTTTTAATGCCTCTGCTAAACGGCCATCAAACTAGGTATATTATTCTCGTGATTATGACAGGATAAAATTAAAGTAAGCGTTTATACAACGATCGAATGCAAATCGGTTAAAATCACAGTGCGAGATAGTTAAAGGGTTACGCTTTTAGATTCCGAATTCAGTAAATTAAATTACCGGGCCTAAAGGTGCCGTTGCCGTAACAGAAGAAAAAAAATACTGGAGGGTACCTAAACTGTTAGAAGTAGAGTTATGGTAGTTTAACAGGTATCGGTTTCAGATCAAGTTCAGGTGGTGGTCAATAGTATTTAAGCAGGATATCAAGAGAAAATCAGTTTCAGACGGCTGTCGGTAATATTTAAACAAGTTAGAGTAGTCCAGGATTTTAAGAAAAAGCAGAGAAATCTCTAAGTGTCGTACAGAAAACATGCGAATTTATACCTAAATCTTATCTGGAATGAGTGACGTTTTTATAACTTTATTATAATATAATAATAATAATCTTTATTTAGTTTACGTAACTACTTAACATCCTTTTAAATGATTAAATATTTTTCTCCTGTTTTAATTCATTAGGAAGGTTGTTAAATAATTGTCTCCCTTTGTACATGAAAGAATTTTGTGTTTTTGATTTTAAAAACGTAGGTAACCGAAAATCTCTACAGTTCCTTGTATTATAATCATGTATTTCATAATTATAGATAAGAGGCATAGACATGTACGATGGCAGTAGACCAGTACACGCTTTAAATATTAGATTTAATGTAATAAAATAAATTTTTTGTTTTATATTTAGCCATTGTAGGGTATCTAATATTTCAGTAATTTTGGTATATTTTGAACACTGTAATATTATTCGCATTGCTTTGTTTTGTTGAATTTGAAGTCGTTTAATAACAGAATTTGCACATAAAAATAGTATACTAGCGCAATAATCAAAGTGTGGCGCAATGATCGTTTTATAAATAGTAATTATTGCTTGAATGGATAATTTGTTAGATATCCTACCAAGTAGGCCAATTTTTTGTGCAACTTTTTTTATAATGTAGTCAGCATATTCCTTAAAATTTAATTTGTCATCTATTACTACGCCTAAGTATTTAATTTGATTAACTCTTTCTAATTCTATATTTTGTATCATTACCTTAGTCAACTCAATATTCTTATTCGATAACACAATATATTTAGTCTTATATGTATTTAATTTAAATTTATTCACTTGCAGCCACGTAGTAATAACTTCAAGGTCCGAGTTTAAGTTGCTAATTGCTAAGTTTACATTTTCATTTACGCTGGACACTAATGTATCATCCGCAAATAAATTAATATTACTGAATTTTGATTTAATTCCAAATCATTTATGTACATTAAAAACAAGATAGTACCTAAAACTGACCCTTGGGGCACTCCTAAGTTATTTGGGATTTCGGAAGACTCGCCACCTTCATATGATGTTATCTGACTGCGCGATGTAAGGTAATTTTGAAACCATTTGTGTTCAATACCACGGATACCATATTTTTCCAGTTTTTCTAACAGCATTTTTCTGTCAATGGTTTCAAACGCTCTTTTATAATATAAAAACACCGCAACTACACTTTTGTTTAAGTCAAGTTCGCTTTTCCACTTTGTAAGCACAAAGTTTATTGCAGTTTCATACGAATGTTTGCTTTAAAAACCTGACTGATTTTTACTTATTAAATTGTTTTTTCCAAAAAGTTTTGCAACTGATCTTTAACTGTAAGTTCTATTATTTGTTCATAAATTGGTAACATATAGATAGGTCTAAACTCTTCACATTTTTTTGTATTTGTAGTTTTGGGAACAGGTACAATTATTGATTTTTTTCGAAGATTCGGGAAAAATTCCATCTCTCAGGGACTTATTTATTACTCCTACAAATAAATTTCCAATCATTGGTAACGCATCTGTAATTACTTTTACTGTTATGCCATCGGTTCCACTCATTCTTTTAATTAAAGAAATTATCGTTTTTAAGTCATCTAGATTGATTTCTTTAAAGTTGAAAGTATTCGTATTTTCTTTTATCATATATTTGTGGTTCGAATTTTCAGGAGTAGAGTTGTTTATATCCACAATGCTATTTACGAAGTACTCGTTAAAGTTGTTTGCTATTTCTGTCGCATTTGTTAATTCCACATTATTAAAGAGTATACTTTTAGGTGCCTTTGTTTGCCATTTTGTTATGCTTTAAATAATCCTCCACAAATTTTTTGGGTTTCCAATATTTTCCCGAATTTTCTTTTGGAAATATTTATTTTTCTAAGTTTTTATGGTATTTACATATACATTTCTACTATTTCTATAAAGTGTCAAGTCGTGTGTATTTTTGGTACAGTCTGTCTCGTTTTTCTTGTAAATGTCGCAATTCTAATGTAAACCACGGATTGTTTTATTTTATTTTAATTATTTTACATGTAACTAGATCACTTATTGCATTTTTTAAACAACGTACTTTTTTTTCAGCAATTTCATTTATATCATGATTTTGCACATTCCAATTGTAAACACTTAACCTGGTTAATAAGTTACTTTGTGAATATTTTGCATAATTATTTATTGTCCTAATTTCATAATTAGACTGTTGAAATTGTTTTCCTACCTTGATTTCGATAACATTGTGATCTGTTACTTTAGGAGAATCTAACACTTTACATTTTAAGTTTGTATTATTTGTTATTACTAAGTCGACAATTGTATCACTATTTTCTGTAGAGCGAGTAAATTTATCAACAATTTGTTTCATTCCTATCCTCTGCACAACTTTTAATAGTTTTGAGCTGTAGAAATTATTTTTTGATACGTCTACATTAAAGTCACCTACAATTGTATGTAGATTTCTATCCGTCAATGTATCGTTGCATCAATTTTCAAGTTGTTCTATAAACAATGCGCCACTTGAGCTTGGACAATGATTTCACAACTAGGTTACTAAACATATGATTATTACAAAGTTGTAAAAGCTGTACACTTAAATAATTCAGGTTCTACAAATCAATCTGCTAAAATAAATACAAAAATGTCTCAAAATTTTATTGCATCTTAGTTGGTTAATGTTTCAAACTTAATAAAAGTGGAAAAATCGTTTATCACAAAGATGAAAAGTCTACAAAAGAAAAGAAAATTTACACTTATTTCAGAAGGGATATACAAACCTTTTACTGTAGAAGATCTAAAAAAAAATGCGTTAAAAAGACAAACTCAAAGAAAGCTGCCGGATTTGATAGGCTACATCCAGAATTTCTAAAAAATTGGGAATTTATTTGCTGCATACGATACAGGTAGAAAGAAGGTTTACTTTTAAATTCTTTAACGTTATCTCTTGTTCCTAAATTATTACTTTTGTTAAAAATATGTTATCTAATCGGAAGTTTAAAGTTTTTGTTGAAGATAAAAGCAGTAAATTTAGATTTTAAATAATGGCATCGGTTCTTGGCCCTATTCTTTTTAATGTATATATTTCTGATCTTCCTTCTTTACAATGTCGAAAATTCGTCTACGCGTTTGATATGGCATTGGCATTAGGTTATTCTACAGCAGAATATTGTGCTCCTGTTTGGTTGGATAGTTATCATACAAAAAAAATAGATGCCCAGTTGAATTGCAGTATGCGTATAATTAATGGAACCATTAAATTTACTCCTCTCGATTGGATTTTTGTTCTTTGTAATTGTTAATTTTAATTTTTAATAAGTGGACTGTGGTTGAATTATTTATTTTTATTTAATATAAATGAGTTACTTCTTACATCTTACCCAACGGGTGGGTTTTTGGCAACTACCTGCTACGCTTTCACTTCTACGACCTGAACCCGCTTGTCGTCGCCATCCCCTTTAGCGTTATGAGTTTAAACTATTCAATTCTTATTATACAAAAGTTTAGGGTTAACAATCCTACAAATAATATTAGACAGTAATATTGAATGATAATGAGAACCCTCTAGCTAAAAGCCTTAAAATTCGAAGTCCTGTATGGTTGGAAGACTACTTAGCTACGGCTTTTTCTGAAGTTGAAGAATGGAAAAAATTATGGTTTGGAGTTGATGTTTCCAATAAACAGTTGTTTGCTAGTTCATGTTCTTATTTACCTTCTATAATGTTTACAAACTTAATTAATATTATTACATATGAACACTAAGGTGGGTAAGAGTTGGCATGTTTAGGTTTTAGTAGTTTTCTTAAACCTTGAGGCAAATGCTTTGCCGAGACGAACTAATTCACAATTGCAATCAATTCGTCAATACACTAAACAGGTTTATACTGATCTTCTGGGACACCATACATAACACTTACATTACAATACAATAATGTATAGCTCATTCGTTTTACTTATCCCGATTGATCGATGAATCAAACGCGCACTTGTATATGACTATCATTTTTTACGTATTGAATACAGCGTATACATTATTAGCCAACCTATTATTTCAAGAGTGTCGTTTTATATGTCTCTTATTAACTCAAGTAACTAACAAGGATAGCATCAACAACAAATTACGTTTTCTTGTACGGACAGTTTTGATACCAACTTATATAATGTGAATGTCAAATGTCGGCATATCATAATGTTTCTAATTCAAAGACAAAAGTTTAATTTATGTATAGTAGAGGTACGCACGTAAAAGCATACCTATTATTTTCAATAAAACTTAAACGTAGCAAATGAATGTTGGTAAGTTATTCTAAAATGTTGCAAAAATTTTGTAAATATTTGTAGATTAAGACGAATAAACTCTTCCAAAGAAATGGAGTAATTCTTCCAATAGTTTTCTACATAATTGTGACGGTTTTAAATCTTTGACGATCCCAGGTGCATATAAACAATTAAAGATCAAAGTATGTTAAGGTCCCTTAAGTAAATATCACCGAATCTGAACATGGAGCAGCACTACTTGCTCAAACTATAAAGGCACTATGTTGTAACTTGTAAAATTTGTCAGTTAATGTTCATTTACTTGATTTATTTATAAAAATTGAATTTTTGGTAATTCTATTAACCATTATGCTTCGAGATAACATTCAAATTCCAAAATACGAAAGCATAATTTCTATTGTGTATCCAGTTTAGCTTGTGAAGTATAAAAGCATTGAAGTAATTAACGATCATTAAACAAAAATACCTTTGTGTAGATTATTATTATTATTATTGAAAATTATTGGTGTATTCAGTATAATAGAATTAGAGTAGTATTTATAAATTTATTCAAAGTATCCTTTTAAACACACTTTATAACCCAGTGTTTCTTACTTATTAAATACGCCATTGGTTTGTATTTTTAATAGTGTCCATTTTGTGCATTCACACCCTAATGGGGTACTATGATGTTTAAGCAGTAACCGATTCAAATTACATGATGTAGGTAATAAAACGAGTGATAATTTGTTCATTCACATTTAAGTATAACTGCGTTGACAGTAATGTATAAATTGTTATAAAATATAATGTTAATGTGCAATATATGTAATTAGATGATTTTCTATTCATGATTGGTATTATTTTGTAAAGAGTTTTTGAAGAAAAATATTTGTTTGCGTTAAGAATTCAATTAAAACCAGAAATTAATCACTGCATTTCATCTTCATATTCAGTATCTGTATCATCGTTTGGATTTATAATAATTGTATTGACTTGGACATCAGTAAGTTGTTCTTGTTCCCAACACTTTAGAATTTCAGCTTCTGCATGTTTAATCGTTTTTAACCAAACTAAAGATAAATCTGATTCTAACCCTTCTTTCCACATCTGGTTGACACTCTCATCCCCATAACTATCTCTTCCAATGTTCTTATCGTAATAAGTTTTACTTATTCCCTACACCAGTTCAATTAAGTTAAATTGACAGTGGTATGCGGGCAAACGTAAAATTTCATGACCTTGTTCTCTAGTAAGATTGTCAACCAAATATTGTTTCTCTTCCTTATGTAGCTGTGCTAAATGTAGTAATTTTGTCTTAAATGCTTCTTTTTCATAAGTAATTTTTTTTCCTTTAGCCACTCTGCAATATCTTCTTTTTTTCAATTTGTAGTTGGTTGGCGATTGATAGTTTGTGAATGGTAAAGAGCATTATCCATAACGATTACTGATGACTTTGTTAAGTTCGGTAAAAGTTGATTGTTTAATCATTTAACAAAGTTTTCGGAATTCATACAATCGTGATAATCACTGCTTTTATTTGTAGTAGAAAATATAAGATCCGCTCTTTCCAGAAAGCCATCTTCTGCTCCAGCACGTAGAACTATATAACGTTTGCCTTCCCCACTAAAGCATTTTAAACTGGAATTTTGCCATATTTTTTGTTGTTTCCTTTTGCAAATATCCATGTTTCGTGGAGATAAACGAACTGCTTGTAGATGTCTTGTTTCATATAATTGATGAAACTTCTCAAAAACTTTAACCCCATTGATGCTATTGCAGTTTTTTCGCAAAGAACTTTTCGGTTCTTTGTTTGCTTAAAAGAAAATCCAATGTCCAACAAAATGTGATAGAGGCTTGTCGTTTTACACTCAATAATGCCTCTTTCTCTAATTTTTTTTAAGAGCGTATGCAATGTAACATGTTCATGATTAATGAACATGTTGTAAATTGTAGTACGGATTTCACTTTTTTGTCGTTGATCCATATTTTTTGTATTTAGGCATCTTCGTTAAGGTTCATTTTTTTCCTTTTTTCTTTATTTTGGTATCGTCGTAAAGCATTAGAAATAGTTTAGGTGTCAATTTTCAAAGCATTGCTAACCCTTGTATGAACTGCTGTTACTGGTGTTCTGGTTTTCCTTATTAAAGTATTCCACTAAGTTATAGATCTATTCATCTACTGTAATTGACCTACGAGGCATGTTGCTGTGCTACAAATGGAAACAAAAATGTTATCACTATTTGTAAAAACGGATTAATATTTACCTTAAATAAACACTAGAAAAGGGTAATGTGGTTCTGAAAACAACCGAACTTTTAAAATATTAACTAAAGGAAAAGAAATAGAAATAAACAAACCGGTGCGCGTAAGTATTGCGTAACCTCAACCAACAAATAAGTAAATACATAAAAAGGTTGGCATCAGTGGCCATATGTTTGCTTTAAATTACAGACGACGGTGACTTCGTAATTTAATCCATACATGACGTCATCGTGATAAGTCAAACGAATGAACTATAAATGTATCATACAAATAAATAAATAAAGCAGAAGTTTACATGATATCCTGTCGTCCTACAAGAAACCTAATGTGTTATGTGTATTTTAAATTAACAATAATATTGACGATAACTAAATATTAATTAAGTCTGAAAGACTCTACACATATAGAAGGCGAACGTAGCCGAAAATTAAACATTTAGTTTAATTTTATCGTTGTAATCCTCTCTCACAAGGATATTAATAATCAAAATCGAGTTTAGGTTGAGAGAGGTAAAGAAGTATTTTAATTTAATTTGAATGTTAATCACTATTCATACTTAAATTTCCACAATATGTTTGAATTAAATTATTCATATCGATAGTTCTCTCTCATTCTCTGTTTAATATAATTTTTACTTTTTATTTAATTTGTAATGTTATAGTACCATAAGAAATTTACAATTTTTAAAGTATGTTGAGTAATTCGATTGTTTTACAGATATTACCATTCTCATAATTCTAATTACCGAAACGATTTATCCTTTTAATAAAAACGTATCTACATTAAGCCAACGGAAATAAGCGTCTTACACGCGGATTACTAAATGCGTTACCTCTTACACATTTACTTTTCTCGAAAATCTACCACTTGTGAAAACGTAATCAAAATTTCTTTTATTTGTCACATAATCATAAAATGTAATTTTTAACCCAATAGAGAAAACGAGTTGGGATAAGAATGTTAATATTTTCTGATTATGTAATTTATTATCAAATATAAAAATTTTCCTCAAACAAATGCGAAAACGAAATCTACCAAAATCATATTATTTATTGAGATTTAATAATTATTTAGGAGAATTAAATTTGTTATAGTTCGTTGGTCAAGTTCAGATTGGAATAAAACAAATTTAAAATTAATGAAATCGTTAGTTAACTAGACCGTGAGTAACATATTTTGAAAATTTTGTGATTACAATTTAAAGAGTAGTATGTTTGTAAAACGTAAACATCATTTTCGTCATTACCGTTGTTTGTTTGATGTTCGGTAATTTCAAAACAAAACGCACATCTTTTGATCTTACAAATGATATGCCTTAAAGTAAAAATAATACGTATTTGCTGAGGGATTGAATTTAAAAATTATGTCATATTTTTATTAACAACAGATCATTCTTTTTGTTCATGATAACAATAAAATAAATCACTAAGTTTAAATTAGTGATAACAGCAAATGCAACACATTTAAGTTAATTTGGAATCTTTTGATAGAAAATTTAATTAAAACTAAAGAAAAACTGTACCTATTGTGTTCGAAATCTAATAAAGCACAAAGCAACTAACAGAAGTGCTTGCTGTTTTGTTATTGATGTGTGTTTACGTTTGAATTAAATCAGTGACTGTGCTAGAAAAATGATTATGTAAAAAAAGTTAAAATGTTTTCCATAATGTACCTTAGTCAATTTAAAATGTTTTTGACAATTTTCATAACTGATTATTTTTAATTATTATATAAATTACATAGAAAAGAAAATATTAATTATGCGTGTTTGGGTATTTAACTTAATTTAATGATTTACTTGCTGCAGATAAGAGTAAACTCAAAAACTTACATTACATTTCTATTTAAAGTAGATACATTATACACATAGATTCTCATTTTTACTTATACTGCTATTATTATCATTACTAAATTAAAATAATCGTATGATTATTATTAATAATTTATTCATTTTAATTTACATCCAGTAAAACAATTTCCCACTTAGAGTTATGATGTAAAGACACGTTTCAGACTTAGGTCTCTGTTCGATGCGTTCAATTTTTAGAATCTCAAACATTTATTCTAACGAATGTAAATATTGGGGACAAAAAAGAAATTATAATCTAAAGCCTGACAAACACCAACGGTATAAAATGCAATTGTTGAGGTTTAGTTTTGCTCATTTCAACAGTATCAACATTTCAGTTTATGGTGAAGTTTCTATTTACTTTTCAATAGAACAAATATTTGTTTGAATAATTACCCGTTGGGAAAATATTTTAGGTAAACATATACAAAATATATGAAATAAATCTTATGTCAATATTTCATGCAAATATTTATCAAATATTTTATTATAAAACATATTTAAATAAATGATAATATCAAATTTTTAATAAATATTTTTATTATATTATATTTTGTAAACATTTAAATTCAGTTTTTTAATAATATCTTCTGAACATTTAAAGAAGATATTTATGCAACATTCTAAATAATATGTACAATACTATTAAATCAATTTACAAAAAAATAAAATTATATTCGAAATTTTTATAATTTCTTTTTATGTATATAAAAGAACTTTATTAATAAATAAATAATATTTATTACATAATACAAACACACAAATTCATAAGTATTGTAACATAAGATACAAACACTACAAACTACGACATAAAATATTAAATTATGATCGTACCTGTAAATAAAATGTATTAATTTTTAATTATAAGACCGTAAAAAACTATCTAAATATGGCAATTAATAAGACTAAGTCGAGCCCTTGTCAAAGCTGATGTATTTTTTATAATATTCAAAACTGTATTTTAATATGAACATAAATTTTGCTTCCGAGATGCAAAAAATAGATACCCAATTAATATTTTTTCAAAATTCAATTGTATAAACAAACCTAATTCAATGAGTACGACAATAGCAATTACAAAATAATTCAATATTTTAAGAACAGCATACCTATTATTGGTTGTGTTGTTGTGATTACATCTGCTGAAATTTTTCCTACATGCTGTTAATAAAAACAGGGTATTTCCTTAGCGTTGGAAAGTCGTCTTTTGTTGCTACTAATAAGTGTGTCATATAAATATAATAAATACATAACTTATTTTATTTAGTTTTTACATGAAATGAAATATTGCAGTATGCTTTTGTTTATGGTGTTACGCCCTGTAACTTGAAATGCAACACGGCGTCACAAAGTGCCAAACTAACTCAACGGCGAGGACGGGGTCTAGAAAAATGATTCTCACTTACCTTTACCGATGACTAAAAGGTCCTTATCACAAGTTTTTATTGGGAGTAAACACTTGAAAGGAAAAGTTTTTAAAGAAAGAAGCATGAATTACTTGTGGGTTTCTATTAAAATGCCAATTATTCTATAACTCTTCACTTACACCACGGTTGTGTTCTTTTACATTAAACGCATCCTAAAAGAAAAACCGGTACCGCGCATAGTTAATTTCGTTAACAAGGTTTATACCTAAATACTATGTACAGGTTCAAACAGTTTGTAAAACGAAGTGAGACTTGTGGTCTTTATTTAAAACAAAATATTACTTTAATATTACGTTAGCATCAACCTAAAATTTATTACCCCGTCTCAATTAGTTTCATTTTGAACCACTAAAAATTAAAAAAAAAACCAAAAAAACGCACGGACCTCCTCTCTTAATTGGTCCATTCTTAAATGAGCACCAAACACAATAAACAGTAATTCCTTAAAATAAACAATTAGTTTACTTACAGTTGTGTTGTTTTCTTCTAGCAAATCTAACACTTCGTTAATCGTTACTTTAAGTTGTCTATAGGAACAGGTTAATTAATTTGAATAAATTGAAAATGATGTCTTTTACGTTACGACATTACTTAATTGGGTGGCAGATAAAAGGGAAACTATATGTCCTTGAGTGCCGCGTTGATTCAACCCCAGTCAAACGAAACTTCCCGTTAAGATTGCGCACCGTATTTGGTTCCTTGTAGTGTTTCATAAATATCACTTTATTTAATAAGTAACTCGCAGAATTTTCACGTTCGTATTTTGTTACTAGCGATTGTTATAATGCAAATAACCATTATTATCCGCTACAATTTTGGTACATAGTACTTTGTCGTTTTAATCTGCTTATCGACTACCGCTTACATACCAATTTTTAATATTTATATACAAACTAGGGAGTGTATCTCCATTTCCCGATTTCTACATAAACAAAGAACAATACAAAAATTATAAGTTCACCGTTGTTAGAACCGGACCGTGAGTGTAATTTTATTAATGCGTCTAGTTTAAGGTTTACTGTTTAACACAACCGATTTACACGCTCTGTCAGGGGACAAATAAAGAGGGGTTTATCGAGTAAGCGAAGCAAGGTGGTGTAATGTGGCTCAGACTTCTATGAGAACCTTAAAAACTATCGGAATAATCATTTTTTTCAAGCTTAACTGTGAGCTCAACAGATTTAAAAATATCCAAGGGCCAGAATATAATTATTGCCGACCGTGGGATTGACACTAAATGTACTTTTTAGCGCAAAACAAAATGTAGTTAACATACAGTACCACCTACTTAAAGCAAATATTTTAATGAGACATAATTACAGCTTTCGACTTTGTTTCAAGCTGCAAACTTCATGCATCGTGCAACCAATATGCACTTTTTGCACTAGTTACACAAATATATACAAATAGACAAACGATATGCCGGTGTTATTCATACCACTGTATTCTTCCCCGAGGGCCTCTTTGCGGTCTACCACGTGACGTAACGCTCGATTGATATTGGCGGGGGCCTTATCTGTACGGTTAAAGACGCAAGTGGAATCGTTTATAACATTATCCTCTTTTGACTTCATGACACTTCCTAGGGCTGGAGTAAACTTCTTAGATTGTCCTCTTTTTCGTATTGGTAACTCTGGATCAACATTATTGATTAGCTAGTAAGAGCTTTCTCTTTTAGAATTGAACTTAGCTGTTCTGCCTTTCTTACCATAGCTTAAAGGGTGCAGTTTTGCAAGTACTAAATCTCCAGTTTTATAGATAGAATCCTATTGATTTCTATCTGCGTATTGTTTTTGTCTGTCTTGTGAAAATTTATTGTTATTTTGAGCTTCTATCCATGCTCTTGCCATTTGGTCTAAGTATGGAGTAATCTTTAATTATAAGTTGTGTTCATGGCAGATCGGATGGATGAAAGTTTATTTATCCAAGTCATCTTTTACAAGGATTGTTAACCGTGGTTTTAAATCAGGTTTGCGGACGCAGTAGTAAACCTTTTGCATGACTTCGGTAAAAAACTGGTCAAGTTCTTCAATTAAAAGTATTGAAATGAAAAAATACTATTAGCGAATCTGAATTTTATTACATACAAAGCAAAGTAAAACCACTTTGCCAAAAGAGATTTTGCACCAGGTGCTAAGTTATGAGTACGACTTTTTGCTCCGTTATCTGGGCACTTTAGGCGTCTTGAGAGAAAACTCATTATGTACTTCTGGATGTATTACGTTTTTCCCATAGTATTGTTAACACACATTAGTTCAATACTAATCTACTGCTTTATTGATAAAGGTAAGTGACAAAAGTTCCTTTAATTAATTAACCGCAGTTCTAATTAATTTGCTCAGTATACTGTTTTAGCTTTTTACCTATTATGAACACGTTTCCGTGTCAAGCTACTCCGATTTATACACACCTATACACGGTGGCCAGAAAAATACGGACAAACGCCAGGTAGAACGATTCTTTGTTCAAATCTGAGGCGATAATCTTAATCCAAAAAGTTATGCGATCCTTCCTTAAGGCGCACGAGACCATCAAACCTTAAGATGTACGGCTAAAATTTATCAAAATTCGTCAAATTTATCTATGTAAAATCATTGTGGTGAAATTTAGAAATGGAATTATCTCAAATACATCGATGTAACTAACCGATTAATACTAATGGTTTACATTTTAACATTTCTTCATTGGCTTTTTGAAATTAAAGTACATATGGCAACGTGGTACTGTAAGGCTACTTGTTTAAAAGTAATAAGTAGTTGTCAATTTTGACGTTTCTCATGTGAAATTTGGCTGTTGAAATAAGATAAACATTTTGTGCTGTTCTTAATACCGAACAATGTTTACCTTTGGAGATACGCCGATATGTATATGGTATTCGGATTTTGCAATGGAAATGCAAACTTGGCAGAAGAAAATATCAAATACGGTATCCTCAACGGCGACATCCATCCACCAACACGTTCCGTAGATTGGATCAGCGACTTAGAGAAACTGGCACCTTTATACCGAATTATCGTAACAGCGGTAGACCTAGAGAGCGTCGAACAGTTCAATTAGAAGAGCAAATATTGGATGCTGTTTACGAAGATCCGACGTCCAGCACAAGACAAATAACTCGGGAACTGAATATCCCTAGCAAAACAATAGTGCACTCAGTACTATCTCAAAATCTTTTGCGTCCGTTTCATGCAAGGAAAGTGCAGCCTTTGTATGTGAACGATAATGTGCACAGAAGAATGTTTTGTAACAATATTTTACAAAGAATTCAAGAAGAGCCGAACTTTTATTGCATATTATCTGGAGCGACGAATGCTTGTTTACGAGAGATGGTGTCTTTAATAGCCATAATTTTCATTTTTGGGCGGACGAAAATCCCAAGGCAGTAAGGAAATTGGACATCAGAGAAGATTTTCGGTAAATGTTTGGCTGGGGATTTTAAATCTCCGAGTTGTTGGACCAATATTTCTTCCAAATCGTCTAAATGGAATTGAGTACGTTAACGTTTTAGAAGAAGTACTGGATAATATTCCACTGAATTTGAGACCCAACATGTTGTACATGCATGACGGAGCTCCCACTCACAATGCCAGAATTTCGAGGGATTGGTTAAATGAACACTTTCCGAATCGGTGGATAGGGCGTAACGGTCCAATATCATGGCCGGCAAGATCTCCCGATATTAATCCTCTGGACTTTTTCGTTTGGGGTTTCTAAAGGAAAAGATCTATGTAACGCCTCCAGTTAACGAAGATGATGTAATTAATAAAATTACGGCGGCAGTTCGATTAATCACCCCGGATATGTTGGAGCGCGTTTTGAACTCGCTTCCTTGAAGATTGGAATTATGTCTGGAAAGTGATGGCTACCAATTTGAACAGTTCTTATAATTTTTCATATTATCTTTAAATTTGAATAAAATTGTTGTCCATGTTAACATAAAATTCTTGCTAATTTGCATATTTATCTGATTTATAGTAAATAATAAAATGATTACTACCACAGTACTTGTCTGATTAGGTGTTGCCAAATTTACAATTCTTTTAAGGTGCTCGTGTGACTTAAGAAAGCACTGTACTACTTTTTTCAATTAAGATTGTCAACTCAGAATTAAATAAAGATTAATCGATTAGTTACATCGATGTATTTGAGATAATTCCATTTCTAAATTTCACCACAATGATTTTACATAGATAAATTTGACGAATTTTGATAAATTTTAGCCGTACATCTTAAGGTTTGATGGTCTCGTGCACCTTAAGGAAGGATCGCATAACTTTTTTGGATTAAGATTATCGTCTCAGATTTGAACAAAGAATCGTTCTACCTGGCGTTTGTCCGTATTTTTCTGGCCACCGTGTATAGGTGTGTATAAATCGGAGTAGGTTGACACGGAAACGTGTTCATAATAGGTAAAAAGCTAAAACAGTATCCTGAGCAAATTAATTAGAACTGCGGTTAATTAATTAAAGGAACTTTTGTCACTTACCTTTATCAAAAAAGCAGTAGATTAGTATTGAACTAATGTGTGTTAACAATACTATGGGAAAAACGTAATCCATCCAGAAGTAAATAATGAGTTTTCTCTCAAGACGCCTAAAGTGTCCAGATAACGGAGCAAAAAGTCGTACTCATAACTTAGCACCTGGTGCAAAATCTCTTTTGGCAAAGTGGTTTTACTTTGCTTTGTATGTAATAAAATTCAGATTCGCTAATAGTATTTTTAATTTCAATACTTTTAATTGAAGAACTTGACCAGTTTTTTACCGAAGTCATGCAAAAGGTTTACTACTGCGTCCGCAAACCTGATTTAAAACCACGGTTAACAATCCTGGTAAAAGATGACTTGGATAAATAAACTTCCATCCATCCGATCTGCCATGAACACAACTTATAATTAAAGATTACTCCATACTTAGACCAAATGGCAAGAGCATGGATAGAAGCTCAAAATAACAATAAATTTGAGATAATTCCATTTCTAAATTTCACCACAATGATTTTACATAGATAAATTTGACGAATTTTGATAAATTTTAGCCGTACATCTTAAGGTTTGATGGTCTCGTGCGCCTTAAGGAAGGATCGCATAACTTTTTTGGATTAAGATTATCGCCTCAGAATTGAACAAAGAATCGTTCTACCTGGCGTTTGTCCGTATTTTTCTGGCCACCGTGTATAAGTAAGTTTTCTTTTAATACATTTTATTCGTTGTCTTTTAATTAATTTTTTGTAGTATATTACTTCCACATTTATTTTTTATTTACTTATAAAACTTTAATAACCTTACTTTTTGTTAACAGTTATTACGCTCTGCTTTCTTTTTAATTTTTAATTTCTTTAGACCGCATTTTGGTTTTGCTATACAACGGTTAAACTGCGACTTTTGTGACCTCTCTCTGTAACACTTCCGTCCGTAGTAATCTTTGATTTTTTTTAAATCTGTTTTCCGCTAACGGTTCTACGGCTTGATTTTACGCTATTTACTGGTCTGTCTCAAATGCCATCCTTAATTTGGCAGTTTCATTTTCAAAAAACGCAACTTTATCACAACTTTCCTCCCTAGGGAAGTATGTAAAAAAATAAACACACACACTATTATTTATTAAAATTAATAGTACAATTTTCAAAACCTCAATTTTCAAAATTTTGAGGGATGTCTTAAATTATTTTTAATTTTTTGCTTCCATCTAAAGCTACTGTCTAGTTTCACATAAAATTTCGGTTAAGTCCCTGGTTATTGTTAGTATGTTCAATGTATGATGTCGATTCTTGTACAAAATTCTATTAACTACTTAATTTTTGTTCAAAAGACTATCAATCCGCTACCTAAATTTCTGCAATGGTATCAAATTTTTAGTTCCCATTTCTCTTGAGTGCAAAAACGTCGATTCCAATGTTGGTTAACAACGTAACAGAAGTCCGTCTAAATGAGTGTCCAGGTAAGTCTCAGAATTTGGTAATCCCAGGAATTTTGCCGTTTTGCCAAAAAATGTGTTTATCCACAATCACCATATTATAGAGATATTATTATGCCGTTATGAAACGTATTATAACACCTATAAAACAGTAGTGTTTTATATTCCATGAAACATTAGTGTTTTGTAATATATAAAATTCAAAAAAAATTTATAAATCGCAAAAAAATTTTCCCTGCGAAATAGTACTTTTAGGACGTAGGCGTATGTATTTCTTGCATATCTCCATAACATTAACAGAGAATCCTTCGTCTAATACAGTGAAACTTCTTGACATATTGGTCTTTGTTTCTGGGATGGACACGTAGATAAAAGATTCTTTATCTTTCACATGTTCAATATTTAAGTTTACCAGTTCATTGCATCGTAAACATCCACAAACACCCATTATGACAGAAACCTAGAAATATTTAAAATAATTAAGATACCAATACAAAAGAAAAGAAAATTGGTTGCACCTTCATCATTAAGTACTTTTTATCAGATGCTGTTTTCACAGATTGTTCGATGTGTCCCTTCTCAAGCACTTTTGCCTTCTTTGCCTTGTAGTTTTTTGATTGGCTCTTGAGATAAGCAATTAACTTGCCGTATTTTGATATGTCAATATTTCTGTGCACATTCAAAGTTGCTCTTAACATTGAATATTTCGTCTACATCGACGAGGAGGCAAACTTGCTTCTTACATTTAAAAAATAAGCCAACAGGACGTCCTCGTTTATGATGTTTGCACCTCTTTTCTCTCTCCATTCATTAAAGGTAGCAAATTCTTTTATGTATGTATCTTTAGATTTGGCCGACAACAGTTGCAGGGTTACTTCTTCAGCTTCTGCTTTAATTTCTACCGGCAAAGAATCACTTTCTAACATTTTTCAAAACGACGCACACAAGCGATTTCTAATTTTTTCACAAATATTGTTTTAATAAACAAGCATCCTAGCTACTAATAATGCAAAGCCGCCCAAAGTTTCACTAAATTTTCTAATATTTGCTATTACATTGAAATTTTAGAACTGTCAGATTACTTATTTTCAATTAAATTGGTTTGATTGTGGATAAAATCTTGTATTGCATTCGTTCTCGCGATTAATAATTCTTGCGTGGATAATCTGCCTACTAAAACACATATACTATAATTAGCTATTTTTCTTAAGTATTTATTTTGATATCGCATAAAAAAGCGCCTGATATTTCTCATTATCGCAATAACCTTAACCAAAAAAGAAATTAGTGTTTTTAGCTTCAACCCAAAATCTATTTACATCTTCACCCGTAAAAACACTTGATATTTTGAATGTATACCCATCATTTTTTATAAAAGCCCCAAGTTTTGAGAACTAGTAAACATACATGTCATCTTCAATAAACAATGTGAACTTAAACGTAGAGTATTTGCACCATAAACCATACCATATAAACCATAAAATATGGACAAATAAAATTCTTAGTAACTAAAGGCATGACGATATTTCATTTAAAAGAAGTTAATTTTGGAATAGAAAAAACACGTTATAAACAAATTGGGAAGCATGTTGTAGACCAGCCTAGGACTCTATTGTCATTCCCGTTATCGCTCGGGCACAAATACGTCCTCAATTGGTTTAAATAACTATTATGAATTTCTAGTAAACAAAACATCAGAAACAGTAAATAAACAACAGTAAATGAAAATTGTTGTTATTAATGTATACAGAAATATTTAGTGCTAGATTAGATGATGCAGACGATATCGTACAAACTACGACTACAATAACGAACTTAACCTCTAAGTTTGGTAAAATGTGAATTTGTTCAATGTTGGAATAATTTACAGTTTCATTAACGTTTTATGAAGTAAGTACTTTAACTAGCTTGTTTTGTGCTAAATGTACGTTCTCATTAGAAACGTAGTTTAAACTTAATTCATTTTAGAAATTTTATTTATTAAATATCTTTATGATTATTATAAAGATATTACACTCATTTCTAAGATTTAAATAACCAGTTGTTAAACTTTATTATTATTAATTTTAATAAATAAAACATTTAACTAAATAAAGTTTGTAAATCATAGTCCTTGTTTAACTAACGTTTACCGCATAAACCATTGTTTTATTGACAGTCCGTTAATTATAAGGTAATTTTTTTAGACAAAGCAGTATTTTTAAATAATATACAACAAGGAATGTTTTTTTCTTTCATTTCTTTTAATTCATATACTACAATAAAGAATTTTTTTGAGTCCATCGTCCTACACGTACCTTTGGAGGCCTTGATAAAGCTCTCATAATGAAAGCAATACGTCGGCATTCTCAGTTTCTTTAGACAGTGTGATTACCTTACCTCTACAAAAAAGGCAGCATTTCACATTTCTGTTATCGGTTAACTAGTTGTAAAAAACATATATAAAGCGTCTGCTACTACTGCATTTTTTAAATATTGTTTTATATTGATTTTAGTTTTTTAATGAAAAGTTTATAAAACATTTAAAAAAAGTCTAAATTATAAATCTCTTTAACACGCACTTCTATTCCACGTGTTCAGTTTTTTAAACTGTTTCCTCCGCACTCTGTAATTGAATTTTCTGACTTTTCCGTCATTTCTTTTCCAAATCCAACTCTTGATTAATGATTCTATAATATAGTCAATTTAAAAAACATGAATGTTTACATAGACATTGTGAAAACCACATCTATAATAAAAAATAAAGATACATACTTTACGATGGATTTGTAAAAAAGTTAATAGATGAAGAATGGTCTATCCGCCGCGCCGTGCAGCATGTGAATAAACATACCCTTTGGAACGATGCGCAACAAGTACAATGGTAGTTTGGTTCCTAAAACTGGTGGTCATACTATCTTTACAATTGATGAGGAAAAAGCATTCATAAGAGATGCAAGAACTTGCGGAAAGTGGGAATTTCCACTCACTGCAGTGGATATGCGCTACTTCGCTAGAAATTGTTTAGATATCCAGGTCGATATATTAGTAAGTGCCAATCTGCCTGGGAAGTACTGGGTTCATGGTTTGTTGAAACGGCACAAGAATGGTATAAGTCAAAAAGTTGCAGCAAATAATATCAAAGGTTGCATGCTAACGTTTCCAGAGACATATTTTGATAATTTACAAGAAACATTGGCCAATGTCTAATCCTGCAATGTGTTCAACTACAACGAAACTAATATATAGACAAAAAATACTGTTCTATCGTGGAATAAAATGAAATATCTAGAATGCATATGCAATTATATAATGATGTGTGGTTCTGCCTCGGGTGTACTATTACCATCATACATTATATATAAAGCAAAAAAAAAATGTGGCAGCAATGGACAGAAATGGCAAACCAATATGGTTGCTGAAGATTTGAAGCTCGTTACAAGCGAAACGTTTACCTAGTCGTAAAGTTTTGTTTGACGATATTTTATCGCATTTTACAGATAATGTGTTAAAACAATGCGAAGAAAATAATACGTCATTTGTTTGTCTTTTGTAGAATTGTACACATTTAACCCAACCCCTTGATGTAGGGTTCTTTGGTCCATTAAAAATGGCTTGGCCATCAGTGCTAATGAGTTGGAAAAGAACACACACACACAGTAAACTTCAATAGATAAGAGAGATTTTTTCCAATTATTACCCTCCAGCCTTATTAAAATAGAAAGAAAATCCACAAATGCAATCCATATAGATTTGATCAGTTCTTTAGTTAAAGCTTGTAGAATTGTGTAAAATTCCTTACAAAGGAGTTAATGCTGTTTTTCTACTGTTTCCTCTGTAAAAAAGATTGAGAGAACAACAACTACATAAAATCCAAACTAACAAGAGCGGGGCAGCAAATGACAACGAGGTTGAAGTTGAAGTTGTGAAGTTGAAGATGTGGTTGAAGAGGTACAAACAGAGACCGAATATTTTGAATCAGAAAGTGGAAGATCTTATCGGGAAGTTTTCGGTTGGTCAACTTAAGAAGAAGAAGAAATTGAGTTGCAAGGGCCTAAAGTCTATGAACAAAACGATACAAAAATTCACTCTTCAAAAGGATGATGAATTTGACTGCAGAAATGTCGGACATCATCGCCATTTTGCCTAATCCTGAGAATATTTAGGGAAACGTTAGTTAGTCGTTTACTGCTTAACGTTTTAGAGCAGTTGTGAACAATGTCACTCTAAATAGGGTATAAGATTCTTCACGACTTTTTAGTCATGCATCCCTTGTATTTTTAAAGCAATGTAAATGACGTTTAACAAAATTTTTTGGATGATCATGTTCTCAAGTTAACGCTAATTTATTTGAAAATTTAATAAAGATTTAGTAAAATATAAGGCAATAAATGATTTTTATGATTATTTTCACCCCGCGAACGAGGGAACTTAAAAATTCTCTTACCTTTCTGGTTTTTTATATTATCTTAACGTACTAAAATTAAATTATTTCATTCTTATCTGGACAATCGGCAGCTACTGGCAATATTGCTGTATTTATCAAACGTCAACGTTAAAAAAAACCTCAAGGAGCAAAAATTGCTCTGAAATTTGTCTTAATGTTCATGTGAAGTACCACCACACCAAAAAATTCTTTTCTTGGAAATGATTCTGTTTTTTTAGAAAATTGAGAGTAATTTCTATACATTTAATTAACCAAATTGATTGACCTTTATTAGGTTCCAAACTAATACTTTGATGCCGCCCGACGCGACGTGATAAAAGAAAATTAAACGGAGTTAAGGGTGTCGTATCTAAAACAACTCACCACCTTCCACTTATACCCAAACAAATATATTTTAAAATCTCTGTCGAAACAGCAAAATATCACTTTTCACTCAATCGGCTATTTCTCGGTTGGATTAAACTTGTTCGGGTCCACCATTTCTCGCCTTGAAATATTCATGTTTTTGAAGTTTTCGTACTTTTAAACTCTATGTAAATGGTAGTGAATCGTGGTAGTAATTAGAAAAAAAAATTGTTTTCAAGTATATTTGTTGTTCTCTTTTCTCTGATTTCAGTTTTCTGCCAATTCTAAAGTTAATATAACATTGAAATTTAGTAGTAGTAGATATTTCCTCTAATAAATTATCAGTAATTGGATTGTTTTTTGTTGAGGAAGGGCACCAAAAAACCACTATGCCGTTTTTTAGGCAACGTTTCGTGCAGCAGAATGTGCACTTCTTCAGGCCTCTGTTTATTAAAAAATACATTTAACGGTATATAACTTACCGTTATTATTTAAGAAATTTAAGAAACAGATTGAAATTTTTATATCATGTGCCAGCCAAAGAGATTTGTAGTATTTATAAAAAAATTGCAAAATAATAAATTTAAAAAAGCTTCGGTTATTTTCTTTTTGTCCTTTTGGTCTGAAAATAAAGTTGTACCCAACATTAAACAAGAGCTTCTATCTCGTTAAACAATTTTATCTCGTTTTAAGGCCCAAAGCAACGATTTGACTAGACGCCTTTTGGAATTATAATTTTTTGAGTATAAACAAATAACTTATGTAAATGGCATTCATGCCCTCGATGATCAGTTTCACTCTTTTGGCCTGGCCTTGGACAAATGTCCCTTAGGAATTGAATTAAGTATATTGCATCAAGAAGATAAGAAAATATTCAATTTTACTCTCAATATCTACCTTAAACCATGACAATCACGGTCGCCGTTGCAGGTATGTGATGCTTTTTGTCTTTTCCCCCAATCATGAGCAAAATCCGTCCTCAGCTCTCTCAATATTTAGAGTTGTTGAAAATTTGTAGTCAAAAACTTCTATAACCATAAACTATGGTCGATTAAGAAAAGGAATGAAAACCTGCTAATTTATGACTTAAACAGTAAAACAAATTAAATAATAATTAATCTGGAAAATGATATGAGTTATTGGATACAGCTTCAAAAATAGAATTTAACTTGTCGTAAACGTAACTGAAACATTTTTACTTGCAGAAAGATCTTAAAGATAAATCTATATAACTAAAAGTAACATAAAGAGGGGCAGCTTGCTAGCTCCGAGGGTGTGGAGTGGGTTGCTAGATAACATGCTTTCGTGAAAATACATTGTCTTAATAACGCCAATAAATAATCGCTAAATTTGTCAAAAATCGGTACAGTGCCAAACAAGGACGAGACTTTAAAATAACTCCCAGCCGTTGTTCACCAGAAGCCGCTCTAGTAGGTGGTGCTATTTTTTTCTTGGAACTTACCTTACGGAAATACCATAAAAAATCTGTAAATTTTAGAACAAAAAACACAATTTTTGTGAAAAACAGTTAAAGGCTACGGTATACAAATTTACTAAGTTTATTACATTAAAAAAATAATACTATTGGGAAAACAAGTTAAAGGGGGTTTATTAAAAAGTACTTAGAGGCTAAAAATAAATCAAATTAAAGTTGTAGTATTCGATTAAGGATGGAATTATTTGGTCGCTTTGCACATCATAGTCCACTCCGTTATCACGTCGAACCAACAACCCCAGTAATTCTTAAGATCAAGAACCAAAAAAAAAAAAATATTACCAAAATCAGAATCAGTAGAAAAGCAAAATAGAAGTTACTATAAAAATTTAATCAGAAATTCGTTACTCAATTTGCGTCTTTTTCAGAGCTTAGGGTAGGACAAGAAAACATTAGTATTGCTTTGAATCGACGTAGATAAGCTTAAGATAATTCACATACTAAATACTCAAAGAACGATTAGTCGAGTCTTCCTATTTAGAGGTCCATGGAGAAACTATAGTTTTAATGCAAAAAGATTAGTTTAGCATTAAAAATGTCGGCGACCGAAGAGAGAACAAAATTGCGCTTCCGTTCCTTATCACCTAAATTATATTTCGCGAGAGTTTTACAAACATTGTACCGTGCCTGTTATTTACTATAAACTTTGGTTATCTTACTTAGGATAGAATGACGTATGTCTTTACACAAGGGTTAGGCTGCTACTTTAGTGCTTGGAGTATATACAATATGTTATTTACTTTTGAAAATATTTAATTGGTATTTAAAAACTTGAACTACCTTTTTTTCAAGTTCTGTTAAAATGACCATATAAATTAAAGAAACTATAGTTTCAAAGCAAAAGGTCCTACAAACTTAGGTGTTACTTTAGCATTAAAAATTGCGCTTCGATTCCTTATCACCTAGATTATATAACAAGTGTCACTTACAAAGATTGTATTGTGCTTGTTGTTTACTATAAGCTTTAGTTAGCTTACCTAGGATAGAATGACGTATACCTTCACACAAGAGTTAAGCTGCTACTTTAATCCCTGGAGTGTAAAAAATATTTTTTTTAATGTTTAATTGGCTTTTAAAAACTTTTTCAGTTTGAACTAACTTTTCTTCTAGTTTTTTTTAAATGACCTTATTTATTGAGTCAACGATTACTAGTAGGTGGATATATTTAATCAATACATTGCCAACATTTCCTTTCGAATCATATGATATACATTCAAAATTACGTTTAGCTTGTTTTAGAATTAATGGTAACTAGTAAATGTTATATTAGCTGCTAATAAACTTAGTACTTATCCCTTGTAGGTATTTGATATAGTTTACTGTTAAATAGCTAACAAGCATAATCCAATTAAACAATCCGATTGTTCACTAAACTACGTTTTAATAAGCATACGATTTTTTCCATTTAGTTATTTGTTTGTTGTGACATACAAATAATATCTTGAATGGCAACTAAACAACAAATTAAGATAATAATGAGCAGTCTCACAAAGAACATTTTTTAGGAACACCATTTTAGTCCCTTTGATTCAATTCTTTTTAACATTTTTTTTATTATTTTGTTAAATTATTTATTTCTTATTTGATTAATGTTGTTTTTTATTGTAATGGGATAATAACAATAAAAACAAAATGGAATGTTTTCCGACACTTAAGGGACTACATGAATTCACCTAAGTTTCCCATTATAGTTTAATCTAAGATAACGACTTATTTTTATTATACCGTAACTTTTATTTACTCCAATTTTAAACATTTATTAAATTTTGGTTGGGATGGAATTTAAATTTAAACGACACTACTTCTTAAAGTACTACTTTTTTTAAATGTTTATAAAACCTTTATACTTTTAAAATTAAATTATTTGAAATTTCTGTATAAATATTTTGACGTTTAATTAAACAAATTTAAGTTTAGTGAAATGTTTTAATTTAATAATTTTAGCTACTGTTCGGTTAAAATTTTTATGTAAAATCGATACACGAAATTTCACTTACCATAACCGGTAGAACTCGCAAAATCATTCAAGAAGAACCCGTTGACTAAAACGTTAAAAGTTAATTGGATTATTTGGAATCAATACTTCTTTCTTGATTTAAATTTATTTGACAATTACGTCTATATAAAGAAAAAAACACAATGTTCAGCAATATTTTATACAACAAAAATATAAGTATCAGTCTTATATCCTAGCTATGTATTATACCGTTTGTACAAAAATTAAACTAAAAGTACATATATGTAGTAAAGCGGTACTTTAACAATAACTACAATTTTTACATATCTAAACTTGTACTTTAATTATATAATAAGAAAATGGTACCGTTACAATAAATAATTGCATTCTGTTATTGTACCAAATCTTAGATATCTGTACGTTCGAACTTTGTGGTAAATGAGAATTCAAATTAAGGACTATTTACATAACATTAAGAAGACGATTAAGTAGACAAGTTTATATGCTACTTTTTGTTTATTTGAAGACGAAGGAAATGCAAAGTCGTCAGTAGCGTCGAGTTCTTGGCTGCTGGGGTCACTTGGGTTGCTTCGAAGCCGTAAATCTGTATGAAATATTAAAATAAATTGGCAAATGCCTGTGTTTTTATTCCTGTTGGCATGCGTATTAAAATAAAGAAAACAAAAATTCGTGCGATATAACAGTAAAATAAAACGTGCTCCAAGATTTATATAATATAATCAGTTATAAATTTTAAAAAGTCTTCGCCATATTTACCTCGTTCTTTGGTAGTTTCTGGAAAATATATTTCATTAGTACTAAGATCGGACGTAGATTCCTTTTGTTTGCTTCGTTGTTTTGTATTATCTGTACAAAAATAAAACGAAAAGTAATAACGTTTATTATCTGTACGGTTTACTACCTATTTCCGTCGGTTTACTTGATGGAATAACAGTGGTAGTAGATGGTTTTTGTGGTGTGGATGGAGATGGTATATCTGAAATAAAATATTTGTTACAATATATGAAATGCGATTAATATTGTATGCTGCGGAAAAATTATTCTACCAACTTAATTTTGTACTTTTATTTTACTGCTATACCCTACTTGGATATAGTGGTATTTTTTAATGATTCATACAAATCAATTTAGTTGATGCAAACCTTTACAAGTTTGCCTCAATTAATCATTTCTCTTCCCGGAAATGAAATTTGAGTTTATAGTAAGTGTCCACTTTGGTCCTTAGAAATGACAAAATAAACACTGCGGGTTCGTTGTTTTCACTTATTTAATTCAACCACTGTTAGATGTTTCGATTACGCATTTGAATAACTCAAACACGTTTATATTAACAAAAAAAAATTTTATTTAAGAACACAAAAAATTTTTGAAAGTCTGAGTGTGAGAAATGGCTGTTTTTGTAACCAGTGACGAAACACATGTGACAATTGCGTGACGTACGAAGTAGGTATCATCAGATTCTTTACGAAAACCACGCCTCATTATGTGTTTTATACAAAATCTATTTTATTAAAAATACAGATTGAATTAAATATAGTTCGATAAAATAAAACAAAGTCATTCGAAAATTTCGTCGCATAATTAAATATTGGCAAGATAAACTATCAGCAGCTTCTTTAACATTTCAAGCACCAAATATTTCAATAAAATTATATGAATATAATTGTAATATATGTCAATTGAAATATTTCTGCAAATTCACATTTAAGAAATATTTGGTATACTATTATTTAAAAATATTTATTCTACAGCATTCAAGAAATATTGTATTTTTATTTAAAATTAATGAAATCCACATAAATTCAGTAAATATTTATCTAAGCATTTGTGAAAATATATAAAAAAAATATTTGGTAAATATTAAGTATATACGTATTTTGTTTCGCGAATCCCCTTAGATCCATAAAGAAAAGACATGAATGCATCAAGCTTTTAGTTGTGTTTCATTTTTTTTATATCTTATTATCGATCAGTATGTATACGATCCCTAACGTGAGTGTTTTTGTTTGTGTGAAATAAATCGAATGAGATTAAGTAAAAGTGCAAGAGCAGGACAAACAACTAAACAAGTAAAAGTGAAGAACAGGACAAACAGTAATAAGTAAGTATGTTTGGTTTGCAAATTTTGCATCATAAGTGTATCACTTAGTTAGCGTTTTTTTATCTCTCTCTTTTCACAAACCCTTTCTTTTTCTTTGGTGTGTAGAGTACTGGGCCGCTTATATTTTCATGTTTTTGGACTCAAAAGTAGCTCGTTTGTTAACAGTAACAAAGATCTTTGACAACGTAAAAAATAACTTTTTTAGTGGTCGTGATTGTATAATTATTAACTTTTACTAAATAAACTGAATTATTTCTTAATAAACAAGAATTAGGCAGACGCTAGAGCATAAGCATACTCCAAAATTTAATTTCACGTAAAAAATCAATGCAGCATGTTATTTATTATTGTTATACGTATAGCACATACATTTAGTGGCGACAAAAAAACGGTTTACCAACGGTACCGACCTGGAAATAAAGTAACACAACCAATAATAGTTATGCTGTTCTTAAAATATTGAATTATATTGAGGCAAATAGAGGATACTCCTTAAGCCAGTAAATCAAGCCATCTTGTGTGTTTTATATTTTATTTGTTTCTCATTTGTAAAAAGGTTAGATAAATTGAAATTTTGATTACAAGAAAACAATAAAATGTGCAAATTTTAACAAAAATGAGTTATTGTCATTTTTAGATTTTCTAGATAAAACTATACCATCTGACTTTTTGTTGTATTTCTTATTTCAAATTAAGTGTGCCAAATATTAATTTTAAAATAACCCTATCTGAAAATAGGAAGAAATAAAAACTTGTTAAGAACAACGTATGTGACTTAATTCACCGTATGTGCAATGATTCTAAAACAAACACTTAGTAATAACAAAGAATGTGGTCACATACATTATTTTAAATAAGTAATCGACGTATTTTTGATTTCGTATTAAATCTGAATGCCGTATGTTACAGAAAATGTTGTCACATACGGTGATTATAACAAGTGCTAAAATTAAAACTTTTAGAGTAAAATAACGTATGTGCTGAATTTCTTATTTAAGAACTAATTTCGGTCGGTCTGGGCGTTGGACATAGTAATTTTAAATACAACGAAACCATTAAAAAAACATAATGGGTTCAAAATTATTATATTTTGCAATATTTTGAATCCCCTACTTTGAATGGCTCTTTTGGAAAGTTCAGTTATTTACCCATACAGTGTTTTCCGTCTGATGGCAGATTATTTTGGCGAAAACAAAAAAGAATGAGCCAAAAAAAAATTATTCAGGAAGCCAGCAGTGTAACTCAAGTTTATTACCTTCAAAATAAAGTTAAAGGCCCGTGCGAGAACAAAGCGACTTCAAAAAGTGGTAGAACAAAAATAGTGTGATTGGGGTTACTGAAGATGTTTTGTTGGCTACGTAAATCAACTATCTGCTAGATTCAGTCCTAATACTATATGGGCAAAATAGTCTATGTTTAAAAATTGCGTTAAAAATGAGCGTTATACGTCAAAAAGGGGAAGATATTAAGTCAAAAAGAGGTTGAACGTTTTTTTTGGACGCTCCTGATGACCAGCGGATGCTTGCAAAATTGTGAAAATAGGAAAAAATACCGCCGGAAAAAATATCCCGGTAAAAATACCACCGGAGAAAATGTCTTTAAAAAAAAAAATGTCTCCGGAAAAAATATCCCTAGTGAAATGCCCCAGAAACATTTTTTTTTACAAATAAATGTTAGATAATGTATCAGAATTATTGATATATTGATAATGCAATCAAGTTTTTAACATTAATAACAAAAAAGAATAATTCTAAGTATAACACAATGTAACTAATTAATTAATGTAATTAATTAATAATTTTTTTTTTAAAGAAGACAATTGTAATAACTGTAACCTATCAACCAAAACTGTTCACTCCCGATCACACTTATCAACTAACACCGTTTACACCAAATCACATGAAAACACGTAATTCTTTTAAAGAGGAAAATTGTAATAACTGTAACCTACCAACCAACACCGTTCACCCGCGATTACATCTGCCAACCAACACCGTTTACTCCAAATCACATGAAAACATGTATTTTTTTTAAGAAAAAAAATTGTAATAACTGTAAGCAACCAACCAACACCGTTCACCTCTAATCACATCTACCAACGATCACAGTTTACCCCAAATCACATGAAAAAATGCAATTTTTTTAAAGAAAAAAATTGTAATAACTGTAACCTACCAACCAACACCGTTGACCGTCGATCACATCTAGCAACCAACACCGTTTACCCTAAACCATATGAAAACATGTATTTTTTTAAAGAAGAAAATAGTAATAACTGTAACCTACCAACCATTACCGTTTACCCCCGACCACGTTAGTATGGAATAAGTACCGGCTGCCCTTTGCTTAAATCCAACCGAATAACACTTTGTATTGATTTTATTTAAATATAAATAAGTAACAGTGCATAAATATTTATAAAATTAAAATTTATACATTATTGCTTCTTATCTTTTAAAAATTAGAAATATAAAATTGATAATTATATTTTGAAATAATTTTTTTTGGGGATAGGTACTATTTCTTCCGAGGACATTTTTTCCTGAGGATTTTTTTCTAGAGGTATTTTTTCCGGCGGTATTTTGCCCAAAGTCTGTGTTACTGAAAATAACAGTTGTACCATTATTTTCGACATACTGGGTGTCCCGATTTTCCGTGTACAGGGTGGACCGATTTCGATGGGATACAGGGTATTTCGGTAACTATTACTGGGGTTTTTTTTCTAGAGGTATTTTTTTCCGGCGGTATTTTGCCCAAAGTCTGTGTTACTGAAAATAACAATTGTACCATTGTTTTCGACATACTGGGTGTCCCGATTTTCCGTGTACAGGGTGGACCAATTTCGATGGGATACAGGGTATTTCGGTAACTATTACTGTTAGAACAAAACTGTTTACGTAGCATTAGCCCAACTTTTTGAGACAAATTAAACAGCAAAAACAGAAATTTACTACCTTTTTTCATTTTTGATGCAGGGTTCAAAATTGAATTTTTTTAAATTTCGATAGGGTTCCATATTTCATGTGTTGATAAAAATTCAGAAAAAAGTGTAAAGACATTTCTTGTGCAGTTTTTAGCGTAGAATTATATGAAGTAGTCAATTTTTTACTTTGGTCACCAATAGTCGAGACGCCACATAAGCTTAATTTTTTAAAAGAACCTTTATAAACTATATATTGTTGAAAAGCTTATAAAATAAGGATTTTAATGAAGTCAAAGTCAACTATAGTTTCCATTTTAAAAAACTAAGTTTATGTGGCATCTCGACTATTGGTGACCAAAGTTAAAAATTGACTACTCCATTTGATTCTACGCACAAGAATGAAAAAGGATAGCAAATTTTTGTTTTCGCTGTTTAATGTGTCTCAAAAAGTTGGCCTAATGCTACGTGAACAGTTTTGCTCTAACCGTAATAGTTACCGAAATACCCTACTACTGTAGATTTCTGGGACTAAAATATGCCGTTTTAAGCCATATTACCTTAGTCCAAAAGTTGATAGTTTTCGAAATTATTTTTTATTAGTTTTTTTTTGAATAACTTTCTTAATAGCTGTACTATTTGCACGAAATTGGGTACTCGATGGTTTTTTGGAATGAGAATTCAAAATCCGTTCTTATCTTTGTGGTAAATTGCAGGGGGCACCACTTACAACACCATTGTCATAAAGTGTAGAATTATTAGTAAAATCGGTTTTATTTGATTTTAATGGCGCCATCTCTTAGTCGTTTTTAATCTAATTTTAAAAGTTGAAAATCGCATTTGAATTTTTGTTTAAACTTAAATAATTGAATAACTTTTAATAAATAATTGACATTAAAATTATATTTTTGATTTTCGTTAAATATTTCATTAGTTTGTATACACGCATTTATGTTAAAAGCAATACTTTTGATAATATTTATTTAAATTGCATCATTTTAAAAACACGTCGGCATAAAAGTTAAAAACACTATTTGTGTGGTAAGCCATTTTACAATGTTCGGTTATTGAAGCTAACGCGTCACGTTGTAAAATACACATGTATAGCGTATAGCAAAAACTAACGAAGAACTAACGTATCCTAAACAGTATGAAATAAAAGTAGTTACTTACTTATTCTTTTTTAACAGTATGTATTTTAATTAGAATAATTGTTTTGAAAATGCAATTAGTGCTGTAATGCTATCTTGGTAGACATACATACGAGGATATATTGAAAAATTCTTAGCCTACTATAGAACCAAACAAAATTTCAATGTCAAAATGTTTTATTGCTCAACATATTCTCCTCTTTAATTGGATACATTTATTACAGCGAACCTGCAACGTTTCTAGACTTTTCAAAAAAAATGTTTCTTCTTGCTCAGCAAACCAGACCTCCACAGCTTCTATTACCTCCTTGTTGGAAGAAAATGTACGACCTTTTAAACTTTTTTTGTTGAGGAAAAAGGTGATAGTCGGACGGAGCCAAATCGGGTGAATAAGAGGGGTGTTCTAGTAATTCAAACCCTAAATCACGATATTTTTGCATGGCAACATGAGATTTGTGTGCAGGGGCGTTGTCCTGCAAAAACAAAAAACTTTGGATAGCTTTCCGCGTCTTTTCTCTTTAATATTTTCCCGTAGAGTGGTCAGTAATGTCGAATAGTAATCTCCAGTTATTGTTCTACCCTTATCCAAAAAATCAATCATGATTACTCCATGGCAATCCCAAAAACTGAAGAACTTTTCCAGCAGATTTTTGGAGACGAAACTTCTTAGGTCTTGGAGAACTAGAGTGTCGCCATTCCATCGATTGTTGCTTTGTTTCTGGATCGTAGAAATGTACCCAAGTTTCATCCATAGTAACAATTCGGTTTAAGAAGTCTACATCGTTTTCAAATCGAGCACAGATCGAACGCGATGCTTCTACCCTTGCACGCTTTTGGTCAACATTCAAACATTTGGGGATCCATTTTGCAGCAATTTTCTCATGTCCAAATTGACGTGAACCATATGATGAACGCGTTCGTATGAAATATTCAGTGCTTCAGATATCCGTTTTAGCCCAATTCGACGGTCTGATAAAATCATGTCATGAACTGCATCGATATTTTCGGGGACTGACACAGAAACTGGCCTTCCCGATCGGTCATCATCTTCAATGGAAAATTTACCTCTTTTGAAGCTTGCATTCCAATTTTGACGGTCGCATACGAAGGACATTGATCACCAAGGGTATTAAGCATATCTTCGTAAATCTGCTTACCTCTTAACCCTTTTAAATACAGGTACTTGATGATGGCTCGATACTCAATTTTTCGATTTTCACAATTTCGGTGGACATCTTTTTCATTTAATTTATTGCGTGACTCTGGTTTACTTTTTGACGTCAAACTTTACACTGACACTTCTAATAAGTTATTGTTCGTTGCTATGGTAACGCAATATTTTGTTTATGCAAGGAACTGGTCTAGGCTAACTAGATATCAATACATCCTCGTACTATAGTTAAAATTAGACAAGTTAGTTTCCATTACTTTATACAAACTGCAAATTGTTATTGGTTAGTAAAATGTAGTAAAATTTAATTTAAAGAAAAAGATGTGTGTTGGTAAAACAAGGGTGAGAAACCGATGTCACTAACTAAATTTCTAAATTATTTCTTTGTGTTTTAGATTTAATTTTTAGATTTAAATTTATTTATTACTAAAATCGCAATTTATTTTATTTAATTTTGTAAATCAATAAAATAAAGGTATATTTGAAATTTTGTTTTAACTGAATTTAAATTAATATATACATCTAAAACAAATTTAAACGTTTCAATACATAACACGTAAAATTTTGTTTACAAAGTTTAGTATTCAAACCAAAGCTCTTATATATTATACATTACTTGTTTTTAGGATATATTATGGAATATAGGAAAACTTTATAAACCTCATAAGTTTTGCAACAGTGAAATAGGAGTTCATTTATATTAGCCTTCAGGTTTAAATTGTTATTTAATGTATTGTTTCAAACAATGCACGATGCCACAAGTTGAAATGTGAAATCTAATTTTCTTGCACGGTGCGCCTAAAAAACGTAAGTAATAATTCTTTTTTGCAATATTCTAGCCAAACTGAAGTAACCGAAAATTTTATTCATAATAGCAAACATTACATAAATTTTAACTCTTTACTAAAGTTAATTTTTACACGCATTTGTAAGAATAGTTAATTAGTCGTATGATCATTGTTTACAGTATGTCCAACGACGTCTAATATTTCGAATACTGTTCACATGACAAGTATGAAATTTTGTAGTTATAAACTATTCAAATTGATGCTTACAACTACTATAATAGTTATTTGCCCAACAAGTGAGAGAGCGATTCTTTTTCCCACTCGAACTCTAGTTGCCTCACGACCGTGGCGAGGGAGGCATTAGAGTGAGAGTGGAAAAAGGCTTTCCTCATCTGTTAGACACAACATTTTTCCACGACATTCCCAAAAAATGAAGAAAAAGAAAAAAATGAAGAATGAATTAATGAAAGAAGTAATATTTAATAGGTGGGTCCCAATAGTATTCTGTAGTAGCAATGTGTTCTCAATCTGTCATAGCGCAACCGCGTAATTTTAACCAATAAATGTAGGCTAGCAATTTTTAAGAGTCGAAATATAACATATTAAATTAAACAAACCTGATTTAATACTAAATTAAATTGTTTAACTAAGTATTAGGTGAATATAGTTCTAATAACACATCCTTACATTTTTTTAAAGAGGCATTTTTGTAAACATGACATTATTTTCCTCGCTAGTGAGAAAAAACGAATTTTCCTCATTATTTGTAGAGAAGAAACGTTCGTTTTCTAAGTATGTCTTGAAAAAAAAACATTTTCGGTTTGTCTTTCATTTTCGGTCACATAACCTCAACTTTGGGACAGCCTGTATAGTAACATATTTTTGCCAACCCTTTGAAAAACGCATTCGATTATTTATTTACACATAGTAGATGTCATGATTCTAGTGTGAAATAATGATAATATGAAACCGAAAACTGCACCAAAAACTTGACTCGGACACGTGTTTCAACAGCTAAGCTGTTATCATCAGCGATACCGATATCGGTAGATGATAACAGCTTAGCTGTTATCACGTCGAATCAAAGCCTTTATTATGCAATTCCCTGTTGTTTCTGTTGGTTAAATAGACGCTGCAGTTGGTGTTCCTTTCCTTTGAATGATAATATGGGCTATTAACTGGATAATAGAAAAAAATAAGTAATTTTATTAAATGATGTAACATAAACAATTGTAAACACAATAACTTTTAAGGTGTTAAACAAATTAATTTAATTACTCTATTTTATGGACTTTACGAGGCCAAATAACTTTAATTTGAACGTATATTAAGCTAGCAGCACCAACTGGGCAGAATCAGTTTAAACTTATTACATTATTTAGTCCTTATTTTGTTCTAATTTGTATCACCAATCAAAATTATGTACCACGTGCCGTAATAGAAAAAAACGTGGCGCTGTTAGCTAAATATTAACCTAGCAAAAATGTAAAAACAGGTAGAAACTAAAAGGACTGTACTAATTTATACCATCAAAAACAAATTATATGTTTAACCAAACTCCTTCAAACAACCCCTAATTAAATATGTTATCATCAAGAATAAAGTACCCATTTTTACCAGCAGAAGCAATCGACATACCTACATTTGCATATTAATTTAGGTTTTTCAGATATTCACTAACACATTTTGTACCACAAGCACTTCTTTAAAAAACTATCACTGCATAATATAGGCACAAGAGTAAAGTACATGTTTCCACAAGCATAATCAATCCGTACTGGTACATTAGCTCAAATACGTAACAACAAAATTTCTCGTGCCCTTCTTTGAAAAACCACCCTTGATTACTATACGGCATAACAGTAGAGTTTACGTTTCCACAAGCAGAATCCATCCGCATTGGCACATTTGCATCTCTTTAATTTGTACCTTTCAAATATTTAATAACAGATTTTGTACCTAGTTCCTTTCTTTGATAAACCACGCCTCACTACACGGTATAAGAGCAAACTTTATGTTTCCAGAAGTAGAATCAATTTCTTCTTGAAAACATACTTTGCTCTTGTGCTTTATATTAGGCTAGGGTGGTATTTGAAATTTGGGACAAGTATAAACTCCGTTATTAGATATTTGAAAGGTACTAATTAAAGATGCAATCTACCAATGCGGATTTTTTTTTGATATGTGGAACTAGCGAACTTTACTCTTATGCCGTATACTAAACAGGGATGGTTTTCAAAAAGGGCACTAGGTATAAAATCGGTTAATAAATATTTGAAAGGTACAAATTAAAGAGATGCAAAAGTACCGGTACGGATTGATTCTGCTTGCGGAAACCTGTGCTTATAGTATGCTGGGGTAGTTTTTCAAAGAAAGACATGAGGTACAAAATCTGTTAGTAAATATCTGAAAAACTTAAATTAATATGCAAATGTAAAAATATCGATTGCTTCTGCTGGTAAAAATGGGTACTTTACTCTTGATAATAACATATTCATTTAAGAGTTGTTTCAAAGAGTTTGGTTAAACGTATATATTTTTTTGATGGTACAAATTAGTACAAATTCAGTCCTTTTAGTTTCTAACTTTTTTACATTCTTTTTCTATTTTTTAACGTGGTTTTGGTAGCTTAATACTAAGCTTCCAGCGCCGCGTTTATTTCTATAACGGCACGTAGTACAAAATTTTGATTGGTGGTACAAATTAGTACAAAATAAGTACTAAGTAACACAATAAGTTGAATTGATTCTGCCCAGTTGATGCTGCTAGCTTAATAGACGTTTAATTTGAGACATTTTTTTTGTAAATATACTGGGTGAAGAATCGCAGACTGTAAGTTCAAATATGTGACTCCCAGTATAATTGCAAGAGGGCATAATAAACTGTTATTATGTTTTATACGTTCTTTTGTTTTTATTTTTTTGTTCTTAAATATACATTTAACATTGGAACTGCAAATGATGCAAAATTGTTAACTTATTTTAAATTGCATTTCATTAAAATACGAAGGAAAGTTGTACAACTTAAAATTTCAGTGTATCCTTTTAGCAAATAAACCATTTGATACCTTATTCGTTAATACATTCTCTCATGACAAATATAAAATCCTTACCACAATAGATTTGTTTTCTAAATACGGTCAAGCTTATAAGATTAACTAGTTTTAACATCCCATTGATACATTGTAAGCGACAAGGAGTGGAATTAAAGAATAAATTGTTTATAGAACATTGTGATTTACATAAAAGTTTTAGCAACTATGAATCCAAATTTAAATTTCCTAATGAAAATAAATTTACTAATGAAATCAAAAAACTTAAGTAAACAATTACATTATTTTTAATTCTTTAAAACTTTTATGAAATATATTGGTTTTTCAAAATATGCTTTAGCTTACAAAATTACTGAAATAAATAGTTTCTAACATCGTAACAAAATTTTATCAACCGTCATTACTTCTGACATTAACTATCCTGAAAAGTTGGATGCGACCAATGACTAATTAAAATTTTGTGATTTACATAAAAGTCAACTAAACTGTGTATCAACTAATAATCTAAATTTAAACTCGTCAATCCGAAGATTTTACTCAACCTTAATTGGATAACTAAGAATCATCCTGAAATTAAAAAAACCTAATGAGAATCTTGCAAACCAAATAATTTCATCTGTCGTAATTTACAATCATTGTACACTCAAAAACTAAAAAAATGGAACAATAACGTTTTTTGTATTGTAAAGCAGGCTTACGAGTATCGCTGCTGTTTAACAGCAGGTGCTTGGTTAATACCTCCCAGCAGAGATTACTTAAGTGAATAAGTTACGCGGCACGGAAATGACATCTAAACTTATAATTTTTGCACGCTACTGACGGCAAGATTTATGTAACCAAAGTTGATTATGCTGTGCTTTGGTGTTATGTAAACCTTTCAAGCAAAGATTTTTATCAATCCAGGTGAACGCTACATCCAACGTTCAACAGTTACATTGAAGCTGTCACCGATATAATCAGCTAAGTTTATTTTAGGTACTTTTTGTTAATTTAATTGTTCGGTGAAACTGTTTTTAAATTACAAAGCGTCTTTTGTGCATGTAAACTCAAGGATTCTGGCAGTAGCCTAATGTTTTGTTTTTTTTTGCGTTTGTGCTAATTTGAACATTATGTTTTAATTCTAAACAGTTAAAATCTAATTAAATATTTTTTTAAAAATCAGTATGAATTTAATTTTAAAATTTCTAATAGCCACTCCCTTCCCAGTGTTAACGCTGTCTTGAAATTTCTTGGGAAATTTGACTTGTGGCCTACATTTTGTGTTTTTTTCTTTGTTTAAAGGTTGGGAAAATATATTTTCTAATAAGATTGTTTTTTCAAATTTACTTAAAATTGTGTTCGCTTAGTAAAAATGCTAGTTTTAATCTATATATAGTAACCAATTCTTCCCCGACTAGTCTTAAAATAAACGTTTTTTGGGTACGTGAAATTACTTGATCATCTAAAGTTGGCTGTAGAGGTTTTCTTAAAGCGTGTATTGTTTCCATAAGTTCAAGGTGAATAAATGTTTTTTTTTTCTTAGAATGATATTTAAACGGTACTGGTTGAAGCTTTTTAATTTTATCTCGAAGTTTGCTTATTAATTCTGATACATCTTGTTGTTTTGAATGTTCAAATAAATTTGCTGATAGTCTGATGGATTCGCTGTAGATACTTCGATATTCTGGTATTATGTAAAACCTAAAACCCAACATAGCAGTTGGTAACGTCGATACTCAATCTTCAGAAAAGTTGTCTTCAAAGTTCAATGCCTATGTTCTACTACCACTTTTGCCGCTAGATGATATGCAGTAGTTTTATTGTGTACTGTTCCGGTTAACCTGGTTAAAATGGTAAACAACTGACAATCAAATTGTTTATCTCTGTTAGTAGTAATAAATTTAGGAGTTGCGAAACATGTTATCCAGTTAGCGTACAGTGCCGAAGCAACTGTCTCAGCAGTAATATCAATAAGAGGAATAGCTTCTGGGTGTGACATATTATGTAATGAAACAAACATTTTTTTTCTAAAATTTTAAACGACGTAAATTTGTTTTAGAAGAATCACAAGTTTGAGTTAATCTATTTTTTAAGTTCATTTCTATGAATTTGTAAAATGATGGATTTGAGACAAGTAAATGTTTTTGTTCTGTTGCAATTTCTTCTATTGAAATGCTTGTTCCATTTACAAACTTTCTATGCGAGAACAGACATCGGCTGGAATATTATAACAACCTGGAATGTAGCTTATATCTGTAGTAAATTGTCCAATATAGTCAAGATGCAGTAGTTGTGTAGGACTTACTTGTTCTGGTTGTTGTTCAAATGCATAAATTAAAAGTTTATGATCTGTGTACATTGTAAATGTGCGACCCTCTAAACAGTGTTTAAAATACTTGACTGCTTGATAAATATCCAAGATTCTCGATCATATGTACTATTCGAAATTTGTGACTCATTTAACTTTTCGAAGAGAATCTAATAGTTCAACTTTATTTCCTCAAACTTGTTGCAAGCAAGTACGAACTGCAAAATCAGATGCATCAACATTAAGAATATTGGTAATGAGTAAGATGGATGTGCTAAAAAGTGTAGCATTACTAAGCTTTTTTAATTTATCGAAAGCTTCTAGAGTTTCAGAAGTTCATTTAACCTATCTTTTACCTCTATTTTTAGGATTTTGGCACAATTTGAACAAATTTTGCTGTGTTACCGCAGAATGAGGAAGCGACAGTCTTTAAAAATTAACTAAACCTAAAAAAATTGCAGAAGTTTTTCAATATTATCTGGAAGGGAAAAATCTAGAATAACCGTAATTCGATCTACAATTCAATGTGAATTAATAAACGTTTTTACTTCTTTCTTGCACAATTAATGCATATTTTCCACTTGCTTTCTTACATTTTATTCATGTTTTTTTCCTATTCCTTTACCAATTTTCTTCATATTATTTGCTTTCTCAGGCCTCATCATTAATACTTCATATTTTCTTAATTCATGTTTCCATTTTATTTTACTTTTTTTCTTATTTCTTGTCATATCATTTTCCTTTAAATATAATTTCTTAAACTTCATAATAATTTCAGTTCCATTGCATTAATCTTAATCTTTACTTTCATCTAACTTCCTATACTTCTTATAACTTCATATTTACTTCTTACGGTTTTTTAGCCTTCCATTTTTCTTTGTTGCATTTATACTTTTGTAACATTTCTTTGTTTATGTCAACTCGCTTTCCTCCATGACTGTCAATCATTGTTTCTTTCTTAACCCTACCAACAAATTATTCCTATTTCTTAACATCTTATTTTCATTACTTACTACTTCTTAAACTTTAATTTATTTTTTTAAACTAATCTTTGTCAATGCTCGTACGCGTTTTGACATCATATTTTCTTTCTAATGTCCATTACTTTATCTTTAACTTGCTTTTTCCCAGGCTCGTCCTATTTCAATGTCTCTATAACCTTATTCCTTTCTACTTAGCTTTTGGCCTTTCTTGCACTTAACAAGTTTTACTTCTCTTATAATCTACAAACCACCTAGTGTCGATTCGTGTGTGCGATTACGTACGCAAATGGTTCGCATTAAGCAACTTTGTCGACAGGTATGTAAAAGCAGTTACATAAATCGATCCTCTTATAATGTTCTGCGCTTCTTCATGCAATTTGTTACACTTGTTTTCATACGCTCGTATCCTCTCATTTATCCTATCTTGTAAACCATTTCTAAATCATTACCTTTTCCTTCGAATATCTGCAAATAGTCTTCGTATGATTCCTTATTTTCATACGTCTCCTTTTCTACTTGCATTATTTTTACGTTTTCCGTAGCTTGTTCAATTTCGGTTTAGTTCATTAAATTGGTTTCTTATTCAACTTCAATTTTACTATCTTTTGTTATTATTTCCATTTCATATTTATCGACAACTCTTTTTAGATTCTACTTAACTCGATTCCTAAATGTCTCTAAGTCTTGAACTTCTCTAGGATCTGTCCACATTCTAGAAAGTCTTTCTCCCTTCATTACCGTGATTGGAGCTTCATAGGTGGTAATACTAGGTGATTCATTCATTTGATCCTTATGTCTTTAATTTTTTTGTCTAATTCGATTTTTATTTTTGCATCCGAGCATTAAATGATCATCTCCATGTTGTCGTCCAATCTGTGCTCTCCGTGGTAATTTTAAATTCACTCATATCTTTATCTAATCTTTGTACCTCTTTATTGGTTGCTTTTAAATCTTCCCTAAGCTATTATTCCAAATTCTATTAAAATTTATTTCATTTCATCATTTTTTTATATTGTAAAATTTGCTATCCATTCTTTGCATGAAAACATCCATAAATTGATTCATGTCCATCTGATTTCGTTCAAAAGTTTCTTTTTTCTTTTCTATGTTTCTATTTTCGCTAATATCTTTATTCTCTCCTTCCATTCTTTGTTAAAAGTTCCTGCATTTTGCTTAACCATATGTATCTAGTTGTCATACACACATACTTTTACTTTCATTATAAAATTACCTTTACTACTTCATTTCTAATGTGCTTTTTCTTTCTAGGTAATAGGTCGCTCTCAACTTAAACTAGCCTTACGTTACTGGTCGCCATAAATATTAATGTAATTTACTTAATGTAAATAAACTAAATAAAAATGACTTTTTTAATACAAAATTATTTAACAATCTAACAATTTTCGTTTACATAGTTACCCCTGAAATTTAGATCGTTATAATATCTACATTTAAGATAACTAATAATTTTATTCAAATTTAAGTGTACACGCGGGGACATTAAAGAAGCCCATCCCCAAGGCGTTTTACAAGTAGGCATTAAGTTTGGACATCCTTTATAATACTTTAGGTAAATTTTCAATTATGTTAAAATACGACACAAAACACTTTAACCAGTTTCGTATTGAGAATAGTTGCAATTCCGCTTAAAACTACGATTTTTAAAATACATTATAGCCTTCCTTTAAACACATAATTATCATTTTCATCAAAATTGGTTGACATTTTTTATTTTGACAAGAATCGACCGTGGCCATTTTTTTTTTAATTTTCAAAAATCAACTGCACCATATTTTTTATTTATTTAGAAACCAATAAAACCAAATTTTCGTTTAAATCAAATTAGTACATCAAGTACTTGAAAATTCAATCCGCCATTTTGAATTTTCTAGATCAAAATTTTTGTTAAATTTGAATTGGACATAGTCAAAAACATACTATAAGATACTATTGATTATTTTCAATTGTTTTAGGGCTGTCAAAAAGCCATTAAAATTTTTAATTTTTGACTTTGGGGCGCCATCTTGGCGTAACTATTTGTCTAACATAAAAATTTTACTAAAAGTTGTTTATTTTATTGCCCTCTATAACCCTTCTCAGGCTGTAATACATATATTGTGACACCGTGTATAAATTGAATGTAACGTTTCTAATAAACAAGTGATAATTCTTTGTTTACTGCACGTTACTATGTATTTTGAAAATCGTTGTATATATGTTGGCGGAATTGCACCTGTTTCTATACGAAACCGGATAAAGGAATTTGCGCCGGTTTTTTAGTACAATAGAAAATGTACCTGAAGGATTATAAACGTTTAAAGAATGTCAAAACTAAATATCTACTTTTAAAATGCCTCGGGGATGGGCTTCTTTAAAGTCCACGGGTGTACCATTATTATATAACAAACTTTTAGATACAACAATGAAATTTATTACCATAAACTTGACCGACAATATTAGTTTCTTATGATAAACCTTTGTAATTTAAACATACTAATCAAAATAATAAATCAATTTTGCAGGTATCAATCATCTTCTGTATAATATTTTGCTTATTATAAAATAAATATTACAAAATTTTGTATATTCACATAACACTCTATCAATGAGAAAAAATATGACATGACAATATCCGTCAACAACAGATTGAAGAATTGAATAGCACTTCCTTGAAATCGTATATGCTTGCAATGAATCGGTGCCAAAGAATGTTTTATAAGAAGTAATTCAAGAATACATTACTTCCTACATGAATAGGAAAAGCCACACAACAACTTCGTCGCATTGTTGATAATAATTATTTTGATATTTTTTTTTATTCTGCTTCTTAATTAAATGGAATAATGTAGATATGAAAAATACAGTAAAATCTTTGTCCTTAGGGAATTTTAAAGTACGCTACGTTTTTCTCTCGTAAATTTAAAATAAGAACTTCATACTATTGGGTATTTCGTCTCTAGGGACAAGATATATCTATGCAGATAAAATAAATTTGTTACCGCATTACAATGTATTAAATTGAAAATAAAATATATTTACAAAATATTTTCCAATATAAAATGATGCCGTTTGTCGTGTAGGTTCGTAAATTTATTTTAAAATCGTTTTCATAACTCTTACTACTTTATAATAAAATAACATCATTCTAAACTGTCAAAAAGTGTTTTACTTAACGAAAAAGTTGCGATACATAGATATATAGAAGTAAATACTTACGATATAGTTTGATGGTTCCATCAGTGTCCCCTAAGGAATTCTTGGAGACACATTTATATGAGCCGTAGTCCGATGGGCTGACGCTTCTTATAGTAAGTTTCATATGAACTTTGTAAGCGTTATCAACCATTACCGGTTCGTATTTTGCCCCTAAACAGAAAGTAACAGTAAACATGTGAGGTTTAAGAGTTTTTTCCGAAAAAAAATACAGTTTGTAAAACTTGAGCGATAAAACGAAAAATGTGAGTTTTACTAAAATTAACTCGGTTTTCAAACTCGAACCATATATTAAATCAGATTAAAATTGCATAAAGTTCGTTCGCTAGTTTGACAGACGCGGGTTATTATAAGTTATTTTGTAGTACCAACACATTCTGTATGTGTGTATTACACTAACTTTAGTAATTTGTTGTAGAAGTTGTGGTATTTACGACTACCTATACACATGCGTATAGAAACCAAATACTTTACAAACTAGTTTAGGTGTTAAGTAATAAATAAGAAAATTGGAAAGCGAGAGAGTTGGTAATGCGAAAATATTGGAAAAAGTACAAATGATAAGGCGACCCGTGATTATATGTAATAACGAGACATCACAAAATTGCTCGAGAGACACGTTAAGAATTTGTAATCTTGTAAAATGCTTACGATTTTTATAGGATGCTCGTTTCGAGATTGCCGTGTATGAATTGTTCATTAGTGACAGCACCAACTGTCACAAGCATGAAAATGCCTGAAATATTCATGACAGACAGCGCCCATATACGACCGTTCATGTTTTTATTGATGTGTACATTAATACTCTTCATTTTCTATTCTTTCTAATTAACGTTACATCAATAACCATGAAAACATAAAACACGCTCGTTTCAAACGTAGAATAAAGCAATTATATTTTTTTTACTCGAACCTTGTTTTTTTTTGTACAAATTCGATAAAAGGAATTTTGAAGAGTTTACATTATTAAATGAATTCTTTAAATAAGGATTTTATTCCGTTTTTATAGCATATGCATATAAAATATATAAAAATATTTTAGAGATACTTTGCTTATTGACTTAAGAGATGCTTCCGTTGGGGTTAAATTGAAATATAAATATTAATGTTCGTTAAAACGTTTTTAACAGCGCTAGTTCTGGTATGGTTATACAAATATTTTTTATTATTTGAACCTAAATCTGTTTCTTTATCCATACGTACTAGGGCAAAATAAGAATAGAAATTTTACTAATTGGACATATGAAATTGCCATTAATAATATTTTGACTTAGTCACGTTACGAAAAGGTAAATAGTGCTTTTCTTTTTCTATTCTACTTGTTACCTTTTGTATGTACACTCATGAAATTTAAAACTTGGACACCACAATTTCTGTAAACAAAAGTTTACACATTGTGAAGCAGGCTTAAGGGTATCATTTACAATTCTAACAGCAGGTAGTCTCAGCAGGGGTTATCTTATAGAAGGACTGTAGAATGAATCATTACACTAAGCACGTTTTAGAAAATAGGTAATTTACGTTGCTTACTTTTTTTCTTTAAAGAATATATTTGAAGGTATCGCTAATTAAACACCATAGCTCGATTAATTATCGAATCAAAATTTTGTTTAGGAAATGTTTACAAAATAAAATTAGAAATAATTTTGATTTAAAAAACGTCTACAAGCAATAACTTTTAAATTAAATCAAAAAACTAAACATGGTTATTTGGGTTGACTGATTATTACTTATTTTTAAATAAATCTAACCTACTAATTATTGTAAGTTATTAAAAAAAAATCATTAAACTCTCTATTCATAATATTTAATCCTTACAAAATGTATATTTTAAAATTGCCTTAGTTTTTATTTTCACTTTTTATATTAACTACAGAAAAAATGAAACGTCATAAAATATACATTTTGTAAGGACTAAATATTATGAATAGAGAGTTTAATGATTTTTTTAACAATAACTTACAATTTTAGTAGGTTAGATTTATTTAAAAAATAAGTAATAATCAGTCAACCCAAATACACCTGTGTTTATTTTTTTTTTGATTTAATTTAAAAGATATTGTAGAACGTTTTTAAATTAAAATTTATTTCCTAATTTTTATTTTTAAACATTTTTAAACAAAACTTTGATCTGAAACATTCACATTCGAGCTATGGTATTTAATGCGATACCTTCAAATATATTCTTTAAAGAAAAATTAAGTAAGCAACGTAAATTACTCTATTTTTTAAAACGTGCTTAGTGTAAGATTCATTCTACAGTCCTTCTCTATTATGATAACTGCTGAGACTACCTGCTGTTAGGAATTGTAAATACCCCTAAGCCCCTTCAATCACTGTGCAAACTTTTTTGTTTTACAGAACTATGATGCCCATGTTTTAAATCTTCATGAGTGTACATTCATTTAGTGAATGCCGACGTTTTGCCCACTGTTGTGTGAGTTTTATCAAGGCTGGAATTTATTAAATAAAAATAACGCAATAAGAATTCATACAAAAATATAAAAAATGATTGAAGAATATACATTGATTTAATTTAAGAGTGAATATTTACCAATATAATCAGTACAGCTTCAAAATTATAAAAGTTAAAAGATTGTTTAAGTTTAAAAATGGTCAAAAATTGACAACAGATGGAAATTGGGTTCACCTGTCTATAAAAATAAGTTGATAGTCGCTCTTAACAAATAAATTCATCTATAGATGATAAAGTCAATATTAAAATATTTTAAAAACATTTATAAAAATACTCTAATTAAAATTAATATACATCACACACACAAACAATTAATTTTAATAAGGGTACTTTTATAAAGGTTTTTCTAAATAAAAGTTAAATATTATTACATTATCATCTATTGTAAACTGACAGTCCTTCTATAAGATAACCCCTGCTGAGACTACCTGCTGTTAGAATTGTAAATGATACCCTTAAGCCAGCTTCACAATGTGCAAACTTTTGTTTACAGAAATTGTGGTGTCTAAGTTTTAAATTTCATGAGTGTACAACTTGTTATGATAAATCAAATAAAAGTTGATTAACCCTATAAATTAATTAGTTTCTACAACAAAAACAATATGAGAAAACAATAACATCTTGCCGAACTTTAATTTTTTTATTTTAAAATGAATATACACAACGTTTCAATTGCTATACTATCTGCGATCGTCATCACGTGAGTACTAACAAACTTAGAAACTACCAGAACTTATATACTAAAGACGTGTTTACAAAATCCGAGCTGGCGGAACAGATGATTAATAAATGAAAACTTAGTGTAGTTTGTGTTGATTTATTGACTCGACCATTGGTTTACATATGTTGCTTATCTCGCTACTTGACTTGCCGAATAAATATCTTCTTGTTGTTGTTGATGAATGCTGCTTCTTTAAATTTTCTTTTGTACCAATGTTCTTTGCTACGGTTAATTGAAGAAAGATAAGTGTTGCCGGCAGCCGAAGAGTAGGGCGTGGGTGAGAAAAAGGATCCACCGCTTCTTCAGAACTGTCTTGAATTAAACCGAGGGCGCCATAGTCCTAATGCGTGGATACAAACCTGCTTCGAACTAAAGAAACAGACGCAACAATCAACCGTAACAAATTAAAGGAACAATAAATACAAAACATATAGAGAGACACAAGTAACCCCTACAAAACGTTATATTTCAGTAACACACCATAAAAAAAGGAACAGGGCACAATTTAAATATATACCCCTTTACAATTTAAGTTAATCTCTACGAAGCGTATTTCGTTCGTACTCCTATATATATTCGTACACAAAAAGAAGGAAACAATATATAATTAATAGCAAGTTATTAATTTATGTGGTACGCCACTGGCGTTATATAATCTAACAAGATGGCGACGTGACCCCCACCCGTACAATACGAAGGTGTATTTAGTGTTCAAGCAGTTGCAATAATTAGCAAAAAATTATCGGAGATTTAGGTGTTTCCCCAAAAGAGCGCTCTTCCGTGGTATTACACTTCTACTCTAAAGATCCCCAAGCAATGGTGGGTAAATGAAGCAAGTTCGCGCCTTTTACGGTACACATTCGTGTATAGATTGGGCCAATATATGCGCCACAACAAGTTAATTAATTATATTGTAGTGAATTAACGAAAAACATTATAAATACGTGAACAAATACGTTTCTGAGTTCCAAATATTTAACTGCACTTAAGGTGCCAAGACAAGTTGTACTTATTTAGGTGTTACGCTTGAGACGTTTTCGGTAGCAGTGTGACGTCCCGGAGGTGGTTTGTTTTTTCAGCGTAGAAGTATAACTAGAAAGATCTGACCTTAAGTTATAGATAGAGGTTTACGATGTTGACACACAGGAGGAGATACAGATATGTGGTGTCGGTGCCGGCTGCAACGACCTAATTTCAGTAGGATGTCCCGTACTTCGGCAATCTTAACAGCGAACCCCAAGTATGCGACACACGCAGCGACAAGACAATAACAGGTAAAAACAGATCCCACGATGAATTTAATCAACCAGGTAATTGGTTTTGTTTAGGTCAAAAGAACCTTTACAACCGAGTAATTTTAATCCCGGAGTACTCGCCTTATCTGAAAATTATGCACGGTGTAACGTTGAGGAAGCCATGAAGAATATTTGTCGTACCTGAATGCAATCGAACGACCATTAGAAGCAATTAGTACACGCATCCGTCCCTAAGATAAACTTCGGAAAATGCCCCGAGTAATCAATCCTTTCCCCAGCTAAAGGTGTACCACTATCACATTGAAAGTTTGCAGGGTCCTATACATACCACTAGAAAATTTGACGGAATTACGATCAAGCACTCAGATGAAGGCAAATTTGAATTTCATGTAACACGACGTAATGGTGGTTTTCACACAGGCGGAAGTGGAAGAAACCGAAAATGTATTGGCCAATTAGGACAACGCGGAAGTTGAATTCTGGGAATTAAATCCCCAAAATTTCCGTTAAGGAGCGAATACGGAGAAATGTCGCGTTTACACCTCGACTCCTTGCATTGGGTGTTGCCTAACTCACAGTGACCGTTAAGTAAATTCCCCCCGCACAAAACTTCAAGCCCGCACAGGAGGATAAACATAATCCGCTGCACCATACATAATCCAGAAAATTAACATCCGTAGGTGTTCAGAAAAAAAGGAATCTCAACATGAGCGACATATAAACGCAAAGATACCCACCCCACACATATAAAAAACCTAATGAAACCCAACCCTAAGAGAGAGACGGTTTGTTGAACTAAGAGTAGCTGATCTGAGTGAAATCTGTTCAAAACTCGCATGAAGCGTTTGGTGTATCCAGCAACAAAGTCAAGCAACAACCAAGGAAAAGAAAAGGATAACACCAAGAGATTGAACGCCCACAAAAACTCGCAAATAGCGATTTCCGAGAAGCTAAGGTAAAGAAAACGTGGGTCATCCAACAGTATCTCAACTCCAACCTTACTAAACCCAGTCAACAGAAAATATTATTATAGGTAAAGTTTGAAGTTTGGACAAGCGTCCAGGACATGAGCCCTAAAAAACCAATGAAACCCCCAACCCAAATTAAAAACAATACCCCCTGAATTACCCCAAATAAGGTACCCTAGGAAAGGTTTAAGGTAGGATAGGAATAAGGATAAGGCTGAAACCCATACATACCAAGAGGTTAGGATAAACCCTAGGAAAATATTAAGATCGGGCATTTCCCTAGCCAGCGTGCATGTCGAATGGGTGGCACTAGGCATCACTCCCACCAAGACCCTCATGAAGGATGGAAACTCGCGTCATTGGGCCCCAGTGAAAATCCCCCCTCGCCATTCACGACCCTTAGTACTGAGCCTTCCCAAAATAAAGTCCTCCCACCCAGGAAAGGATTTAGTCTTGGAGCAATACGTAACTTTAA